>CM073140.1:247500-640000 GCA_037039145.1 Fundulus diaphanus
TATGTGTGTGTATGTGTATGTGTATATATGTGTGTGTATGTGTATATATATATATATGTGTGTATATGTGTATATATATATGTGTGTGTATATATATATATAAATATATATATATATATATATATATATATATATATATATATATATATATATATATACATACAGTGTTGGGGAGTAACGGATTACATGTAACGACGTTATGTAATTTAATTACAAAAAAAGAGTAACTGTAATTCGTTACAGTTACAATGAGAAAATATGTAATTCAGTTAGTTACTTCCGAAAATATTAAGAATTACAAATTTAGTTACATTTTTTAAAAAATATAAAGAAAAACCTTTGCGAAATATGTAATGATATTTTTATTGCTTCGCGCCCTGTATCGCCGTTTCCCGCTACGGCTCCTTGTCTCTATCACTCTGATGATCCATCCTGTGCTGGTGGAGCCTTCTGAAAGAACAGCAAGCGAGCGGACGTTTCACGGTTTTATTTCAGCTCAAGCAGCGCATCAAAAATGACAGCCTTCAAGCTTGTTGACAGCCACCTCTTGTTATTCACACACAACAATAAACCGTGAGAGCCGACGTGTGTTGTGAAACTGCAAAACTTTGTCTTAAGCGGAAAATCAAACGCGCGTCTACACAGCTCAGCGTTCACAGTGTTGCGTTCGTGAGCATCGGAAAGCTATGGTGCATTCAGGAACATGGGACATTTCAGTTTTACAACGAAAAAGGCAGAAAACGGAACAGAACTTAACTCATACAATAATGTATTTATCCAGAAACAGTGTGGGCTTTCTTACAATACTGAATGCTCTATAATTGTATTTCTGTTATTTTTGATTATGCACATCTGCTAGCTTTTTATTCTAAAAAATCTATAATATCTATTATAGATTATAAAAAATCTATAATAGTACTGTCACCTCCCATTTTTTGACGTCACTCGGCGGACCCGCTGTTGAGCAAGTTTCAACGCTCTGTTTGTCACGGCGCACTATTTTCCAAGATCAAACTCAGTCGGGTCCTACAGTATATATCTATACACGCGTGTATGTGTGTGTGTGTGTGCGCGCCACACACACACACACACACACAGCGGAGGAGAGATCGCTGAAGTGACTTAAGTTAGCTGATTATTATAGTATAAGTATTAAAATATAAGAGCATTCCAGCACATGCTGGGCTGAGCACGGCTTTGCACCGGCGCTGCAGCTGAGCGCGCACACACACACACACACACACACACACACACACACACAGCGGAGGAGAGATCGCTGAAGTGACTGTGTTGAAATAAGCAATGTTTTTTCCTCTTTTACCAGTTGTGTTGGAACATCCGATGGCCATGCACGTGGGCATTGTTGCTTCAGCAATAGCTCTTGGGAATGTCAGCGGTGAAGTCCTCTGGAAATCCGAAATAATTATTGATGATCGCAGCTGTGTAGAACGGCTCCTATTGACTTTGCATGGAAAGCGGAGAGAAATACTGTCGCCGCTTCCGCTCTTCCACGTCGCAGGATGTGATGTCAAACGCCCCTTACTGCCCATATTTGGGCAGTCATGTCAGCCCCCATACACAGTGATTCAGACGACAATTTATGTTTTTATTTTCTTATTGATTAAAGATAAGTTCATTAAATAACCACAAATGTATTAGTTTTAGTTATAGCTAATGATACCCTGATTTTTCCTTGTTGACCGGACTTCCCCTTTAACATCAGTGGCCTGAATTTCCTCCTTTGGCCAACTTATTACCCTAGCCCCTGCTGGGGTAATACGATACCCTTATCTGATTACTGGCAAGGCATAGCTGTTTATTTCCCGGACCTTGTTCTTGCCATTGAGCTGACTTCTCAGAACTTGCCTTACTTGTTGCATATTTTTGGCTGTTGCTGCTTTCCTTGTGGCCTCTTCATGGTTGCCATTTGCTTGTGGTATTCCAAGGTACTTATAGCTCTCTTCGACATCTGCTATTATCCCTTCTGGGAGTGCAACTCCCTTTGTGTGGATTACCTTCCCTCTCTTTGTCACCATCTGGCCACATTTCTCCAGCCCGAGTGACATTCCGATGTCACTCTGCTGTAGATCCTGGTGGTGTGGATAAATGTCTCGCTCACTCTTAGCGTACAGCTTGATGTCATCCATGTACAGGAGGTGGCTGATAGTGGCCCAATTTCTGAGTCGATATCCTTACCCAGACATATTGATTATTTGGCTGAGGGAACAGAACAGCAGAGGGGACAGAGCATCTCCTTGGTATATTCAACATTTGACGGAGATTTGTGCAATTGGCTTGAAGTTGGCCTCAAGGGTGGTTTTCCACAGCCAAATTTAAAGCCCATTCAACAAATTATTACCATCAGAATGAAATTGTATTCTGATTGAGAAGGCTGGTTAATGCTGATCCATAATCCGATCAGTGTCCGTCTAAAAATTTAAGATTAACACATGAAGTTATTGTGCATGCATGTGGAGGATGGGGTCGCGGCACAGAACATTTAGGTGTGATCATAATTTCCTCCTCTCTGAACAGCAACAGCATGAGTTGCTGAGCCTGTAGTGTAACTATGGAAAGCAAAGTCTCAACCACTCTCAGAACCTGGTGCGGATCCATTCTATGCACTGTGAAGTCAGAATCAACACACCTCCGTGTTGTTGCTTTTTTTCGCATGAAAAAGTACAAAATGTCTACAGTTTTATGGAAATTGAACAACTCTGTTAATGTCAGAGTTTCTACTTTGAATAAAACTTGGTGCAAGTAAACGCACGTCATGATCGGATTATTTGATTTTGAGCCCATATAAACTGTGCATTTGGATTATTTTTTCCTTTTAATCTGAACAGATTTTAATCCGATCCGGGATTGTTGCACATGTAAACAAGCTCTTGTCATTAACAAGCTAACAGCTGCATTAGATGAGCTACCAGAGTGACGTTAAGTGGGCACCCGGAATCACGACTGATACAATGTCAGATATTGTAACGACCTAACCTGCTGTTGAGCTCCCATCATCCTCATCACTGTCTCCATGTTGTTTCAGCTCCTGTATCATCACTGTGGTGCTCTTCTGCCATGATAAATCTTGCATGTTACTTGTGTTTTAGTTTTGTGAAGCAAGACGTGCTCCCTATCTTTTGTCGACTTGGTTCAAGCCGTTTTCTGTGTTGTCATTTGTAGAATTTACTACAAAAAAGTAGTTTGAAAATACCGCCTCTGCTCTGCCTCTACCTCCCTCAATTTTATTGATTCGTTGTTGCAGCCCTAATCATTAGTGTAACTTATATTATCATATATTGCATGTGTTCTCAAGATTGTGCAGCCCTAGCTCATAGCACTTAAACGCACCTCAATAGTACTTAAAATGTCACTCATATAATAGGTATCGCAATGTATCTTTGTATGACTTCCTAAGTTTCTGCTTTAAGTGTCACATTTTTTCATCCTTTTATTGCAGGGACATTATGTCAATTTACAAGGAACCCCCCCCTGGGATGTTTGTAGTTCCAGATCCTCAAGACATGACCAAGGTAAAAATCACAGACCAGCCAATATCTGGTTAATGTGGGAAACTACAGAGAGAATATGAGAGATTTTAAAGAGAGAGAAGTGTGGTGTTTGGATGTTATCCAGTACCTGCAGAACAGTCTGGAGCGTACTGATCAATTAGTATTCACTCAGCCAGATAGATAGTCCTGTGTTGTGCCCATATACCACCTCTGAAAGGAAACTGTCCTCAGAATGTTTTGAGTGTGTTAACACATGTGCTATTAGGTCTATGTGTTTGCCTTATTTCACACAAAGTTCCTGTTTTTCCCTGAAAGATGCTGGCTTGAGGTCCTTTTCTGAAGACAGCTGTAATGACTTAGACTCAAATTTATTTGAGTCTAAGTCATTACAGCTTTCTTTCAGGGAAAAAGAGCGAACAAAGAGCAGAAACTAGAGAGCTACTAGAGAGGCTGCCGTCTCCTACAGCGCCGACTCCCCCGACTACTTACACCCAGTATATTGTACAAGTAAATTTGACAGATTTAGATGTATTATTCTCACATCTTTACCAACACTGTAAATGTTTTATTCCTGGTTATCTTCTACATTTTAGATCCATGCTCTGATCACAGGACCGTTTGACACACCATATGAGGGTGGCTTCTTCCTATTTTTGTTCCGCTGTCCCCCAGATTATCCCATCCATCCTCCCCGGGTAAAGCTCATCACAACAGGACAAAATACTGTCCGTTTCAACCCCAACTTCTACCGCAATGGGAAGGTGTGCCTCAGCATCCTGGGGTGAGTCAGGCTCTCTAGTCTTTTGTGCGTTCTGTTTGTCTTGTGTTTAGGATCCCAGGAACATTAGCCTATTTATTTTATATATTTTATACCACTATGATAAAAAGAACTGGGGAACAATGTTGGGATACACAGAGTCAAAGAGGAAGCAGAGGCTGGCACCTGAACAATGCCTGAATCAATTGAGAACTTTTTGAGAGAAAAACTGTAGCTGTCTGCGCTTCAGTTTTGGGACTTTTCCACAGGCTCAGCATAGCTGCACTCTACTCCACTGTTGCACCGCGATTACCAATCTTGTTTTTTGAGTTATACTTTTGCTCACTGTTGTTATGCCAAATCTTCCAAACAACCTTGAAATGAACAATCCTGTAAGCCCGCGGAGGATGTTTCTCGGCAGAGCGGTGATAGCCAGAGCTCGGCTAATGCTACACTGCCATTGCTACACCTAAACTCTCCACGGAGGATTTACTCAAACATATTGCGGACACGGTTGCGACTGAGGCACGGCAAACTGTTCCGATCCTCGGCTGCAGAAGTTGGCAGGGAAGGAGCCTGAGCTAGTGCGCGAGGTTGAGAGGTTCCGACATGGACATTATATACGTAGACGCGTCGTTGGGTGGGTTCTGCCTATGTTGCGATGCGTCAGAGCCTCCGCCATGTTAAATGTGGCAAATCTGCAGTTACTCAGTCACTTAAACAGTATCAGAGGGACTTTAATCTCAGAATATACTTTGTATTCGTAATATTTTTATTTTTGTAATATTACCAGTTTATTTTCGTATCCCTTTAGCTTCATTCTCCTGAATTTATTGTCGTAAAGAATAAAAATAATTAAAATAATCTAACCTGGCCCTATTACTCCAGGAGTGAAATACTTCTGCAAACTGTGACTATTCTGGAAATGTTGCCTTTTCTCATAACATTACCACTTTTGTGGTTTTTTTTTGTTTGTTTATTTTACTTTATTGTCCTAGGTCGTTTTTTCTCATATTAGTAATTTTACCTCTGTAATACTCCCCCAAAAAGTCTGTTCCTAAAGGTTCACATGTGACACGGTTTTATGAAATATTGAAGACCACAATGTTTAGATTTAACAAATTGATCCTTATATTCATAACACATACACAAATATATATACACACCCATATATATACATACATACATATATATATATATTAACTGGGCAAGTTAACGCGTTAATTCATTAGACTATTAACGGCGATATTTACTTTATCGCGCATTAACGCTTGTTGCTCCCATGCTTTTATTTCTGTTGCTGCGGTGTAGGGATTTGAATCAGAACAGTAGGTGGCGATAATGCGCCAATAACCTCGCTGTCAGCCCAGCCTCGGATTCAACCTGCGCCCAACGACGCGTCTACGTATATAATGTCTATGGGTTCCGACTAGAGATAGTCGGACTTACCTCGAAGCATGGCTCTGGCTCTTGAACCAGTCTCCTTGAGAGGGGTTTGACATTCTTCCACTCTGGAGTTGCCCCTGGTGAGAGGCGACGAGCTGGAGTGGGCATACTTTTTGCCCCTCATCTCGGTGCCTGTACGTTGGGGTTCCCCCCAGTGAGCGAGAGGGTGGCCTCCCTCCGCATATGTGTGGGGGGACGGGTTCTGACTGTGTTTTGTGCTTATGTGCCTAACAGCAGCTCAGATTACCCACCCTTTTTGGAGTCCTTGGAGGGGGTACTGGAGAGTGCCCCTCCTAGGGACTCCCTCGTTTTGCTGGGGGACTTCAACGCTCACGTGGGCAATGACAGTGGGACCTGGAGGGGCATGGTTGGGAGGAACGGCCCACCTGATCTCAACTCGAGTGGTGTTCTGTTGTTGGACTTCTGTGCTTGTCATGGATTGTCCATAATGAACACCATGTTCAGGCATAACGGTGTCCATATGTGCTCTTGGCACCAAGACACCCTAGGCCGTAGTTCAATGATCGACTTTGTTGTTGATTCATCTGACCTGCGGCCACATGTCTTGGACACTCGGGTAAAGAGAGGGGCGGAGCTCTCCACCGACCACTACCTGGTGGTGAGCTGGCTCCGATGGTGGGGGAGGAAGCTGGTCAGACCTGGCAGGCCCAAATGTATTGTGAGAGTTCGCTGGGAATGTCTGACAGAGTCCCCCGTGAGACGAAGCTTTAACCCCCAGCTCCGGGGAGTGCTTTGAACACGTCCCAAGGGAGGTGGGGGACATTGAGTCTGAGTGGACCATTTTCCGCGCCTCTATTGTTGAGGTGGCTATTCGGAGCTGTGGCTGCAAGGTTGTCGGTGCATGTCACGGCGGCAACCCTCGAACACACTGGTAGACACCAGCGGTGAGGGAAGCTGTCAAGCTGAAGGAGGAGTCCTATCAGGCTTTATTGGCCTGTGGGACTCCAGAAGCAGCTGATGTGTACCGGCAGTCCAAGTGGCAGGCGGCTCGGCTGGTCACTGAGGCAAAAACTCGGGGGTGGGAAGAGTTCGGGGAGGCCATGGAGAAAGACTTCCGTACGGCTTCAAAGCGATTCTGGTCCACTATCCGGCGTCTCAGGAGGGGGAAGCAGTGTAGTACCAACACTGTTTATAGTGGGGGTGGTGTGCTGCTGACCTCGACTTGGGAGGTCGTGCGTCGGTGGGCAGAATACTTGGAAGACCTCCTTAATCCCACCGACATGTCTTCCATTGAGGAAGCAGAGCCTGAGGACTCTGGGTCGGATTCTCCCATCTCTGGTGCTGAGGTTGCCGAGGTGGTTAAAAAGCTCCTCGGTGGCAAGACCCCGGGGTTGGATGAGTTTCGCCTGGAGTACCTTAAAGCTCTGAATGTGGGGTTGTGTTGGTTAACGCAATTCTGCAACATTGCGTGGACATCGGGGGCAGTTCCCCTGGATTGGCAGACTGGGGTGGTGGTCCCCCTATTTAAAAAGGGGGATCGGAGGGTCTGTTCCAACTACAGAGGAATCACACTCTTAAGCCTCCCTGGTAAGGTCTATTCCGGGGTTCTGGAAAGGAGGGTCAGTGTGGTTTTTGTCCTGGCCGTGGGACACTGGATGAGCTCTACACCCTCAGCAGGATCCTGGAGGGTGCATGGGAGTTTGCCCAACCAGTCTACATGTGCTTTGTGGATCTGGAGAAGGCATTCGACCGTGTCCCTCGGGGGGTCCTGTGGGGGGTATTCCGGGAGTATGGAGTACCAGGACCTTTAAAGGAGAAGTCTGGTCAACAAGGAAAATCAGGGGATCATTAGCTATACCTAAAACTAATATGTTCGTGGTTATTTAATGAATTTAGCGTTAATCAGTAAGAAAAAAAAAGCATAAATTGTCGTCTGGATCACTGTGTATGGGGGCGGCCATTACTTCCCAAATATGGACAGTAATGGCCGCCTGACATCACATCCTGTGACGTAACATCACGGATAGCCAACGGCAGTTCACCGCGCTTTACAAGCAAACTCAATAGGAGCTGTTGTACACAGCTGCGAACAGAAACAATTATTTTGGATTTCCAGAGGGCTTCACCATTGAAATTCGCGAGAGCTATTGTTGAAGCAACAATGCTCACGTGCATGGCAGTTGGATGTAACAACACATCAGGTAAAAGTGGAAAAAACATTAGTTTTTTCACCTTTCCGATTGATCATCCACCATGGGCTGTTTTGCTGGATTACCAATGTGAAGAGGGAGGATTTTTTTTTTATTAAATCAACATAAATCACAGCACAGAATACATCTACACAGTTAATGTACCAAACCAAAAACCTCCCCCCCCCTCAAAAAGATGAGTTTTATAGTCATCTTATAACATTGCAGAACCCAACCCATAAACCGTACTTTAATGCTTATTTGTTGTCTTTTTATGTCTCTAAAATGTAAAATTAGTATTAATTTAAATTTGAATGCTTAATACCATGTCTATCTTTGTTTAAGGGGTTAAAAAAATATTTTGGCATGAAAACGGATATTTATTTACAAGGGGACAGATAGGGCTTTGGGACTTGCACTACAGTCGATCCCGTGACAAAACGTCACAAACTGGGAGGTGCCAGTACTGTTATTCACCAAGATGGCGGCCCCCATAAAAGGACCTTCAAATGAAAATTACTCTTAATTAAAAAAGCTTATCATTTATTGAACAGTATGTAATAATTTTATATTTAAAGTACTTTCAGCAGTTTGAAATTTGATTTTGACCGGACTTCTCCTTTAATAAGGACTGTTAGGTCTCTGTATGACTGGTGTCAGAGCCTGGTCCGCATTGCTGGCAGTAAATCGGACTCGTTTCCAGTGAGAATTGGACTCCAGTGAGAATTGGACTCCGCCTTTCTAGGCACAGCCAAGGTGTTGAGGGGATCCATTTTGGTGGCTTTAGGATTACATCCCTGCTATTCGCGGATGACGTGGTTCTATTGGCTTCATCAGGGCGTGATCTATAGCTCTCACTGGAACGTTTCACAGCCGAGTGTGAAGCGGCCGGGATGAGGATCAGTGCCTTAAAATCCGAGACCATAGTCCTGAGCCGGAAAAGGGTAGAGTGCCATCTCTTTGAGCGACGGCAAATTAATTTCACAGAAAGCTAATTTACTCAGTTGCAGTTGTGTTCCATGAGACCCAGATGGCTGGCCGGTCTTCAGGACGGACTCTCTCTCCTTTTAGAGTCCCAGGATACACACTTGTCAATTGTGAGTCTGAGTCCCATGCGGCTCGCAGGGGCGGCTGGTCTCCCCGGCCACCCTCTCCTCCAGCGTCCCCAGGCAAGGAGTGCAAGAAAAAAAGAAGTGCAGTCTGCTCGCTATAGCAGGCTCCCCCCCCCCCCTGCTGAGAGAGACTGTCTCTGTGTGGATGTGTGAAATTCCTTTGGTCACATCCCATCCCGACTTCTCCCACATGGTACATGTTCACAATTCAATCTGAATTCTAGTCCATAGCAAGTGGCACAACAACAGAAAGATGGTCAGAGTCTGCAGAGAGGAGGATGTCATTGGTGACTTTCAGGAGAGCTGTTTCAGTGCTATGTTGGGGATGGAAACCGGATTGAAATGGTTCAAAAATGTATTTGAGCAGAGATGGGCTTTGAGTTGTGTGACAACAATATGTTCCAGTATTTTGGACAGAAAGGGGAGATTGGAGATGGGCCAGAAGTTTGACATGTCAGGGTTGAGTCCAGGTTTATTGAGAATGGGGATGACCGCAGCCAGTTTGAGTGAACGTGGGGACTGAGCAAGACCTAAGGGAGGAGTTGATCATTTCTGTGATGAGCGTGCAGGTGACTGGTAAAGAGGCCTTGATGAGGTGAGATGGGATATGGTCAAGGACACATGTAGAGGTTTTCATGCCTGTCATGATTTTGAGGAGCTCCCCTGTTGACACGGGGCAAAAATGAGACAGAGGCTGAGAGGTAAGAAGAGGAGGAGCAGATGAGGGAGGAGGAGTGTAGGCCGTGGTGACGAGAGGAGTACAAGTTGTTATAAATAGTTTTCATTTTTGTTTGGAAGAACAAAAGAAAGGAATTGTGTTTGTCAGTAGTGAATGAGTTGGAGGTATTGTCACTGGGCTTGAGGAGTTTTACTGTAGAGAACAGAGCCTTGGGGTTGGTGGAACCAGAGTGTATGAGGTGAGAGTAGTAGGTGTTTGCAAGAGACTTGGAAAAAACTGAACTGGAGATGGATTTGAGGTTTCTGAAATATATAGTCTGTTTAACCTTAGCGGTGGGAATGGGGATGTCCATGATTGCCAGGTGATCGGAGATGTTGACGTTAAAGCTGGAGAGGCGATGTAAGGTGAGACCATTGGAGCATACCAGCTCCAATGGTCCAGTGTGTGACCATGGCTGTGAGTGGCAAAAATTGACATGTTGAGTGAAGTTGTAGTAGTGTACCATTTCCAGGAATTCAGTGGCAAAGTTGCAGTCTGTGTCAATGTGGATATTGAAGTCCCCCAGAAGAAGAATGGAAGATGAGATGGCAGATAACTGGATGAGGAAATCAGAAATGTCAGAAAGAAAGCAAGGGTTTGGTTTTGGAGGGTGGTAAATGATAGCAGTAACCAGAGGAGTGGAGCCAGAGTTTAAAAGGGAGATGTTCGAAAGAGTGAGCAGCAGGGGTGGAGATGGTGGATGTTTTTATGTCCTTTCTGTAAAGTGCTGCAACACCACCTCCTCGCCCCTCAGGTCGGGGTTTGTCTATATCGTTGTATCCAGTGGGTGTGGTCCGGTTGAGAAAAAAAATAGTCCGAAGGTTTGAGCAAGGTTTCACTTATACTAAGGAAGTCCAAGTTATTGTCAGTTCTGAATTCATTCAGAATGAGACTTATTGTTGAATGAACGGGACTTGAACAGAATTAGCTTTAGGTGATGTTGTTTCAGGTTGAGGGAACTGAGGAAGGGGGTGGAGATTTGTTATGATGTTGTAAAGAGGAAAATACGGTATGTGAGCAGGACCAGCTGGATGGGATAGTCAGGAGTTGAAAAGTTGTAGTTTAATATACAACCAGAGCCTCTGTGTGGAGGACGGCAAAGTAGACTAGTTTCTCTGAGGATGTCGATGCAGTCTGGACGCAGATGGTTGTTGAGTGAGTGGAGGTCAAAGGTGGAGTACAGCGGTGGCATGATCCCGAAATGGAGCTAGTGCCAGCTTGTAGCCAGGAGCCAGGTGTTAGTCCACAGGATAATCCACAGCAGGCAAACAGTAGTCAAAACTACACAGCTGCACCAGATAGTTTCTGGTTTCCAGCAGTTCGGTTCCTCCTGCTCTTCAGTGAAGATGGTTCTCTACTGCTGACCCGGAGTTCTGTTTGGACCTCCTCAGATCAGAATCAGAATCAGAAATACTTTAATAATCCCAGAGGGAAATTGCTGTTTCAGTACAAACGCCATCACAAACATCACAAACATTACAGGGGGAGACGATTTACTGAGGCCTTGCTGCCAAGGTCACCGCCCTACACGGTGCCCACAGGGCGCTGCCATTACTCTGTGGAAAAAATAGAGGCCACAAAAAGGAAGGTGGGAGGGAAAAAAACATACCTCAAACTGTATCCTATTACAGGATGCCCCTGGATTGTGTCTCTGCTATTCGCGGATGACGTGGTCCTATTGGCTTCATCAGGGCGTGATCTACACCTCTCACTAGAGCGGTTCGCAGCCGAGTTCGAAGCGGCCGGGATGAAAATCAGTGGTCTTGAACCGGAAAAGGGTAGAGTGCCTTCTCCGGGTTGGGGAGGATGTGCTGCCCCTAGTGGAGGAGTTCAAGTATCTTGGGGTCTTGTTCACGAATGAGGGGAAGATGGAGCGGAAGATCGACAGGCGGATTGGTGCGGCGTCTGCTATTAAGCGGGCGCTGTACCGATCCGTTGTGGTGAAGAGAGAGCTGAGCCAAAAGGCGAAGCTCTCGATTTACCGGTCGATCTACGTTCCTACCCTCATCTATGGTCACGAACTTTGGGTCGTGACCGAAAGAACGAGATCCCGGATACAAGCGGCCGAAATTAGTTTTCTCCGTAGTGTGTCTGGGCTCTCCCTTAGAGATAGGGTGAGGAGCTCAGTCATCCGGGGAGGACTCAGAGTAGAGCCGCTGCTCCTCCACGTCGAGAGGAGCCAGTTGAGGTGGCTCGCGCATCTGGTTAGGATGCCTCCTGGACGCCTCCCTGGTGAGGTGTTCCGGGCACGTCCCACCGGGAGGAGGCCCAGGGGAAGACCCAGGACACGCTGGAGGGACTATGTCTCTCGGCTGGCCTGGGACGCCTTGGGATTCCCCCGGAGGAGCTGGCCCAAGTGGCTGGGGAGAGGGACGTCTGGGCCTCCCTACTGAAGCTGCTACCCCCGCGACCCGACCCCGGATAAGCGGAAGAAAACGGACGGAGGGCCAACTGCCCCAAAATCAGATCCCTCGGAGTAGGCCGGTCTTAAAAACTTAAAAAGGGTCAAAATGCAGACCTCACACAAGGAAGATCTTATGTTAATCACTAGTTCATCAGCAAAGGATATTATGTTTACTACAGTGTTGTGTTACTGTAGGATAAGTGGTTTTTAGGAGGTTGAGAGGGTAAAAACAGAAAGGGGAAAATAGAGAATATGACAACACAAAAAAAGTCTTTTTAGGAGCAATTTCCGCCTGAAATTACATACCTGATATAAATCAAGTACAGCTCCACAGCTTTTGGTATCTGTGCGAAGGTAAGGCATTAAATAACATTTTTTCAGTGAAACCACTACTGCAAATTCCAGTGTCTGATTTATGGGTGATTAAATAAAGAATAAAAGAAACGATTTTGAGAATCACCATTTTTTTCCCAAATGAACATAGCAAAACATCATAAAAAACATTTCAAAATATAGGAGAAACCCTAGACTTTATAGATCCACATCCTGAGCATAACTGCAGCAAATCTGGACTGAATCAGATGGAGCATATTTGTTCCACAAAGACTTTAGTGGATAGTCAGAATCAGAAATGCTTTAATAATCCCAGAGGAAAATTATTTTACAGAGGGTGGGTGTCTGAATCTCTGAGGGAGGCGTTGTAGAGATTGATGACCAGAGGCAGGAATGATTTCCTGTGGCACTCTGTGGTGCATCTGGGTGAGAGAAGTGTTCTGCTGAAGGAGCTTCTCTGCTGGGCCAGTATGTCGTAGATAGGGTGTGAGACATTGTCCAAGATGGACTGAAGCCTGGACAGCATCCTCCTCTCTGCCATGGTCGTCAGTGTCCAGCTCCTCCCCCACGACATCACCGGCCCTCCTGATCAGTTTGTTTAGTCTTTTGTTGTCCGCGACCCTCAGCCCACTGCCCCAGCATGAGACAGCAAAGAAGATCGTACTAGCAACAAGAGACTCATAAAACATCCTCAGCATCGTCCGACAGATGTTAAAAGACCTCAGCCTCCTCAGGAAAAAGAGTCGGCTTTGGCCCTTTTTGTAGACCGCCTCTGTGTTTCTAGTCCAGTCCAGCTTATTATTAAAGTACACTCCCAGGTACTTATACTCCTCCACAGTGACCCCCTGGATGGAAACAGGGGTCACAGATGTTTTTGCCCTCCTCAGATCCACTATTAGCTCCTTAGTCTTTGTCATGTTGAGCTGCAGATGGTTCAGCTCACTCCAAGGCCTCCACCTGCATCTCAGTCATCTTCTCACCCAGTAGCCGGACGGATGGTGTTGAAAGCACTGGAGAAATCAAAAAACATGATTCTCACAGTGCTCGCCGGTGTTACGCCAGTACAGGACGTGACAGACTGCAGTTCCCATGATGCAATGTGGTCAAAATGGCCACCAACTCCCATCATGCAAAATGGCCGCCGACCCTAATAACGAAACGACGAGATAACGTTACTATGGAGGGTTTTATAAGCCATGGACGCGCTGCGTTCATCCTTGTTTTGGCACACCGCCAGACCGAAAAGGCACACACAGCTTTTTCACTACGTGGGATTCAACCCCCACGCACCACATGCTCGATTTTCTCGCTGGACCGAGGATTTTCGAAGGAAACTTCATCCCTGCATTGCCGAGGCAGTCGACTTAAAAAAAGTACTTTTGAATCCACTTCGATCAAAGACTGGCAGCCGCTGTCTCCCAGTATTAGCATCATCTCCGCTTGGTAGCGGCAAAGATTATTTTACAGCCACTGGATCACAACCTGCAAAAATCACATTTCAAGTACAGCAGTTATAAAATACTAAATCAGTCACATTTCCATGTTCAATTATAGTATTTTTTAATACTGTGATGGATACTCTTATCACACAATCTTAGTATTGGTTATTATTCCCTAACACCAGTTACAGATGACACAACATAACTTTAATTTAGGGAATTTCATCAGGACAAATATTGTTATGGGTGTCCAGTTTAATATTTGTCTGAATTGTCTATTTACACTTGTTCTGTTTTTAAAGTTTGTATTGTTTTTAGATGTTATGCAGACAAGAGACTAGCTGGAGGTATTGGAAGCCATTGTAAAATTGGTACCTACTTTGACAGGACTCAACAGGGGGACTTTGTTCGAGTTCACTTGTTATTCATGTTGTTGCTAGTCACTGAAATATTCACTTTTTTGTGCCAAGTTATTTTTGGTACATGTTTTTCTAATGTTTTCTGCTTTGTTGTTTTATTACTCCATTATGTGATCAGTTTAGATTTCCTCACCCCAATTAAATCATTTGTTGTCTGTCTGCAGGTCATTTTGTGTTCAGTTAATCTTTAGATGAGCCCAAATCCTTAAAGGATCAAACCCCTATGTAAAACTCAAATGTTACCCATTTCACATTATTTCACATGCTTGATAGTTTTTGGTCCGCTAAAAATACAGATGGACTTAGAAAAGTGTTTTTTGTCATCTAGCCCTATGTTATTAGTAATTGCTTTTTCAGTTTTAGGGACTGAAGTTCACCTCAGGCAGAATCACCTCTGTGACCATGTGTTGGTCAACAACTCCACTGCCAGGGACATAGAGGATGTTTTTAAGCCGCGTGATGAGAACCTCTGTCTGTAACACCAAGGGAGGCAGTTATGATGAGAATGTTGTTAATTGAAACTGACAAGACATTTAAATTTTAGCAATTAGCGAGATGCTTCTTGAAGGTTTTCTTTTACTAGAATGACAGCCTACAGCATTTTAACAAACAATATACAGCAAATAATTCAAAAAGAAAGGAAGAGAAAGCTATGTAATCTCAAACAGGACAGACTATGCAGCATGATCCCCTGCAGCATTCTTTGAGAATACAGCACTAATACCTGCTCCATTGTATAGCTCATACCGTTTTGTTTATTTATACATGGTTTTGAATTGAATTACATAAAGCAATGACAACGTACCATGATGTCATTAAAGGTGGTGACATGTTCACTGTATAATTTTCGAAAGAGTGGATCAAAGCCTTTGTGTTTCCAAAGATACATTATGTTTGACATAATGTCACCAGTCTGCAATTTTTTTTCCAGGTCCTATAACATTTTAGATTAAGGTAAATGCACATTCACAATTTCCTGAAAAATGTGAATGTCTTCTACATAACAATGAATGGCATCACCTTAATCTTAGAATATCTTCAGCTTTTATGGACTGCAGAACGTTGTTGCTGTTGGAGAAATTTCTTTTTAAAACATTCTTTAGATATTAAGCACAATGAAACTTCCTTCACTTTGTTTCATTTTCTTCTCCATATGAAGTAAAAAAAAATCACATGACGGTCAATTTCCTAAAAGCAAATTGCTTGTACTTTTATAGCAATTCATGTAGACCATAGGACCCCAAAATGCTTTACACTACACTCAGTCATTAAAGCACACACTCACAGGTACAACCACTTTGAGTTTGTTCTAACCATTGTTTTGACATTCAGTAAGCAATTCTTAAATATCAGGGTTTAAACTGTATCCACAAAAGAAGTCCCTTTCATTCCAGTCTTCTGGCAAACCAGCACACCGAAAATGTAGCCAGTTTTTACAGGTCGTGCATTGAACCCACTGGTATTTTTTTACGTGTTCGTGGAAAAGGCTGAGAAATAAAACAGACAGAGGATAGATTAAATTCAGTTTAAAAGTACCACTAAACAATTTTTGTTTTTTCTTGATGTAGATGTTCAAAGCCAAAGCTTGGATGCCAAAGCACTATTAACTACACAAACTATAAATGCAATTATCCTATCTATAGCACTAGCATTAACATATAATAAATACATTTACATGGTAGTTTAAACAAGATTTAAATACAGTTGAAGAGCAATTATCCCAGATCATATATTTAAAAAAAAAAAACACTAGCGTTAGCCTATGGCGGTGCTATGTACGATAGCTTTTGAATGACTTTTGTACATTATACCGTAAAACTCATGTATTATAACATGACAACTTAATGCAAACTGTTACAAAAGATAATGAAGATACATACCAAGGTATCCGTAGCGAAAGGCGAATGTTTTCGGTTTACTTGGCCAACACAAAGAAAAGAACGCTGTTACGATCGCGTTGCTTTAGGCTGGGTTGCCAGATAGGGATTTGGGCAAGTTATGTAAAAATTTATGACGTGTCAAAAAGTATCTTCTGTCAAATATGTAAAAGAAAAACAACATTTATAAGGTTCAATGTATTGTTAGAATTTTAAGTTGAGCAGTAATATCTTACTCGATCATTATTGAGTAAAGTCACTTGGTAACTTCAATTTTCAGAAGAAAATAAATTGTTTGGGGGTGGGCATTTTCAACATATATTGACTAAGTTGTTTGTAGTTGTTCTTGGCCACTAAAACTTTGATATATATGGTTTGGCTCCTAAAATGACTTACCTGCCTTGGGCTATCAAGGATAACAAACCAATTACTATGCTTAGTGTATTTTACTGAAACTTTGAAATACAGTCAGGGTTTCAGCAAAATTTGGCAACCATTTACTGTCGATGCTACGCAAGAAAAAAAATAATTAACTGGCAAACATAATTTCTCCATAAAACTGGAGCACGTTTGTGTTATTTAGAAAGTGGTTATCCTTTGTTAGTACGTAAAGGACATAAAACATAAAAGACAGTTGTTATTGGTTTTAATTAAGGACATAGGCCAAAAGAATATATAGTTTGACACTCTGGTTTATTAACAGATACATGTATGGTGTTGTGTTCAAGTGGTGCTGGGCCCAAAATGCAGAACCAGACGTTGGAGAAGGAGCAAAATTACAGTTTATTGGGAGTAGAGGGAGAAGGTGAGGAGGTTGTGGCGTCTCCAGACGGAGAGGCTAGTTGTAGAGGCAGGCAAGCTCACAGGGGGTGGCAGCTGGAGGCGAGGGCAGTGGAAGGTGTGGCTGGACTGTGGATGGCCGGGTGTGGAGCTGGAACCTGAAGACAGAGAGCACAGGTGAGGTAATCATAGAAAATCCCAAAAGGCAGAAAAGATTGCTTTCATTAGAGAAGATGTGGGCCGATGTACCAACTAAGCCGTGAGCATTTGGCAGCGAGCACACAGGAGGCCAGGCTCTAAATACTGCACCAGATGAAGATTGGTCACAGGTGTGTGCAGCCAGCTCCTCCCCGAGCCACACCTATCGAAGAGAGAGGGCACACCCAAACCACATCCACACAGGCTCACACACCACATATAGACTGGCAGCTGCCAGCACAGATTGGCAGCCTAGTGGCAGGTGCCACTGGCCACTTATTGGTAGATGAATTCATTCCATCAAGTACATGTCACTTTATGAAAGGTTTGATACAGTTTATTAAGCAAGGCCGAGCCTGCCGCTGCTACGGCAGGCTCGGCCTTGCTGTCGTGCTCAGTAACCGTTTCCGGGGAGCTAGGCCTTGGCCAATAGTTGTGTAGTTGTGAAGCTTTGCCGGTGACGCCGTAAATGTTCTTTAACTTGCACATAGATCATTGGATCTGCACCAAAATTAATATGATTGATTCTAGTCCAACCCCACACAAAATTCCAGCCCAACATTTTGTGGGTTTGGCTTATTTCCCCCTAGCACCACTAAAACAATCATCCCCAAGCCATGCTTTGTCTGAGGATTATGAAGTTCTGGACACATATCACCTCTTAGGATCTACAAAAAACTCTCTTGGAGCGATGGTTCATACCCCACAGGAAGATCATTTTGGATCAAAACCACCATTTTGTCTCTTTTACACATATTATATCTGAGCAAACTCCTCCTATGGCTTTGAATTTAACAATTCAAAATCACCCAGTATGGTATTAATGCATTGGGATCAAAAGTTATCACAGGCTTTTTGCTGCAAAAAGCATAGGGGAGTGGCAAAGCCTGCAAATCTGACTTCTTGCCATAAGAGACAAAACTGTAATAACTTCCAAGTTCACAGTAGCACCAAACTTTCTGGACCCGACAGGCTGCATTTTTATTTAATTTATTGGATCATAGTTGAAAGTGTTTAATGATTGTAAGTTAATGAATTGTTGTTTATGTGTATTTGTGTGTGAAATGTGTTTGTGTTTGTGTAGGACATGGACAGGCCCAGCATGGAGTCCAGCACAGAGTATATCGTCAGTCCTCATATCCATTCAGTCTCTTATGACGGAAAATCCATATCACAATGAGCCTGGCTTCGAGCAGGTAATTATTTGCAGGGCTGCTAATGCTGGTGCAACTGGGAGATTAACAGAACCTGGAATACTTTTATTTTTATTTTTTTTTACCTTTTTAGGAACTACATAAATGCATAGCTTTGATGTCTATTATACACAGTTATTGCACTGGATCCAATACTGGAGTCTATACTCAAACCAGAAATTTCAGCTATGTCACGTGCCCCTTTTTTGTCCAGCTTGAAGGTTAGGTCAAAAACTGTCACCTTTTTTTCTAAATCCTTCAAAAAAAAAGAGGTTTTAATGTTTCTAAAACAAGTCACCAATGTTATATTTCATACTTATTTTTGGTTTTACAGTACAGGACTTTAAACACAGGAGATGCCATTTAAATGTCTATCAAAAATTGCTGACTGCGTCGACATGCACCGCCCCTACCCCCCATGGCTGGTATCATTGGAAACTAGAGACTGGCCTTTCCAACAAGGTCTAGCACGTCTTTGTCCGATGTGTCTCTGTGACGTAATTGCCGTGCGTACCGGAGACTGTACAACTCACAGCCACAGCTGCTTTGCGCACGTGTTGCTTTACGCACATAGCAGAAGCAGGCGGCTAGTTGTTTTTGCTTATCTTTTCGGCGGTGTGGATTTTTCGGAGAGCATCTGCAGCCGTGATGGCACAAAAGCAGAAATTTACCATTCAGGAGCCTTTGGAAGAAATTATGATGGAAAGTTATTCTGAGAATCTTCTGGCTCTTGCACGGATTTTGAAGAGGACGAAGATGAGCAGCAGCTGATTCTGAACCTGGTTCATGAGTAAGTCATACGGTTACTTTTTATTTCCAGCATCTTTACCTTACATGTCGACTGCAGTTAGTTACAGTTAGGGCTGTACAATTTTGCCAAAAATCGAAATTGCGATATATTTCAACCATAATTGCGATTTAATTTCGACTTTTCTCTCCATTAACCACAAGCAACAACAATAGCCTGTAGATAAAGATGTCTGTAAACAAGGGCTATTTAAAACAAGAAATGTAATAGTTTTATTATTCAGAATATTATTATTCAACAGAATAGCTTGAGTTGGAAATCAATCCTTTTGAACATAAAGTGCAACCAACAAACAAGTCTATGTATTAAAGAGTTTGACCAGTACTTAATGCTATGGATTCCTGAAAGTTTTTGGTAAAAAGTATTGATTATATAAACTCTAACACAAGTAATAAAATTAGATTATCTCTCTCCTACAACCCTCTTCCCTTCCATGCGGAGGCAAACCCACTTTAAACTAAAAAAACAACAACATATTACCGACACCTGAAGTACGTGTCTTTTGCTTGTTACATTAATTAATTTTTACATAGCCAAAAGTGGCAGACCTCTGTGACTTGGAAGCTGCGTTTTTTATAATTGTGATTATATTGCAAATGCGATTAATTGTTCAGCCCTAGTTACAGTAATGAATAACATCGTTTTGTTATTTTGCTGTTTTTGGAGAGCTGTAGGTAATAGTATATCATCTTGTAATCGCTTTCGCTAAAGTTTCGCTTCACCTCCCAACTCCCGCTGCTACAACACAAAACAGAATAGTAAAATACCATAAAACACTATTGTAAAACATCAGTTGTATTGGAAAGGTATATTACCATGTCATAAAATGCTTTGTAGATCATCCAACCGATGGTTGGATGATCTACAAACAAACAAACAAACACAAAACAAAACAAACAAACATTTTGCTATTTTTGAAGAGCTGAAGATTATAATGTATCATGTTGTGATTAGTTTCCCACCTTCTACCATCCAGCAGCTCAATAGAATTGTTACTTTGACTGTAAGTTAGATGGTCTAAAAAGCCTTATATGAAGTGTTTATATCATTTACACTTTCCCAATACAACTGTTGTTTTGTGTTATTTTGGTATTTTTGGAGCAGTAAGAAATAAGCTATTGTCTTTTAATCAGAAAAGTTAGTTATTACCCCCCAACCACTTCGGTTGAGGCCTCCTCTTTTTCTTCGATGTGAGAAGTCAATTCTGCATACCATTGTGGTTACAAATTAAATCTCATTACAGTATTAGCATTGTATTGCTACGCATATAAATCAGTGTTAGATGATACTTTAGTTTTAGCCTGCCATGTAGATAAACAGTCAAATCTAACCTTTTAAATGCCTTTGTTTCCCCAGTGACAACAGTGCAGCAGAAGACGAGGGGTATCAGGCACCTGCCTGTTGGCTACGGAATGCCCCAAGGCCCATGAAGCGCACGGTTGCCTCTGCCCCAAGAAAAAAGAGTAGTTACACCAGGCCAGTCCCCAGGGGTGCAAGTCAAGCTACCCCTCTGCCTATTGATGACAGCGAGTACATGTGACACTCTGCAGGTGAACCAGATGCTGAGCCACAAAGACCTACATTTTCAAGGCATCCTCCTGGTCCCAGAACTGCCACCACCAAAACATGGTCTCCTCTGAGCCTTTTCAAACTTTTTTTAGTGTTAGCACCGTCCGGACTATTATTTCAAACAGAAATGCCAATGCACAGTGACTGATTTCAGCAGGGATGAAATTCAAGTGGACACCACTTACTGCTGAAGACGTCTTTGTTTTCTTAGCAGTTGTAGTGTTTAGTGGATTTGTGAATGTTCCATCCAGCGCTGACTTCTGGTGACTTTACGGTGAAGGTTTTTACACATTTACACGATTATCTAAAAAATGTTGTTTTGTGATTTCGTTTTCATACAGTGATTTATTTTATATATATATATATATATATATATATATATATATATATATATATATATATATATATATATATATATATATACAGTGTTTCCCGCAGGAATTTGGTTATGCGAGGCGGTTCGACTCGCTGGGGGGGGGATGGGTTTGGGGGGGCTGGACGACACGTTGCCCGCGGACCGACGCGGGGGGGGTTGGACGACACGTTGCCCGCGGACCGACTCGCGGAGCGGGGGGGGGGTTGGACGACACGTTGTCCGGACCGACTCGCGGAGCGGGGGGTATCCATGTGTTTTTTCCCTGCCATTCACGCACGCGCGAAAGCAAAAACAACAAACCGTGTGTTAACGTCACTTTTTTTTTTTTTTTTTTTTTTGGGAATGTTGGCGTGGCGGTAGCGTGAGTTTGGCGTGGCGGCCGCCACGCCAAAATAGCGCTGCGGGAAACCCTGATATATATACACTCACCGGCCACTTTATTAGGTACCCCACGCTAGTAACGGGTTGGACCCCCTTTTGCCTTCAGAACTGCCTCAATTCTTCGTGGCATAGATTCAACAAGGTGCTGGAAGCATTCCTCAGGGAGTTTGGTCCATATTGACATGATGGCATCACACAGTTGCCGCAGATTTGTCGGCTGCACATCCATGATGCGAATCTCCCGTTCCACCACATCCCAAAGATGCTCTATTGGATTGAGATCTGGTGACTGTGGTGGCCATTTGAGCACAGCGAACTCATTGTCATGTTCAAGAAACCAGTCTGAGATGATTCCAGCTTTATGACATGGCGCATTATCCTGCTGAAAGTAGCCATCATGGGTTGGGTACATTGTGGTCATAAAGGGATGGACATGGTCAGCAACAATACTCAGGTAGGCTGTGGCGTTGCAACAATGCTCAATTGGTACCAAGGGGCTCAAAGAGTGCCAAGAAAATATTCCCCACACCATGACACCACCACCACCAGCCTGAACCGTTGATACAAGGCAGGATGGATCCATGCTTTCATGTTGTAGACGCTAAATTCTGACCCTACCATCCGACTGTCGCAGCAGAAATCGAGACTCATCAGACCAGGCAACGTTTTTCCAATCTTCTATTGTCCAATTTCGATGAGCTTGTGGAAATTGTAGCCTCAGTTTCCTGTTCTTAACTGAAAGGAATGGCACCTGATGTGGTCTTCTGCTGCTGTAGCCCATCTGCCTCAAAGTTCGACGTACTGTGCGTTCAGAGATGCTCTTCTGCCCACCTTGGTTGTAACGGGTGGTTATTTGAGTCACTGTTGCCCTTCTATCAGCTCGAACCAGTCTGGCCATTCTCCTCTGACCTCTGGCATCAACAAGGCATTTCCGCCCACAGAACTGCCGCTCACTGGATGTTTTTTCTTTTTCGGACCATTCTCTGTAAACCCTAGAGATGGTTGTGCGTGAAAATCCCAGTAGATTAGCAGTTTCTGAAATACACAGACCAGCCCTTCTGGCACCAACAATCATGCCACGTTCAAAGTCCCTCAAATCACCTTTTTTCCCCATACTGATGCTCGGTTTGAGCTGCAGGAGATTCTCTTGACCATGTCTACATGCCTAAATGCACTGAGTTGCCGCCATGTGATTGGTTGCTTAGAAATTAAGTGTTAACGAGCAGTTGGACAGGTGTACCTAATAAAGTGGCCGGTGAGTGTATATATATATATATATATATATATATATATATATATATATATAGTTACTGTTGTTACATCCCAGTCTCCTCTCCAACTCAGTAATCATCTACACCTGTCAGCCACTAATCAAGCCAGAACTCATCACACCTGTTATCCTCCTTATTTAAGCTCCCTTCAGTTAGCTCTTCCCTGTCGGTTTGTTCTGTTGGTTCTGTTAACTTCTGCTCATGACTGCTCGCCTTACCTTTTCATTACCAGCCCAAGTTCCCTTCATCTCCGCCCGCCTGCTGTGGTTCTGGTTCTGCTCTCACTCCGGTCCAGCAAGTATTCATCCAGTCGTGCTACTAAATCCTGCTGTGGTTCTGGTTCTGCTCTCACTCCGGTCCCAAGTATTCATCCAGTCGTGCTTCTAAATCCTGCTGTGGTTCTGGCTTCCAAGTCTTCATACTCAAGTCCTTCAGCTCCAACCCGTCCACTTGGTCCTTCTAGCTTGCCAGTTCCTGCCATAATCATCCTCCTACTCCAGCCTGGTACTGACTGTTGGTTTATTCATCCTCCACTATCCACCACCTTCAATAAACTCTCTAAAACTAAGCTCTGCTTGTGTGGTTGTGTTCGGGTTCATATAACTCATGACAAAATGTGTAATTCTCGGAAAGACGTCAATTGTTGAAAATGCTGTAATTTTTATGAAAAACTGAAAAAAGTAACACATGTAGAAAAGATGTATACAATTTTGTATACCTAAATGTTTAGTTTGAAATAAAAACACAATTTAAAAGTAAATGCAAGGACCTCATGTAATTTCAGCCAAATTCAGAAATAGGTAAAACTGTGGCAGTTTAGCCTATTTCTGTTCACACAGGCAATAACAGAAGCTTAGAAGGCTGTTTCCATTTCAATTGGTAGATAATAGGGTAAGCTCAAATATTTCTCTTCAAAAAAAATTTACAACATAATAACAATGTAGCGACCCAAAGGGCGCTCCTGACCTACAGTGTAGTGTTATAAGGCTTGGGTTGAAGATGTAGAATGTAACTATCTTTTAGTAGTGGATTTTCGAGCTACAAAACTCAGGATGCCAAACAAAAATTTAGCCTCTTTATTCATGTCTATAGAGTATAACAAGCGAAATAATAGTTTGTCCCAATTTAAAGTTGTCTGCAAATTCTAAATTATTTTCAATTAAATTTAAACTAGGTTCTAAAAGTTTTGTATCAATGACCATGAACAGAACAAATTATACTATTTTACTCCCTGTGAACCACAATTTCTCCAACAGCTAGCAGAGCCTGAATAGTGAGAAGTTTGTGGTGGAGAAGTAAAATATCTACAAAGGCTCTTCCGGTCAGAACATCTCCATATGTTAGAACTAGTGATTTTCCACTTAAAAGGGCAATGTTTTAACCAAATATTATCTACAATTAAATGATTTGCTTCCTTTCCCATTGTTTGCCATTGTATTTCCTTTTTTATTTCTTGAAGATCTTTATATAATCTTGATATCAATTTAAGACCTGAATCTGTTACATATGCTTCAGTGAAAATCTTCAGAAGTGGCATGACGAAAACATTCTTATTCGTTAGTTTGACTTTTTTTTATAATTACGAATTTAAAGAAATTAGGGAAAAAAATCACTGTTTTGTAATTAATATTGTCTCATGATGGATTGAAAGTTTCTTACTGTCTCATTATAGAAATAAGTACAGTACAATGATAAGCCTTGGCTTGACCAAATTTTAAACCTTTCATCCATTTGTCCAGTTGCAAATTCATAATAATGAGAGAGGCCCTATGAAATAATTTAATTTAATAATTTATTATTGTTATTAATATTATTAATTCCCTTTTCTTAGCCTTATATCCCCAAGTCTAGCTTGCATTGGGCAATCTCCAGATATATTTCTGTTTCATTCCATTTTGCTTGATATTCTGCGTTACACCAACAAACCATAATTCTTAATAGCGCTCCGCGAGCGGTCTATTTTTAGAAGTGTGACGTCATATGACGTGGTACGAGGACAAACCTGCGGTGTCCTCCACTATTTCACTGTACATTACACTGGATTTTACTCGCTAAAACGACTATTTCCCAGTTTAATACGTCTACTAACCATGGTTTTTAAACATTGTTGCTATGGAACGTGCAGCAGTGACTCGAGGTACGCTGATAGGCCGCATATGAAGGATGTTTTCTTCATTAATTTCTCGAAACTCAAAATTGCCAAGAAGAAATGTGTGCGAATGGTACACTTGTGCGGTCGGCCTTCACAACAGTTCAACCCGGAAAAACTTACCAAATTCACGTACATATGCCATGAATTTATTTTTGAATTGAAATTTACTCCGAGATTGAACTGCAACATTCAATCGATTCTAAACGATCCAGGCCACTAAACTTGCTGACCAAAATAAACCTCAACCATTAAGGGAAATGTTCTGAGATGTAACAGTTATTTTGTAGCTACCGATTGGCAAAATATACCAATTCCTGGACGGTGTTTACAAACAGACAAAACGACCGATGAGGCCATGACAGCCGAGTTCCTGTTTCCACCAAAACTGTCCGTCGGGAGCTCCACAGGGTCAATATACACGGCCGGGCTGCTATAGCCAAAACTTTGGTCACTCGTGCCAATGCCAAACGCCGGTTTCAATGGTGCAAGGAGCACAAATCTTGGGCTGTGGACAATTTGAAACATGTATTGTTCTCTGATGAGTCCACCTTTACTGTTTTCCCCACATCCGGGAGAGTTACGGTGTGGAGAACCCCAAAGAAACGTACCACCCAGACTGTTGCATGCCCAGAGTGAAGCATGGGGGTGGATCAGTGATCAGTTTGGGCTGCCATATCATGGCATTCCCTTGGCCCCATACTTTTGCTAGATGGGCGCGTCACTGCCAAGGACTACCGAACTATTCTGGAGGACCATGTGCATCCAATGGTTCAAACATTGTATCCTGAAGGACGTGCCGTGTATCAGGATGACAATGCACCAATACACACAGCAAGACTGGTGAAAGATTGGTTTGATGAACATGAAAGTGAAGTTGAACATCTCCCATGGCCTGCACAGTCACCAGATCTAAATATTATTGAGCCACTTTGGGGTGTTTTGGAGGAGTGAGTCAGGAAACCTTTTCCTCCACCAGCATCACATCGTGACCTGGCCACTATCCTGCAAGAAAAATGGCTTAGAATTCCTCTGACCACTGTGCAGGACTTGTATATGTCATTCCCAAGACGAATTGACGCTGTATTGGCCGCAAAAGGAGGCCCTACACCATACTAATAAATGATTGTGGTCTAAAACCAGGTGTTTCAGTTTTTTTGTCCAACCCCTGTATATAGATAGTTGAACGTGCTGACAATGAAATTTATTAACCCATCGAGGTCTGGATTTGCATCCACATTCAAAATTAAAGTGGAACAACACACTACAGGCGAATCCAACTTTAAATGTAATGTCCTTAAGACAAGTCAAAATGACGCTCAGTAGCGTGTGTGGCCTCCATGTACCTGGTTGACCTCCCTACAATGACTGGGCATGCTCCTGAAGAGGTGGCGGATGGTCTCCTGAGGTATCTCCTCCCAGACCTGGACTAACGCATCATCCAACTCCTGGAAAGTCTGTGGTGCAACGTGGCATTGGTGGACGGAGTGAGACATAATGTCCCAGATGTGCTCATTTGGATTCAGGTCTGGGAAAAAGTCGGGCCAGTCCATAGTATCAATGCCTTCATTTTGTAGGAACTGCTGACACACTCCAGCCACCTGAGGTCTAGCATTGTCTTGCATTAGGAGGAACTCAGGGCCAACCGCACCAGCATATGGTCTCACAATGGGTCTGAGGATCTCATCTCTGTACCTAATGGCAGTCAGACTACCTCTGGCAAGCACATGGAGGGCTCTGCAGCTCCCAAAAGAAATGCCACCCCACACCATCACTGTCAAACTGGTAATGCTGGAGGATGTTGCAGGCAGCAGAACGTTGTCCACGCCGTCTCCAGACTCTGTCATGTCTGTCACATGTGCTCAGTGTGAACCTGCTTTCATCTGCGAAGAGCACAGGGCACCAGTGGCGAATTTGCCAATCTTCGTGTTCTCTGGCAAATGCCAAACTTCCAGCACGGTGTTGGGCTGTAAGCATAACCTCCACCTGTGTACATCGGGCCCTCATACCACCCTCATGGAGTGTGTTTCTGATCATTTGAACAGACACCTGCACATCTATGGCCTGCTGGATGTCATTTTGCAGGGCTCTGGCGGTGCTACTCTTGTTCCTCCTTGCACAAAGGCAGAGGTAGCAGTCCTGCTTCAGGGTTATATCCCTCCTACGGCCCCTACAAATAAATAAATAAATACATCTCCTGATGCACTGGTGTGTCTCTGGGTAGCGCCTCCATGCTCTGGACACTATGCTGATAGACATAGCAAATCTTCCACAGCTTGCATTAATGTGCCATCCTGAGCTGCACTACCTTAAACGACCAATCATTATCCCGACAGAATTTGTCTTGTTTGTGTCGGCAGTGTGGGGTCCAACGGGATAAATGCGTCCTTTTCTGTTGTGTGTTAAACAGAAAAGGTATATATTTATTTCACATTTTGCCCCAATTACTTGAAAATACCGAGAACATTTCCCTGACACAAATATGAGGTCTGTTTAATTCAATTATAAACATTAAAGCTCCGTATAGCATGTTTTCAACAAGTAAACCCCTGTATTGTCATTTTCAGATGTCCTACAAAAATACCATTTGCTTTGTTTGTCTCAAATCACCAAAAGTCTGTCTGTTGGAAACAAAAATCCACCTTCCTGAGTCCATCGCTGAAAACAGATTGCTGCTTCATACTAGGAAAACGCATTTTTTGTTCCTAGATAGACCTCATGAATTGATCAGAAACAGATCCCAAATGTAATGAAATTAAAATGTTATTAAGTCGCACTTAAAAATATTCTAAACTCTGGCAGATCCAGATTTAAGGAGATTTTCATTCAATGAATAAGTAGGAATTAAAAAAGGCAGGTAGCGTTCATAATATAACCACGTATAAAGATAGACACGATAGAGACAGAAACATAACAGAAGATCAGCTCTAAGACAGACCGCTACAGGAGATCCTTCCATCACCATCTACAACAGCCCGTTGAAGAACACTGCATGATATGAGTTTGTCTTGCCATTACACACTGATTTAAGTTCATGTTTAATGAATAACTCTCGGTCTGTTAGGTATTGTCCAGTGAATATCTGCCGAGACAGCTGATATTAGGACAATAGTTGAAAGGGTAATTTGAGCACTGCCATTCTTTTAACAATAAACTCTGCATACATATAGAATAAATGAGTGACAACTTCTCTTCAAGTTCAAGAATTTATTAACAGAAATAAAATTAACATCCAGAGAACATCACGATAGAATGCCGTTTATCTGAATTAACACTGTTTCAATCAACAAATTCTCTCTACTAGACTAGTGAAGCTCGACTAAAATGACTAAGCAAAATTAAGATAAATAGAAGCTAAGTAACTATGTACACACAAAAGAAACGAAACAACAAATAAAATGGTTGAAAAACATCATCATAATGATTCAGTGAATCCGTGTTCACTGCAGATCTAATTTAGAGAACCAAAGTTCATCTTAAAGAATGTGGAATGAGATCAAATTAGCTTAACTAATATAGAAAAACATTTGATATGTGTTTCAACCCATTCACAATGCAAATCCAGAGTTAAACAAAACATTATTTGATAAAATAACATTTTAAAGAATGTGGCTCAGTAAAATCAGTACCTTTAGGACACTCGATTTTATTAACACAATTATTCCTCCGGAAGCTAGGGGTGCTGTAGCAGTCGGTCACTATACTAAAAAAAAATTTAATTGACACTAATCAATGATGTACTAACGCTCATAGTACTATCGGACGATAGTGTGGTGAAACAAAAACAAGGATTGTGTTTAAAACAAAACGTAGTTACGTTGACTCAGTGGTAGCACTAATTTTATCTGGAAAGTTAATAGCACTATGCTAGCAGACAATCGGCGCTAATTTAAAATACTTTTCAGCTCTATTTGGTCGTCATGAGTGGACCGGACAACACAAACATTAATATCCCATATTATTCCCTTATGGAAATAAAGTTTGTTATAAGCGTAAATCACACTCAAACACATCAGCAAAACTTGATTTCCAGAATGCAAGCGGAAGCTTGCTTGTAACTCAAGGAAGTTTACTACGGTCATAGCTTAAAACAAAACAGTAAAAAACATTTTAAATAAACCATTTGACTTTCCCTGCCTAACTCTGCCAAACTTATGTGCCTCTGTGTCAGTTTGATTCACTTTGGGCACCCAGTTGGAAGCAGTTGAAGCAAGGTGACGGGTGGTGGTCTGAGCAGTAACAGCAAGCGGGCTATGGGGAGGCGGCTCCCACTCCTTCATGTCTCAGGCCATAGGAAGCTCAGTGCTGCAGGGGCATGTGGATCAATGCGCAGCAGAGGTGTGGCTTGCTCCCGGGTCAGCTTTTCTCCTGCACAGCTTAGAAAGATCATAAACTGTCTATTTCATAGCAGTTGGCTTTTCAAGCTCCACTCTTGGAACAGGGCGGGGATGCACTTAGCCTGGATTCTGCCTGCAAATGTGGTGAGTCTACAAACCCCATGCGGATGGCATAGGTGGCTTGTCTTCCCAGTGTAGAACTCTCTCCTCAGTGTAGAACTCTCTCCTCGAGGGTCCACAGGTAAAGAGATGAGTGTTCTCCCCAATGCTGCCCAGGCAGCAGGCAAAAGAGTGTTGTCTGATTTTTTTGATGACAAAAATCACATGTGGGGTTCCCAAAGGGTCCATCCTGGGTCCCCTCCTTTTCAATATCTACATGCTCCCCATAGCTCAGATAATAAAAAAATAACATCAGCTACCATAACTATGCAGACGACACACAGCTCTACATCACCATGTCACCAGGTGACTATGAACCCATTCAAGCACTGAGTAAATGCCTTGAAGAAATCAATACGTGGATGTGCCAAAATTTTCTTCAACTGAATGAAAACAAAACTGAAGTAATAAAATTTGGACCAATAGAGGAGAGATCAAAAGTTAGCACACAGCTTCAGCTGCTTCAGCTAGGAACCACTGATCAGGCCCGAAATCTGGGAGTAGTGATGGACTCAGACCTGAACCTCCAAAAGCATCTAAAGACAGTTACAAGGTCGGCTTTCTATCACCTGAGGAACATTTCCAGGATTAAAGGACTAATGTCTCAGAAGGATCTGGAAAAACTAATCCATGCGTTTATATTTAGTAGAATTGATTACTGCAACGGTGTTTTCACAGGTCTTCCTAAAAAGTGGATCAGACAGCTGCAGCTGATCCAGAACGCTGCTGCCCGCGTCCTCACTAAGACTAAGAAAGTAGAGCACATCACCCCAGTTCTAAAGTCCTTACACTGGCTCCCTGTATCTCAGAGAATAGACTTTAAAATACTTCTGTTAGTCTATAAATCCCTGAATGGCTTAGCACCTAAATACATCACAGACTTATTATCAGTGTATCAACCATCCAGACCACTCAGGTCCTCTGGCTCCAGCCTTCTCTGCATACCTAGAACCAGAACTAAACAAGGGGAAGCAGCATTTAGTTCCTATGCTCCACTTATCTGGAACAAACTTCCAGAAAACTGTAAAAGTGCTGAAAGCCTGAGTTCCTTTAAATCAAGATTAAAAACACATTTGTTTAAAATTGCCTTTGACTGTTCTAGTTAAACAGTTTTACTGTTTTTAATGTTCTTTTTTGTTACTACATTCTATCCCTACTTGCTTTTATTCTATTTTCTATCTACATTTTATTATTTTGCTATATCTTAATCATGTAAAGCACTTTGTATTGTCTTGTACTGAATTGTGCTATATAAATAAATTTGCCTTGCCTTGCCTTGTTGATGGCCAGGGTTTTTTATACAGTGGCCCTCTTCCATGAGAACAGTCCCCTGAGAGCCTGTAAAAGTCTCACATTTCAGTAGCTTTAATCTTTAGTCTGATTTTATTCCTCATGGCTTGATTGCACATCAAGTTACACCAGCTTTTAATTTCCCTTTGGGATTAATAAAGTATTTTTGAATTGAATTTAAAAGGAGACAGATGGATAAATAGGAGAGAGGAGCGGTTAAGGGAGACAGAAGATGGCAGCTTGTATAAATGTGTGTTCACATTGGTGCCACAATGTAGTCACACTTACCCCGTTTACACTACCCTTTATTAACTGAGCTGAGATCAGTCCGAGCTCGGTAACCGAGATAACTCTCGAGTGTAAATGGTCAGCAGACTGAACTGAACCGCACTAGACATAACCGGACCGCGCTAAATGCAGACCAGTTCTTGGGGAGGTTTTTTCTGGCCCGGTTATCTGATAACGAAGAGCACATGAGCAAACCGCGTCATCCCCTTACAGTCAGCTGACTGTCCGCGGTTTTTTTCTGCAGTCTGGCTGCACGTCCCGATTCACACTCCATTCAGACAAATTTCAGACATTCATAAAAATACTAGCTTCCTTACCGTGCCACACGGTTTCCAGAGATCATTCTGCTTAGCAGTGTGATGAACCTCAGCGTCTGTCGTTGTTTCCTGTGTCTGTAAATCCTTATTAGATGTTCGTTTGTCTTATCCACATCCCAAAAGCCGAGTCTGTCCAAGCTTAACTTCCTGAATGTTACGGGCGCCGCCGTTTTGATTTGCTCGGTCCCGCCTTCAATACCAGAGAGCGGTAGTACCGCAGATCGCCACTAGGAGGCGAGGAACAACCAAGGAACCGAGATAGCGTGGTGTGTAAACGGTCATCAGAACGAGGTCTGGGCTTGGTTAACTGATCCAAGCTCGGACTGGTCTCGGCCTGGATCGGTTTAACAAGGGTAGTGTAAATGGGGCTACTGTTGCTCGTCTGACATCATCGGCATTCACACAGCAGCGGACAGCTATTGCACAGTGGGCGACGGCAATTGCACAGCAGTACAACGGCGCTATCTAGTGACACTTTCACTTCACTGCCACTGCAGTCTCTTCTCACTTTTCTCCAGGCTTGCTCCTTTCTTGACTTGTCTCGGTAGTAATAATTGGTTGAGTCATACAACTCAGGCTGACCGCAGACCCCCACTATCAGTTTTTCTTCCATGTTGAATGAAAACTGCTTTGTCTTTGCCGCAGTCCTTCACCTCACGTCACAGCCATATCTGGTTCCTGATTGGTTATCAAGGCGTGATAAGACACAAAAGTTCAGATTGTTCAACTCCAACAACTGTCGGTTTACAGTGAGTCCAAGAAGTATTGGAACCCCTGCTGATTTTCATCGTTTGCCCACTAATAAAGATGTGATCATTCTGCACGTTTAATGGTAGATATATTCTAACATGGAGAGACAGAATATCACAAAGAAAATCCTGAAAAAAAATCTAAAGAATATATATTAATTAATTTGTATTTCATTGAGGGAAATAAGTATTTGATCCCTCAGTATGCATTAGGAGTTCTGCCTTTCACAGAGCAGTTAGAGACTCCCAATCAGCTTGTTAGCTGAACTGAAGCCACCTGTTCTCACTACTCACTTGTGTGAAAAACACCTGTTCACAGAATCAGACAATCTGACAGATTTCAAGTCTCCAACATGGGTAAGACCAAAGAGCTGTCTCAGGACCTCAGAGTCAGGATTGTTGACCTCCACAAAGCTGGAATGGGCTACAAAAAGATTAGCAAGGTGTTGGATGTGAAAGTAACAACTATTGGTGCAATTGTAAATTGAAAATTTAAAGAGTATAACATGACCATCAACAGACCTCGGCCTGGTGCTCCAAAGAAGATTTCACCTCGTGGGGTGACAATGCTCCTGAGAACGGTCAGAAATAATCCTGCAACCACTCGTCAGGAGTTGGTAAATGACCTGAAGGCAGCTGGGACCACAGTGTGCAAGGAAACAATTGGCAACACTTTGCGCAACAATGGACTAACATCCTGCAGTGCCCGAAAGGTACCCCTGCTCAAGAAGGCACATGTGGAGGCGCGCCTTAAGTATGCCAATGATCACCTGAAAGATGAACCAAGTTATTGGGAGAAGGTTCTGTGGTCAGACGAGACCAAAATTGAACTTTTTGGCCTCAACTCTACCCGCCTTGTGTGGAGGAAGAAAAATGCTGCCTATGACCCCAAAAACACTGTGCCCACCGTCAAGCATGGAGGTGGAGGCATAATGTTTTGGGGGTGTTTCTCTGCCAAGGGTACAGGGCTACTTCACCGCATCACTGGGAAGATGGATGGGGCCATGTACCGTACAATCCTGAGGGACAACCTCCTCCCCTCTGCCAGGAAGCTGAAAATGGGACGTGGTTGGGTCTTCCAACATGATAACGACCCGAAACACACAGCAAAGGCAACAAAGGATTGGCTCAAGAAACATCACATGAAGGTCATGGAGTGGCCCAGCCAGTCTCCGGACCTCAATCCGATTGAGAATCTATGGAGGGAGCTGAAGGTCAGAGTTGCCAAGCGACAGCCCACCAACCTTCCTGATTTAGAGAGGATCTGCAAAGAACAGTGGGCCAAAATTCCCCCTGGTGTGTGTGCTAAACTTGTGGTTAACTACAACAAACGTCTCACTGCTGTACTTGCTAACAAAGGCTTTGCCACTAAGTATTGACTGTGTTTGTCTAGAGCAGGGGTGTCAAACTCATTTTGGTTGAGGTGCCGCATACAGCTTAATCTGATCTCAAGAGGGCCACACAAGTAAACTCATTGCAAGATTAAATAGAACTAATAAAAGTGGACTTGTTGTTGATTTTTATATTAAATTAATTTCACTTTTACACAATATATTATGAATAACCTAAGCGTTTTTAAGAAAAGTATGTGCAATTTCAACAATACTTTTTCTCAGTTAAACATTTACTTAAGTGCATTATGCATAAGAACTGGTCACACAGTGATTGTACAATGTTGAAAAACATTTATTCACATTTTTTGGAACTTAAAAACACTGTCCTGCATGACAAAATACATCAAACAGATAAAAATTAAGAAATGATTTAAAATAAATTTTCCACATCTGAAGCTCAGTGCTACCATCTGCTGATTAAAACACAGCGCCCCTCGTGGACAATATAGGAACTGCAGATTTTCAATTAAACGAAGTACATGTTTTTTTCAATAATTGTTTTATCATTCTCTTCCTTTTATCTTCTTTCTTTCACTTTTTATTTTTTTCTTCCTTTCATCTACTTTCCCATTGTAGTGTCCATGTCATTTGAGCTATTCCCTGCATGAATCATAATAAAACTATTCACATTCATAAATCAAGCAGAGCATTATGGCAAAAGCAGTACTGTTTCACTTGTGAAAGTCCAATCTGATGAGCTCTGGTCAGCTCTTTTTGGCATTGAGACAACAATTCTTATTGCCACATTGCCAGACAGGACACTGGGAATTTTTTTCTTTTTTTTTTTTAATAATGACAATGGATTTAGCCACCGGGCCGGACTAAACTGTTCGGCGGGCCGTATGTTTGACACCCCTGGTCTAGAGGGATCAAATGCTTATTTCCCTCAATGAAATACAAATTAATTAATATATATTCCTTAGATTTTTTTTCAGGATTTTCTTTGTGATATTCTGTCTCTCCATGTTAGAATACATCTACCATTAAACGTGCAGAATGATCACATCTTTATTAGTGGGCAAACGAAGAAAATCAGCAAGGGATCAAATACTTCTTGGACTCACTGTACATCCATCACAGGTTTCGTGTTGCTCTGGCTTCGCTTTAATCGGCAAAATCGTGCGTTTTTGCATTGCTGAAATTGCCTCTGTGGTTTCGCTTAGTGTTGCTGGCTCCCATGTGGCACCTTTGCATAGGAATATCATGTAAATCTGTTCCTCGGCCTGCCACATTCACGCTCAATGTGAATGCACCTTAAAGCTGTATTCTTTGATATAAATGGAAAGCTAAGTGGAAGGAAAAATCTTTGTAACTGCCCTAAAAAGAACTAACAACCAGCCTTCACCTTGCTTAAAAAAAAAAAAAAGCACTGAGCTTCCTACGGCCTGAGACCCGCATGAAGGAGTGGGAGCCACCTCCTCACAGCCCCGCTTGCTCGCTGTCGCTGCTAAGACAACCAGCCTTCACCCTGCTTCAACTGCTTTCACCTGGGTGCCCAAAGTTAGTCCCGCCTTTGAAATCAGGCTCTACCAGCAGACTTCCAGACGTAAGTCAGTCTCGCTGGCGAGGTTAGTGTCAGGTTAGTGTGGTAGACCAGGAGCGCCACTTTTTACTTATACTCTGCATGTCTTTGCAGGAAAATTTTTTATTTTCTGATACAAAATAAATGCCAAATGGGATAATGCCAAAATAATTTAAAAATGAGCAAGCCAATAGCAGCTTTTTCATTGTGAGGTGAATGTTTACACCTGTGAACTACATACTGAAACATACCTGTGCTTATATGACAAGAGATTGTACCTGTGGGTAGTGTTTCCCGACGGCCCAGAAGCTTGGCTATGCTGTATATTAGCCACATTGTGTCAGTCCCTGTTAGTTTTATCTTCACTTTAAAAAAAAAAGTTAAAAGCACTCTTATGCCCTGTGTGTCCTACAGGAGCGCCACCCAGGGGACAGTAACAATTACAATGAGTGCATCCGCCATGAAACTATGAGGGTGGCAGTATGTGACATGCTGGAAGGCAAAGTTTCCTGTCCTGAAGCTCTGACGTGAGAAAATCCACTCACTAAGAATAATTGTTATTCTTTCTAGACTTGTTGGATTTAAGGTATTTTTTGTTTATTTCAGTCTCACTTATTGCAATGTTTTGTGTATGGGTTTTAGTAGTGTGATGGAGAAGTCCTTCCTTGAATATTTTGATTTCTATGAGGGAGTCTGCAAAGAGAGGCTGCATCTGCAGGGTCAGAACATGCAGGTAAATCTGTTTATTTTCACCTATTTTAAAATGTATGTCTGAAATTGATAATAAATTATACAAAACTAACCCAATATAATGCCTTTCTTTTTTAAATTACTAAGGGTATATTTGTGGAGTGTATGACTAATAATTGTTTAACAGTTTTCCTCAGCTGAGCTGTAGATCTCTGCAGCTCCTTCATGTATAAACCTCTTCCCTAGTTCTCTGATTAATGCTCTCCTTGCCGGGCATGTTAGTTTAGTAGAACAGCCATGTTTTGGTAGCTTTCCATTTTTACTAATGTATTGAACCAGTGTTCTAGATCAGAAGTCTGGCCATCAGGACCCCCTGTCCTGCATGTTTTAGATGTGTCTCTGCTCCATCACACCTGAATCAAATGATCATCAAGGGCTGCAGAGGCCTGTTAATAACTTATTTATTTACGACAGGTGTGTAGAGGCAGAGAAACACCTAAAACATGCAGGACGGTGGGTTCTGAGGACCAGGGTTGAAGGCCCTTGCGCTGGATGTTCATAACTTAGAACACTTAGTTTTTACCCAACTGCTTTAAACTTTGTTTTAATCAAACATGTATTTAACCAGGAAAGTCACCATTGAGTTTAACTATCTATTTTCCCAGGGAGACCTAGCAAACAAAAAGTAAAGACAAATAAAAAACAGTTACAAAATATTACATGTGACCATTGCTTGATCACAAAACAGTCTTTCAAAAGCAGCAAATTCTGAAGGTGAGGTAGAACTCCCATTTGGACCGATTTTAAGTCAAACTCTTGTGCTAAATGACTTGGAAAATGTGCAATGTCACAAACTTTGACAGAAGTACATCCGTAAGTGGTGTTCAGCCAAAAAAAACCTTGTTGTCCTCACCAAGCAGGATTGATCATTGGTTGCGAGCCCCACAAAGAAAAGAAAAAGGGCCATTGTTTGACTTAAAAGCAGATTGCTAATTAACCAAATAGCTAGTGTATCCAAGCCAGCCAGGAAGGCAGCCAGGGTATAAAGCTGGTGTGACGGAATCTGGTGAATGAATCGTTTTGTTACTGAAATAAATACTGTTATAAATAAACTTGCCTTGCCTTGGTGACAGCTCCTAGGCCTGGTGGTGCCTGCCACCCACTGGGCCTGGTGGTGGCTGCTCCTAGGCCTGGTAGTGGCTGCCCTTGGAGCTGATACAGCCAATATGGTTCTGATTCTGGTATCAGGAGTAGGTTCAAAGATACTGTGCTGCAGCACATGGGTTCTCTCTGGGTCCAAGAACATGATTGTTATGGGACTCTTCCACAGACTCCAAATGGCGGTACTTTACACCACACCCCACGCGTTGAGTTTTTGACAGTTTTTTTTTCCCTACTTAGCTGGATTCTTTAGAACCTACTGGGGAGGTAGTGCGGTAGCTATCAAGTAGAGTAGAGCTCTAACGTGAGCAGACTGAGAGGCAGTAATTTGCCATGGGTGTGGCCAGCCAGCCGACAATGGAGCAAGGGGGGGGGTGTGTGTGTGTGAAATCAGCGATAATTTGCCGACTCAATACTACGGAGAGGGAAACACTGGATTTACTACACTGAAAGCTGAGAAGTTTTGTCTCTAGAGACTGTGTGCTTCAAAAAGTTGTTGAGAAAGTTATACGGCAAAGGACAGAGCAACTGCTGCTGCTGCAGCCTTCTGCAGGAGAGAAGGCTTGAGACATGCAACGATGAAAGAACCCCGGGTGCCGGCAGTACTGTGGGGGCAGCTTCTCTCTTCAGCTCCTGGAACTTTGCTCCTCCGCCATCGATAGTGGATCTAACCCAAAAAACACTCAACTGAATCAGCGCAGCACAATGCAAATACCCAATATCCAGCCTATAAAAATAAAGAGCCCTAAATTTTAACAATTTCGAACAGATCAGATCAGTCTCTCTTCTCTCCGCTTTTCTCCCCCTTTCTCACACTCTTGCTCTCTCACAAACACACACACAGACGTGTCAAAGCCTGATTTATCTAGATATTTATCTGGTCTATTATTTTCGCCTAAAAAACATTCAATACATTCTTGCATTTACATAATTTGTATTTTTTGTTTTATTTATGTATTTATAATTTCTTTACTTTTTTTCTAGCCTTTCTCACATATTTCTTCAGAGGTAATGCCACACAGTAATGCTTAAAAGCCATGGGGGTAAAACATAAGGTGGGACTTTAAGCAACTACGTTTCCGGGTCTATTGAAAACCGAAAGGGGTACAGTTTAGAGGAGCTCGGGTGGGATGAGTAGAGTGGTGCAGGGTAGTCAGGGGACATGGAAAAGGCCCATTAGTTGAATTGGTTTCTCTAAATTGCACTTAGGTGTTTGTGCACACACACCTAAAGGCACACACCTCTGCAATCCCTTGATTGTCTGCTCTGTTCCTTGGTCTTCATTGTACTGTTTGATCACAGATGTTCTCTTACAAATCTTTGAGACAGAATTGCTGGATTTAATCTGAGAATATATTACATACAGGTAAAGTTCATTTACTAATTAGGGGTCTTCTAAAAGCATTGGGTTTGCACTGAATCATATTATATCTCTGGATTAGAAAAGCATGGAACAAATGCACTGCACTCCTTTAAGGTTTTTATTAGCAAAAAATATACGGAAAACAGATAAAGCTCTGCTTTTGTTGCTCTACCAAAATAATTTGGATAAAATACTTTGACTTTTGTGGTAGTAACATAAGTAGGATAAAATCATAACTGTTGAAAAGCTCAATAGCTATGAACGCTTTTCGCAAGGGCCGTCAACTGAAGAACAGAGAAACATTTCCTTCACATACAATACTTTAAAGGCAAAATATTTATGCACTACTTTATTTAGCAACATATGACGGCACATTTATTATGTAAAACCCAACTTTAGCTTAATCCTATATAATGTTCCGTGGTCAGGTGGATATAACAATATCCTCAGTGGTGTTTTCCTTAAAGGGGACATATACTTTGAAGTTCTTCCTTTTCGCATTTAAACCATTCAGTTGTGGTCTATATGAGATGAAACTGCTATGCATTGGTCTGAATTCCTCATTCCCCTATTTTTTGGACTGTAAGGCGCAATTAAAAATCCTTAAATCTTCTCAAAAATTTATGGTGCACCTTATAAATGAGTAAAATTGTGCTTACTGACCAATTTTATCTGTTAAAATGTGTAAGCACAACTTTGGTAAGCAACGACGCTGCTCCACTCAATAGATATTCGGAGCATTACGGTACACTCTGTCACTACATGATCAGACCCCTGAGCTGTCTACAGGACTGCCTGATTGTAATGTCGAAACTAGAAGCTAAATAATAAGACTGGAAATTTGGCAGAGCCAATCCGCCCACTGGTCTAGGTCTGTATTCTGTATGGTTGTCATACTTTAATGCAGGTGAACCCGATTTTCAGCCAGACACAGAGTTACGTTTTGAAGGGTTTATTGAAGGGGTGAATAATGGCAGATGAAGCAGGTAAACAGTCAGTCTTGGCAGAGGAATCCTGGTAGAAAGTGCTGGTTTACCGGGATGAGCAGAGAACCCGGAGATGTAGGCGGCAACAGAACTGGCAGGCCGTGTGGACCGGAGAACCACCAGAGTAAGCAGCTGAGATTCACGGAGGAACAGGTAGCAAGCAGCATGGAGACTCAGGCAATCTCAACTAGGAGAGTTCAGCTGGCAGGGCACACAGGATCTGGTAGAGCAGGAAACAGGCTGAGCTGCAGCATGCAGACACCAGCGACCTTAGCAGGAGAGTCCAGCTGGCAGAGCACACATGAGCAGGTGAAGCAAAGGCAAATCACACGGGAAGAGCAACGAAGAGAGTGAGCAATGAGGAGCAGGAAGAAGTGAGTGAGTGAGATGTTCTGGCAGAGAAGAGTAGGAAGAGGCAGGTATAAGTAGGCTGGTGAACAGGTGAGCTGAGTAACTAATTAGTGGGTACAGGTGGGGATAGGGCTGGATGATAATTCAATAACAATATACATCGATCGATAGATGTATGGTTCAATATAAAAAACAGGGTTCAATAAAAAGTTCAATAAAAGAACAATGCATTCTAGCCTGTCATGTAGGTTAATACTACAGTCATTGCATCCTCCCAACCAATCACAAACCCAGGAATGCTCCATCAGCCTTCAAAGAGTTCACAGAGCACGTATTCTTTTTTCTTTTTTAACACTTACAGTTTTCGTAAGAAGTTGGTTGAATAAAGGGTTGTGCTTAAATCCATTTATTTAAAAATGGGTCATTAAGCAACAGCATAAAATGACCAGGGCTGCACTTAAAATGTATATTTTGAATTTATTTGATAATTACCGATATTGATCAATATAATTTCTGTTTTATCGATATGCTTTTATTCTATATCGTCCAACCCTAGGTGGGGATAATCTAGAGTGGGGTGGTGGCTGGAGACAGACTGAGCTGGAAGGATAACTGCTGGTGGCTGAATAGTGAACGAATGAACAGAAAAAGTCATCATAAGTGTAAAGTTAAACTAAAAAGAACCATAACTATGACGATGGTATGTATTCTGGGAAATTTACCATTCCAAATACACGTAGAAACATATTTACCTAGTGTCTCAAAGTATTTCTTTGGGATGTAACATGGAATGCACTGAAATAGAGGAACTTGGGTAATATGTTCATTTTTATAGAATTGACACGGCCTATGAATGATAGTGGGAAATTATTCCATCTTTGAAGGTCTGAATTAGTATTTTCCACAAGTGGTACAAAATAATTTTTGAAGAGCTCCTTAAATTTATGAGTAACCTTGACACCCAGGTAAATCACATAATCTAATTTAACTTTGAAAAGAAAGCCTGTAAATGAAATCTTCCTGGCTGTAGAGTTCACACTAAGTAATTCACTCTTATGTAGATTTAACTTGTAACCCGAAAGAGTACCAAATAGTTCAAAAATAGTAAGTGCATGGGAAAGAGAACACAAAGGATCCGAGACGAACAGCAGGAGGTCATCAGCATATTAAGATATTTTGTTCTCCTGATCAGCTCTGTAGATACCCTTAACATTATCTTCTGCTCTTAGCTTGATTGCTAACGGTTCAATTGCTAACGCAAATAGAAGAGGGACACAGGACACCCCTGTCTCGTCCCGCGGTAGAGCAGGAAATAACAGTATAATAAATGTCTTCGAACATGCACCATAGGTGGGAAATAGAGTATCTGAACCCAAAACATAAATTTAAGGCCAAGCCTAAATGTATTTATAGTGTTAAACAGATAATCCCACTCCACCCAGTTGAAAGCCTTTTCTGTATTAAGTGATTTCAGGAATTGTAGTTGACTCTGTGCGCGATAAGTTGAAAAACCTACGCAAGTTGAAAAATCATGCCTACCCTTTGCGAATCCTGTTTGATCAGAAGAAATAATATTATGTAGACATCTAGCCTGAGAGCCAGGGTTTTTGACAGTATTTTTAAGTCCACATTTAACAACGAAATAGGGCGATATGATGAACACTCAAGTGGATCCTTATTTGGCTTCAATAATAAAAAAAAAAAATGATTCAATAAACATATCTTGTAACAATGGGGATAAACTATCTTTAAAGGTCTGGAAAAATTCAACTGGATAGCCATTCGGTCCTGGATACTTTCCATTCTGGGTTGAATTAATTGCCAATTTAATTTCTTCTACGGTAATTTGTTCCTCCATTTGATCCCTAAATGTAGAAAAGTCGGAATTGCTGTCCTTTTCGAAAAAAGTGTCATACAGCTCAGGAATTTTTGAAAATTCTGATTCATTGAGGTCAGAGTAAAATACTTTAAAACTCTGACTAATTTATTGTGGATTTGTAGTGACCTGTCCAGATTGGATTCTAATTTAAGGAATTAAATGAGTTGATTCGGATTTATGGAGCTGATGCGCCAAAATCTGAGATGCTTTCTCCCCATACTCATACCACATTCTTCTAGACTTAAGAATCATATGTTCAGATTGTTGAATGGAAATGAAATTGAACTCAGTTTGCAAAGATAGTCTTTGTTTATACAAATCCAGAGATGGGGTTATGGAATGCTGTTTATCAAGCTGTGACATCCGATGTGTCAGTTCAGTTAAACGTTTTACCTTTTGTTTCTTAGTATGTGAGCAGTACGATATAATGTGACTGCGCAAGAATGCTTCCAAGCTTTCCCAAACTGTAATAATGGTCATACCAAGTGTACTGTTCATTTAAAAAAAAAAAAATCAATTGTGTGTTGTACAAATTCTTTATCTGATAGGAGAGCATTGAGTCACCAAGAATACACAAAACTTTTGTCTGGAAAACAGAGTTCTAAAATAAGAGGGCAATGATCGGATATAACTATACTATCATATCTACAACTCCTAATATTAGAAAGTGATTTTTTATCTACAAAAAAAATGTTCTATATGTGAATACGTCTGATGAACAGCAGAAAAAAAGGAATATTGTCGGGTGGATGAGTATAAATATCGCTACACATCTACAGCACCAAGTATTTTTATTGATCAGAATTGCTGCGCCTCGTGCTTTACCATTAAACCTGAAATGAAAAATTTGCCCAACCCAACTTATTTTAAGCCTTGAATGATCTACTGTATATCTTTAAGGTGCATTTCTTGCAGAGAAGCTATATGTACAGTACAGACCTGTACAAGTTTGGACACACCTTCTCATTCAAAGAGTCTTCTTTATTTTCATGACTATGAAAATTGTAGATTCACACTGAAGGCATCAAAACTATGAATTAACACATTTGGAATTATATACGCAAAAAAGCGTGAAACAACTGAAAATATGTCTTATATTCTAGGTTCTTCAAAGTAGCCACCTTTTGCTTTGATTACTGCTTCGCACACTCTTGGCATTCTCTTGATGAGCTTCAACAGGTAGTCACCTGAAATGGTCTTCCAACAGTCTTGAAGGAGTTCCCAGAGATGCTTAGCACTTGTTGGACGTTTTGCCTTCACTCTGTGGTCCAGCTCACCCCAAACCATCTCGATTGGGTTCAGGTCCGGTGGTTGTGGTGGCCAGGTCATCTGGCGCAGCACACTATCACTCTCCTTCTTGGTCAAATAGCCCTTACACAGCCTGGAGGTGTGTTTTGGGTCATTGTCCTTTTGAAAAATAAATGATGGTCCAACTAAACGCAAACCGGATGGAATAGCATGCCGCTGCAAGATGCTGTGGTAGCCATGCTGGTTCAGTATGCCTTCAATTTTGAATAAATGCCCAACAGTGTCACCAGCAAAGCACCCCCACACCATCACACCTCCTGCTCCATGGTTCACGGTGGGAACCAGGCATGTAGAGTCCATCCGTTCACCTTTTCTGCGTCGCACAAAGACACGATGGTTGGAACCAAAGATCTCAAATTTGGACTCATCAGACCAAAGCACAGATTTCCACTGGTCTAATGTCCATTCCTTGTGTTCTTTAGCCCTAGCAAGTCTCTTCTGATTGTTGCCTGTCCTTAGTGGTTTCCTAGCAACTATTTTACCATGAAGGCCTGATTCACACAGTCTCCTCTTAACAGTTGTTCTAGAGATGTGTTTGCTGCTAGAACTCTGTGTGGCATTGACCTGGTCTCTAATCTGAGCTGCTGTTAACCTGCGATTTCTGAGGCTGGTGACTCGGATGAACTTATCCTCCGCAGCAGAGGTGACTCTTGGTCTTCCTTTCCTGGGGCGGTCCTCATGTGAGCAAGTTTCTTTGTAGCACTTGATGGTTTTTGCGACTGCACTTGGGGACATTTTCAAAGTTTTCCCAATTTTTCGGACTGACTGACCTTCATTTCTTAAAGTAAAGATGGCCACTCGTTTTTCTTTACTTAGCTGCTTTTTTCTTGCCATAATACAAATTCTAACAGTCTATTCAGTAGGACTATCAGCTGTGTATCCACCTGACTTCTGCACAACACAACTGATGGTCCCAACCCCATTTATAAGGCAAATAATCCCACTTATTTAACCTGACAGGGGACACCTGTGAAGTGAAAACCATTTCAGGTGACTACCTGTTGAAGCTCATCAAGAGAATGCCAAGAGTGTGCGAAGCAGTAATCAAAGCAAAAGGTGGCAACTTTGAAGAACCTAGAATATAAGACATATTTTCAGTTGTTTTACACTTTTTTGTTAAGTATATAATTCCACATGTTAATTCATAGTTTTGATGCCTTCAGTGTGAATCTACAATTTTCATAGTCATGAAAATAAAGAAAACTCTTGAATGAGAAGGTTTGTCCAAACTTTTGGTCTGTACTGTACCTTAAGGCGGAAGACATGAGAAAGTACCTTAATCTGTTTCACTGGCTGATTCAATCCCTTCACATTCCAGCTAACAAAGTTAACATGGCAACCATGATGCAGAGGTGTTGTCAGTGGAAGTCACCATCTACATACATGATGAGAAAGAATTGTCCAAATCACATTGATTAGTCTGGTCTTTGGTGCACACCGTAACGTTGTAGTTAACCACAATCTGTGCAAATAATTAACTACAAAAAGAGAACAAAGACAACACACACAAAGCAACAAAAAAGACATGCACCCACCCAACCCTTCATATCTAGTGTTGTCCCCAACTGACAAACACAAAATTCCCAAAGCCTCTCTGCTTTCTAAAAGAACCATTCACTATAAACTCAACCACAGTCCCATACAAGAAAGAAAAACATAAATGTCTCAACTATAAATCACCCATTTAGCCCAAAGTGTAGTAGAAAAAGTCATAACGTCAAACACTATATGTTTCAATTTAAAAAGACAAGAACAAATGCCTAAAATAACATAACAAAATAAGGTATGTTTATTTAATCTCTCAAACACACACTGGTTTGGGCGGTGGAATTTGTTTGACAAACATTCTACTTACGTCACTATACACTTAGCTGCCCCAGGAACAAAAGCAAACCCACCATCCGTGCACGTCAATCTGTAGATGCAGGAAGTATTCCTCAAAGGTTTTCAGTCAAGCCAGAAAACTATCAGCTAAACAAAAACAACCGGAGACCAAACCAAAAGTCCCCCACTAAAAAATTGGCAGCGTTTTAACATAAAAGTCCAAAGGTATCACTTACGTAAACAAATTAACAGTAATAGTTTTGCTGTTGAAGGAGCTCTGAAGATGGGCAGGATAAATAAAACCATAGTGAACTCCGTTTTTTGCTGTAGAAGCTTCTTTATTCCCGGTGTGTATAAATACCAGCTAAATACATGCATTTGTAATGATTAGAAGTGGCGTGTGGTGGTTTTCTTGCTGGTCTTCCTCCTCTTTTCATGGATAAAGTTGACCTTTCTCACAGTGATCTTATTTGTGTGTGTCTGCGTGTGTGCGTATTTGTTTGTGCGTGCGTGCGTGCGTGTGTGTGTGTGTATGAAGAGACGGGGTCTGAGTGTCTGATTACAGCGGGATGATTGACTGTTTTTTTAGTCTACTTTCTGCAATGAGCTCTATAATAAATTAAAACATAGGCTTGCAATAATACATGTATTTTTTCTTAGTATTAGCTGTAATTCTGCACGGATTCAGAGGGTTTCATCCTGGAGTTTATTCCGTTGTGAGAGAGGAGAGGACAGCCTCTCCTACCTTTCTACTAATACTGCTTTCTTTCCGCTCATTTTGAACGCTCTACATTTCAACCAACGTTTCAGCTGTTCTATGCTGGGTTTCTCGATTTGAAGCGGGTTGAATTGAAGCTCCTGGGACGATGTCATCTTCCAAAATTATTAGTATTGCGGTTGTTGCCAATGTGTTTTGCACTCTTCCTGTCCAACCAGCCGGGAGACCAGCTGTCTCAGGAAAAATGTGATGTTATTTGAGAACTGCCCCAATGTGGTTACATAGGAAAATTCCCTCATGAGATGGCAAGGCTCTTACTACTTTCTTCAGCCTATCTACAATACTTGAAATTTTGTCACTGTTGTATGTATCCAGAGTTGGCAACTTTACCCAGGTGTCCCTAAACAACATTATGCTCCTCACTTTACACATTTTCTCTGATGCTGGATAAGATGTCCTATATTACCCATATTAAACCACAAGATTTTTGGTTTGCTTGGTCTCCTCCTACAAACCTTCAGTACCATGGAGCTCCCTTGTTTAATGTTCCTGAAAGCATCAGGTCAAACATTTTCACTGAGGTTTGATTAAAGAACGGTGTTTTGCATTGCCAACTCTTGGTCGTTGGTGGAAACTTTAAGGAAGGCTCTCCATATGCTCTAAAAATAAATATATAGCTGAAGTTCTAAAGAATGCTAATGATCCACAGGTGCTTTTATTTATGGGAACATTTTCTTACAAAGATGCAATGTTTTTCTGGGGAGTTATTGTAGCTGAAGGTGGGTTGGTTGTGGTTTTGTCTCTGTTAACACAATTATCCTGTTGAGACTTTGCATAGATTTACTCTCTAATGTGATTGTAACCTTTCCTCAGGACCCATTTGGTGAGAAACGTGGTTGTTTCGATTACCAGAGCCTACTAGCTCGCCTCAGTGCAACTCACCGACGAATACGGGAAAAAAGCTTGGCAGAGGATAACCAAAATGACAACAACTCGGACTCGGATACCAGTTCTTCCGAAACAGACCTTGACAGCCAGGGCAGTTCTCAGCCCTGACTCCGTGGTGCTGGTCTTGACGTGGTCAGAACTTTGGTTCTTTACTTTTGCCTCTTTTTCTTTTTAACTCATTGATTTCTGTATAGAAACGTGATGTGTTATACTGGGATGTCAATGTTCATGGCTTCACCAGCCAATTCAGGGTTTATAACTGAAATGATACTCCTACTGTGTGCTGAGAGATGGAGACATATTTTAGCTTTTTTCATTCTTTGCAGCTAATATGATACCTTTATGTTTATAGCATGTTTTACTTGGAATTTCTTTTTACAAAAGACTGTAAAACCCAACTTTAAATTAGTTCCCCAAGGAAACAGGGACGTCTTCGAGAAGAAAGTCGGTGAGCTTAAACAGGTTTGAGCAAGATAAATTATAACGTATCATGCAAAAAATCCATTATTGCTTAAATAACCTGGAGAAGAAGTTGGGATGTCCTTCATGGCAGCCTTGTTTTGTTTTTAGATGTCAGGAAGACCTTGTTAACAGAGGAAGACTAAGAGAGAGTAGCTGTTCTAAAGATATTGGCTAATTAAGTGATGTATCTTGTCTTCTCTGGACATGTGAACATTTGTCTGGCCAGCCAGGCAGCAGAAAAACACATCTCGTTTTGTAAGAATAAGTGCTCTAGTGTATTAAAAAATTATGCTCTGATTCCTTTCAGATTTTTGGCATTGACACTGTTGATAATAAATCAGAAATGACAGATTGGGAGATAAGGAATGAAGCTGTTTGAATGTCACTTTGACTCATTTTGCATCTGGTAAGTGCTGTACAGAAACAAATGGTGATTTACAGTGTTAAGTGTAGGTTGTTAATTGGTAAACAAGTTTTTTTGCTACTGAAACGTAAACCAACAATTCCTTCTTCAGCTACACCCCATTAATGACTGAAGAAGGTTAACAAAAAGAACAGAAAAAGTAACAAAAAACCTGCTAGTAACACAAATCTGTCTAGGACGGTGTACCACAATGAGATGGATATTTACTTCATTTCTTAAAAATGTTAAATGTGGCAATTAGATAATTTGGTTGAAAACTAATTTTGATAGTGACCATTTCTGTTTATTTTTAAAAAAAAAAAGGTTTCTCTATCACATCTGCATTCATTAATGAAAACACCCAGATTTTTTTTTCAAAATTTACATAAATAAAATTTGCTAACAGAAGTATTTGAGTTCAGGTTAGTTTTGGTTAATTGCATATCATCATGTTTGTTCGGCAGTCTGGGAATATTTTCTTGGAAATGCACCTTATAGTCAGTTGGACTGACGGGCCACACAGTTGATAGCACTGTTGCCTTGCAGCAACAAGGTCCTGGGTCCACAAACATGACTTAGGTTTATTGGTGTCTCCAAATTGCCCTTTTTTATATGTGTGTGTTTGTGTGTATCGGTGTTTGTCCTTTTGTGTCAGTGTTTCCCGCTGATGGACTGGCAACCTGTTCAGGGTCTACCCGTAAACATTATATATGCAAATGCCTCATTACATGCTTTTGCGAATCCTGCTGCACTTCCATTTTGGATGGGTCTGTTCTACTCTAGGCTGGCATAGGAGCCAATGGGAATAAATGCAGAGGGACCGACTTTGCCTGTATTTTCTGCAGTTTACGGTTAATGATTGAAAGTAGATCATGCGGTGCAGATCATTAGTTTGGGCTGAAATGAAAATGAGTTTTTACTTGGTGAGAACATTGCAGAGACCTTTATGAAATGTGTTGATTAAACAACGTATTTCAGCATGAAAACATGTTTTTTACGTGTGACAGCGTCCTGTATCATAACCACATCTCGGTGGTTTCAACAAACCAAACCGTGTGAAAATCGGGTAAAAATTCAGGGAGTTATGATTTATTTTAGTTGGGCAAACAGGTTCCTCAGTACAAATAAATGCATCAGGGTTGCATGAGAGACCCATCCAAGATGGTGGCTGCGCTGAAACGTCAGCTCCAATAGGCAGCGTTTAGGCTGGTACATCTATGGGTGTACCAGCCTCTCACCCAATGACTGCTGGAAGGAGAAACGGGTACAGATTATGGATGGAAAGTGGGACTTTAATGGAAGGATATTCAACACCCTTATTCCACTTCAATAGATGCCTCAGAAAAAGATTTTAGCCATTTAAATGATTGTTTTAATCCCAAATGTCAAGGAAAACAAAAACTCAAAAAATAATATTAAAAAGTTTTTAATCCACTCATTAATTCAGACTGGAATGTTGTATGAATTTTAAAGTACAGAAATAATTTTGGACATGAACTGTAAAATTTACATGCAGCTATAAATTTCTATTGTACTGAAATAGCCCTGCATATAATTTAGATAATCTGATATTTTAGGTACATCTGAAATATAAAATGGTATTAAAAATGTATTCTACTTAAAGGTTCATAGTGCAAGTTTTTAAGTTAAATATTATTTATTTTCTTTCCCATACATGCCCTTACATTAGACCGACGTGTAAAGTGAGTTATCCAGTATTTACCGCAGCTGCCTTTATAGGCCGAATATTTAGTTCATGAGAGTGATTGGGGCGAATCCTCTGGGTGTGCTTGTGGATGTGACGAGCTGCGTGTTCTCGTTTAGTTGGCTACTTTGTTGAGTCTCCCCCATAGTCGATGCATTAGCGAGAGAGCACTGGCTAATTTCAGCCTTACCTCACAAGACATTATGGCTCTAAACAAAAGTGTGCACAGCACTGGTGTCATTTCAACTTGTCACCAGAGGGGGCAGACGTGTGCAAAAATCCTTGAATTTAGGCTGTGCTCCTTTAAATCTCAGATAAAAGGCAAGAGATGGGAAGATGGTCCGTCCGTCCGTTTTCTTCCGCTTATCCGGGGTCGGGTCGCGGGGGTAGCAGCTTCAGTAGGGCCAGCTCCTCCGGGGGAATCCCAAGGCGTTCCCAGGCCAGCCGAGAGACATAGTCCCTCCAGCGTGTCCTGGGTCTTCCCCTGGGCCTCCTCCCGGTGGGACGTGCCCGGAACACCTCACCAGGGAGGCGTCCAGGAGGCTTCCTAACCAAATGCCAGAGCCACCTCAACTGGCTCCTCTCGACGTGGAGGAGCAGCGGCTCTACTCTGGGAAGATGGTTTTATTCTAAAATACTAATCTGCTGAAGCACAAAAAATAGTCTATATTTTGTCTTTTTTTAATATGCACAAAACAAAGTTCATTTATGGAAGCATTTCTTACTTTTTACCAGTAGCCATGAAAGTACCAGAGACCTGATAAAGGTTTTGGCCCCTTGGAAATGGAGAAGGCTCTAAGCCCTTTGTACAATTGTACAACAATCATTTAATACAAGATGTGACATGATTTTCATTGGATAAAGCCTGGCATTTTTCCAATTTTCAATTTTTCTGTTAAAATAAACTAGTGGTTTGCAAAAAAAAAAAAAAAAGTGTTGTAAAAAAACACTGTCCTTTTCCCATCTAACATCATATGTCAGTCGGTCGAGGCAGATGACCGTTCACACTGAGCCTGGTTCTGCTGGAGGTTTTTTGCTTCCCTCTTTCCGCTGTCGCTTCATGCTTGCTCAGTATGAGGGATTGCTACAAAGCCATGGACAATGCGACTGTCCCTGTGGCTCTACGCTTCTTCAGGAGGAGTAAATGCTGCTTGTCAAGACTTGATGCAATCTACTGGGGTTCCTTAGATAGGACATTTTTTGACCAATCTGTATAATCTGATCCAATCTGCATAATCTGATTGAATTTGACTTTGGAAAGTCCCTTGAGATATGTATCATGAATTGGCGCCATATAAATAAAATTGAATTGAATATTGGTTCAGTCCTTGGGCCAATTCTCTTTACTATATATATATATATATATATATATATATATATATATATGCTTCCGATTGGTAAAATTACCAAACAGAATGGGATTCATTTCCACTGTTGATGACACTCAGCTATATTTATCCATAAATTTTGATGAATCCAATCAGTTACTTTGACTACAGGCATGTCTTGATGACATACAAATCTGGATGACTTGAAATTTCCTACTTTTAGATTCTGACAAGACAGAAGTTATAATCTTTGGACCAGAGTCCTCAAAAAAAACACCTTAATCTATCACTCAATCTGGATGCCGTTAAATTGGCCTCTGGTGATAAAGTAAAAAAACTTGGTATTACTTTTGGCCAAGACATGTCATTTAAATCCCATTTTAAACAGGTTTCCAGGGTTTCCTTTTTTCAATATTGCCAAAATTAGAAATATTCTGTCTATGTGGGATAAACTAGTCCATGCATTTACTTCAAGGCTGGACTATTGGAATTCACAAAATGCAGGTCGAAGCCTTCAGCTGATCCAAACTGCGGCAACAACAGTTTTGATGAAAATCAACAAGACGGATCATATTTCTCCTATTTTAGCTTCCCTTCATTGGCTTCCTGTTAAATGAAGAACATAATTTAAAATTCTCCTTCTCACGTATAAAGCCCTTAATAATCAAGCTCCATCATATATCAGAGATCTGATTACCCCATATGTTCCTAACAGAGTGCTTTGCTCTTACACTGCAGGTCTACTGGTGGTTCCTATAGTCTCTAAAAGTACAATTGGGATGCAGATCCTTTAGTTATCAGGCTCCTCTCCTGTGGAACCAACTCCCAGTTTTGGTCTGTGAAGCAGACAGCATGTCTACTTTTAAGGCTAGGCTTAAATTTTTTTTGACAAAGCTTCTTAGAGTGACTTATGTTACCCTAAGCTATCTCTGTAGTTATGCTGCTGGAGGACATCAGGGTATATTTTTCTCACTCTGCTGAGTTCTCCTACTGTTCTCCAATTTGCATTTTTTGTTGTTATTTCAACTTTTAACTTTTTGTTCTCTGTCATTTTTCTCTTTGTTGTAGGTACACCTGGTCTGGTGTTCTGTTTAGCTGTGATATCATCCAGGGGAGGCATATCATCCGCTATTACCATATAGCATAGAAAGAATTCCTGGATCAGTGTGTGCTTCTGTGCTTTGTGTGTCTCTGCTCTGTCTTCTCTAAACCCTAGTCGGTCAAGGCAGACCGTTCACACTGAGCCTGGTTCTGCTGGAGGTCTTCCTCCCTGTTAAAGAGGAGTTTTCCTCTCCACTGTCGCTTCATGTATGCTGAGTATGGGGGATTGCTGCAAAGCAATCGACAATGCAGACGACTGTCCACTGTGGCTCTACGCTCTTTCATGAAGACTGAATGCTGGTTGTCAAGACTCCATGCAATCTACTGGGTTTCCTTAGATAGGAAACTTTTTGACCGATTTGTATGATTTGACTTTGTAAAGTACCCAGAGATAACGCGTTCTGAATTGACGCTATATAAATAAAATTGAATTTAACTTAATTAAATATGGATAGAGAGGGGACAACAGTAAGCTTTGTTTTTCATCATGTTTAAGTGCTCCATTGGTCCCGGTTTAACTGATGATAAATTAAATAGGACTACTAATCTAAAGCATTCTTGTTGGTATGGTACTTGTTTCAGAAAAGTACAAAATAAAGTGTAATGAAGTTCTGATGATCATGACTGCTTTTTCTTTCTCACTTTTTGCTTTGGTGACAAGCACCAAGCTAAGGGGTTGAGATTATTGGTAGCCTACACACATTTATATGAAACTGGACTATTCAAACTCGGAGCTAAATAGCATAGTAATAAGTCAAGAACTGACATGAATCTCCCATGTGAGTACATAATAGCTTAAAATATACTATATTGCCTACTATATTAAGTATTGTGTTACCTCTCCAAATCATTTCATTTAGGCATTCCAAACACTTCCATGGTCACCTCTGCATGCAGACTGCTTGTCCGAAACATTTGGGAAAAACCTTCAGCTCTATGAATCAAGAATGACTATTGTCATTGTGTGACTAATAAAATGTTGGTGCTCAATTCACACGGATTCACACACAACACATAAACACAAAACAACAGAATGTTCAAGGTCAATGCACCAACAATGCTTCTTGAGAAACTAAAACGTGCACATAATCCTTACCATCTGGTAAGATTTAAATGTTTGGTCAAAAAAAGACAGCAACCAGTTTTCAGACGATGTAAATTACTGTGCAACTGCATGACTGTATTCATGTAGAAATGAGAGGTTTAAAAGTGTGCAAATAGCATTAGCAAATATTTAAATGTTCAAGTTAATTTGTATTTATTTAAAAGGGACAATGCATTTAAATAGTATACATACAATCTGTAGAAATACTAAAAAATACAGGATTATAGCCATGGCTAATTTCCATCCTCTGTCCCCTGCTGGGGCCAGCCCAGCTACTCGCCTCTTACAATATTCTTATTCTCCGGTGTTAAAACAAGGAGTAAAATATATCTAGCCTCCAAAACCCACACATATCCACTCATACCTCTCCCTACCACACGCCCACCCCCATTCACCCACAGCCAGCCCCATTCCAATTAAGCTGCACATTTGTCATACCTGAACCCGTCCATCCATTATAAAAGTTCACAATAAATTGTCCAAATTAAAAACCCACCCTGAACCATTTCATATCACACAATATGTTTACAATCTCCAATGTACCAAGCAACCAGAACAACAGTAGAGCACTTCCTCAGATGTCCAAGTGAGGGCAGTTTTGATTGTCCAGTAGCCATGATTTTAGGTGTTTTGCAAAATAGCTGATTGTAGACAGCTCTCTTATAGATGCTGGTATAAAGTTCCAGGTTTTAGAGACACTGGACAGGAAAACCCATCCAAAGGTTTCGAGATGGAATTACAGTCTCCTCTTGAACTTAATGCTCAAGTCCAAAAGACAGGTAGTCTGTTTTCAAGTGATGTAGAATACTGTGCAGTTGGAGGAATGCATTAGACAAATATTCCTGGGAAAGTTAATTGTGTGCAAATAGTCAGAAAAACATTGAGTCTTCAAATTAAAGAACTGTGTAATTTGGATGGATGTCCAAAAAAGACAAATAAATGTTATCTTTTTGCTGGGAATGGGATTCATTAAAGTCCATGTCCAAGGCAAGTGACACCACATTTATGACAAAATGCTAGAATGTCTTTTATTTTTGGTCTTAGGAATATTTAAGTACTTTCTTTAAAGCAGTGGTTCCCAAACTTTGTACAGCTGTGTACCCCTTAAGACATCTGACCTCAAGCCATGTACCCCCCACTTATATGCCCTTTAAAATGTGTTTATAAACACTGCACATTTCAAATAAAATCATATACAACTGTAAATTCTCATCAAATTATGTTTATTAATCAGTATTATTAAGAGACATTTCACTTGCAGATGATGTGAATTATCCAAACATTTAGCCTGTGTAGAATGGATATATTGCAAAACGTTTATAATGTGATCAGTTATTGAACATGCTGTGTATTTAGTTAAACACACCACAGCTTTACTGGGAAGGGTGTGCTTGGAAAGATGAACATAACTCTGTGATGTTTCGCTTAATTTGAGATGGTCTTAAATCATGCTCAACACGAAGTCTTGCTCTGTATTTTGTTTTCACATTTGTTAGAGCTGACAATCCACTTTCACACAAATAGGTTGTAGCAAAGGGCATCAATGTTTTTACAGAACGTTTGGACAGTGCAGGCTGTTCAGTGCACAATCCAATCCAGAAATCAGGCAGTGGCGTCTTATTGAATTCAACTTTTAGGGAGCCGTCTATTGCTGTTTCAATAAGACTCTCATGTTCGACTGTCTGTAAGCAGCAGGCACAGAGCTGAAGGGGTGACCTATCTAACTAGCTGACCCATCAGATTCAGGTAAGTACCTGTGCAACTGTGAAGCCAGTTCACAAAGGTGCGCAGTAATGTCACGTTTAACACTCACATTCAATGTAAGTTAATTTTCATTCACAAAGTCAAGTAGCAAAGGAAATACTTCTGTTTTGTTGTTCATGCAGTTTTCTCAGAGATTTAACTCTATCATAGCCTCAACTTTATCTTGCACATTAAATACAGTTGCTAAAACCACTTGCAATCCTAAATTTAGCTCGTTCAAGCGAGAAAATATGTCACACCGATAAGCCAGAATTGTGAGAAAGTCCTCATGCAAATGTTGAGAAAGTTGAAAATGATTGTAACTAAAGAAAATCCTGAGTTCATCTCTCAGTTCAAAGAACCGAGTTGTTACTTTACCTCTCGATAGCCAGCGTACATCTGTGTGTAGTGACAACTGTTAGAGATTATAAGATTACAGAGACTGGACTGTAAAGTCAGTTACCATGGAAATTACAGATAGACAACAGACTCTGGAGGCACAGTCTGACATACTTGGATTGGACAGAATGACGTTACAGCTAGGACGTCTGCATTATACTAATACTAATCCATTAAATGGAGGGGCTTCTACAAGTCAAAAAATTTAAAGTAAATCAATTGCTAAACAGAAGCTGTTGATTATTTTACTTTTACTGTTGTCTGGGAATGTGCAACCAAATCCTGGACCTGAGCTTCAATACTCCCAGACACCCTCTGATTTTAAGTCACTGCCTGGTCTTAAATATGTGCATCTTAATGTACAGAGCCTACATTAAGGGGGGGGGATATATAACCCTAATTCCAGATATAGAGCTATCTTGGACTTTTTTCAGAGACATTTTCATGCAAGTTAGAAATAGGCATTGCATAAGTAGAACACTCAATGCATTGCTTCCAAAAGAATTCCCCAGGGGACCAGACACCTATTTGAAACTTCCGGGCCGGACCAAGAGTGAAGAAGGGACGGGGGGGAGTAGTTTATGGTTTTAGATTTTTTGGGGGATTTATTTATAGTAATGGTGTTTGGTTTTAGGATTTTTCTAATTGGTGGCTTATTTTACATGGTTTATTGGTGGGTTTTAATGGTGGAGTTTTACATTGGTTTTAATAGAGCTAATGTCATTATACATCCCTCGTGGTTTTAATGGTTTTACCTTGTTAGGTTTGAACCCTTTAAAAGGTGTCCAGTTCATTCATTGAGATGTTCTGCTGCTGCTATGACACCGTTACTGCTATGCCTCCATGCACTTTGTTTTTGCACTTGCACTTTGTATTATTTTTGGAGAAAATTAAGAAAAAGGACATTGAGGACCTCAAAGCTGCTGATGACAAGAGGAAAGCAAGATGAGCCAGATGAAGGAACAGCGCTTTCAACTCAGCACCAGGGGGCAGCGTCGACCAGCGCTCCCAAATACAAAATGGAGGAGCTGACGGGGCTTGGAAAGTCAATCACCGCGGTGCCCTTGTCAGGGCATGAGGATAGGCGCACTTATAGGTTTTCAGGATTGTAGGATTTAACTGAAATGGAGTGGCAAAATTAAGGATATTTTCCACGGTAAATATTACAGATCTGTGGTTATGTAGGAGATTCTCCACACAACATACACTATTTTCTATATTCTGGTGATTTTTAGAGAATGTTACATTGAAGTAAATTAAAGTATGGGCCCTACTAAAAGACTGGCATCTTAAATATACTGTACAGAAACATTTTGTTTAATTATTAAACACCATGACACAAGACAGCACTTTTGTGGATGTTCAATTTAGGAAGATTTGATGGAAATAAAGTGCTTAAACACATTTAAAAATAAGGATAGATAAAGGAATAATATAACTAATAATACAATGAGACTGTCAGTCCTAAACAAATCCTAAACCACAAAACGTAGGATTTAACCAGCACAACACAGGTTTAAGCAAAGCAAGCCTGAACAAGTTGCAAACCTGAAGACCAAGATAGGACCAAACCAGGGGATAATTTCGATTAAACTGGAATTATCCCAGCCTACACAGTGACAAACCAGGACTAAATCAGATAAAACTTCTCTTTTTAACAACAGTTAACCCGCACTTGAACTGTAAAAGACCCTTATGTACCGCCACAATAGTCAAGATTATTTTTGTCAGTTCCCCTGTCTGCATAGCATCCTACCAATATTAACAAATGTATACAAGTTGTAAACAAAACACAAAAAATACAAAAAGCTATGTAGAAATGCTTAATCTAAACGAGCTAACGTTTGTAATCTCTCATTGTAATCTCTTGTGGCTTCTTTGAGGCCTTAAGAATGTCAATGGTTGGTTCCCACTTGAAACAGGGCTTCAGACCAGCGATCTTTATTGTCATTATTGATGTGAGTGTTCCCTCTAGAGCCAAGCTGTTTCTGGTCTTGGTCTTGTTTAGCCCCACCAGAGAAAACACCCTCTCTGCATTTGCATTAGAATCTGGTAGCACAAGAACCAGTTTTGCAATGATGGTAACCCTTTGAAACAGGCTTACCCCTGTCACCTGTAAAGAGTGAACCAAGAAAACATTAGAAATAAGCTCAGAATTATGCTTTTGTTTATATTTGAATATATCTGTTAAAATCCATAAAATTAAATATCTAATAGAGCTTATTTCCACTGTGTTTTTGGTTAATGTTACCTTATGTTTTTGTCCTTGCCATTTCATCCCAAAGATGTTCCATGTCTAGGTTGTGTAGTGGTGGCAAAGGCATACTCCAAATACTCTTCCAATAAACTGTCATGCTCCTGTGGCCCAATGTAGGGGAGCAGGTGGGGGAACTTAATGTCAGAAATCACAGTTAAAATAATTTATGGTAAACAGACAAATAGAGTAAGCCATTGGTTACCTTCAGAACTTTTAGAATTACTACCTAAGATTAACCCACATTCATAAACAAGACTATATTAAATCTTATTCCAGCATAATGTAGGACTAAACAAGGTCCAAATCATGCCAAACTAGAGATAAACATAAATCAGTTCCAAACCAGTTCTAAACCACAACACTAAACCAGGAATAAACAGGTCCAAGTCATGATACAGTATAAATCATTAGATATTAATTGTGGTATCAATATGGTATTAGTGTAGTGTAGAAATGCATCTCTAAAAAAAATCTTAACGGGCACCCTCTATGTCACAAACTTTGCATACTTGAGCAGCAGCTCTTGTAGAGGCAGTTTATTCAGTGCATAGTCTACAGTATTGATGGGGAAGGCCAAGGCAGCTTCGTGAAACTTGTCAACTTGCTCTGAAACAATGTCCCCACCATCCAAGAGCCTGTTGATTTTGGCCCTGGTGATGAAGCGAATATTAAATTCTCACTTGCAACAAAAAGGCAAATAGCTTGAGTACTCAAGTAAAAATAATGTACAGTATATGAATGGAGGGTGTCTTCTTCTAAAGACATATTCAATTCAATTCAATTTTATTTATATAGCGCCAATTCATGAAACATGTCATCTCAAGGCACTTTCCAAAATCAAATTCAATCAGATTATATAGATTGGGTCAGATTATACAGATTGGTCAAAAACATTTCCTATCTAAGGGAACCCAGCTGATTGCATCAAAGTCTTGACCAGCAGCATTAATCACATATTAATTATATTGCACCAATAAAATCAATAAATGTTCAAGTATTTTCATGTGTGTAAACATCTAAAAAGTCAACTAGGCATAAAAGAAAAAAAACTGTAGCCCTCTGATTGTATATACATAAACAAAGAATGTAGTAGTTCATTACACTCACTAACCTGAAAAATGATTGTCCTGTTCTTTGAAAGGAATTTCATGAGGGTGGTTGTCTTGCAGCACTGCAGGAAGCATAAACCTTGCTCAATGTTTACGAATGATCATCTTTGTAGATGATCATTCGTGGGTTGTCCCACCTACCAGTGTAAAACAATGCACTGTAAAAACCTGTAAAGGCTTCCAGTAGATAATACAAATATAGAAAAAGATTATACCTCATCATGTAACAAATTGATGTCAATTTGTTGTGATCCTGTGCTCACTCTCCACATAAATAATTTAAGATAGCTGCTGTAGCAGAATATATTTATCCATATTTACCTCACCGTCATTTTCACATGAAAATGATGGTGAGGCAGACAGTGAAAATGAGTGTGGTGATGACGGTGAACTTGAAGGGTCAAGCAGAGACTACAGCACGGGCTACAAACCACAGATGGAGCTCAATCTTCATCCCCTTTCACCAAAGGATGCCATTGAGCATTTCCTCACCACATTTGAGCACATAGCCCAAGTTTGTCATTGGCCAGAGGAAGAGTGGGTGGTCTGGTTGGTTCCCCTCCTGACCGGCAAAGTACGCAGCACATTCGTCTTAATTTGTTATTCAGATGACTATGACAAGGTGAAATAGGCAATTTTAGTAAAATATGGAATAAATTATTAAACTTACCAGGAACGCTTCCGAACCTTGAAACTCGAGCCTGATGAGCTGCCGCAAGAGCTCTACATGCGCATCAGAGACTTGTTTTTTCGCTGGGTCCAGCCTGAGAAATTTACAAAAAAAAAAATCTGTAAAAATCTGTAAAACATTTATCCTAGAGCAGTTCCTGAGCATGAACCAGGAGCTGGAAGTCTGGCTTCTGGAGCACGACCCCTTCTTGGCAGAAGAAGTGGCCCGACTCGTGGACGTGTTCGTTTCTGCACAAAAGGGAACCAGTACTGCTCACTTCGGCCAGGAGTCCCGCTACAACATGCAGCCTAGTAAGTCCTTTGGGGGTGATCAAGGTTGTGGTCCTGTTCCAGGGGTTAATAATAGGCCATCTCCATACCAAATATAACCAGCTAAAGGAGACTCAAACAGGGCACAGAGGCAGGATGTTAGGTGCTATAACTGTAACAACAAAGGCCACACACAGCAGTTTTGCCCAGCATTTAAATCTAAACCCTCCTTTACTGTGTTCTGTACAGTCTTTACTGTGGTAAGGCCAGCTGCAGTACTGACAAAATACTGGAGAGGGTACACCACACCAGTGCTTGTAAATGGCCAAAGAACAGAAGCACTTGTGACTCGGGTTGCTTCCAGTCTGTAGTCCTGTCTAGTTTGGTCCCTGAAGAAAAGTGGTCTAGGGAGAAAACACCACTCAATATATAACATTGTCTTTATGAAGATTGATAATGTTGATTTTTGGCAATAGGTGATAACGTCTTTAAAATATTTTCTGATATACTTAAATTATTCATTGACATTTTGATTTGTGAGTCAATAACATAATTTCAGCAAACATTTTTGAAAACATTGATTTATTTCCTAATACGAGTTTTCTGATCAGTATTGTCTATTGTGTCCACGTAAGTGGCCGTATCCTTATTTTAAGTACTAATTTTATTTTGTGTTGTTCCAACTTTCCAGATGGGGCTTTGTGATACAGGTTGTGGCTTCACTGAGTCAGTGCCTTGAGCCAGCAGGTCAAACTGATCAGACTCTGGCCTGCTGGGCTCCACAAAAGCCTTCCTCAACCGCCGGGGATGAGGAGGGTGAAAAATCCTCCAACTCGAAAGACCGAAACGTGGTGTAACTACAAGCATAACTCCGCTCACTCTCCATGATTCAGTACAGCAAATCAAGCTAATGGCAGCTATATAGCAGCCTGTCTCTCATATATATATATATATATATATATATATATATATATATATATATATATATATATATATATATATATATATATAAATAAATGTTTAATAATCAACCCCATAAGTCGCATGTTCCCATTAATATGCCACAAATTGTTGGGGTACGCCACATGGTGAGCCCGCCTTGCAACAGTCCGACTCCACGTTCTTGCAGCAGATTTCGGATTTGTCCTTCCCAACACTTCGCGTACCCTGGCCCGTGTGACAATCACACCTTGAGCACGAAGCAGCGCCCTCATCATCTGAAAAATATAAACATGAAAGCATTAATGATTAAAAAACTCTCACAAGTGGATCCAACATAAATATAAATTTTCTATAGAAAAGACAAACCTCATTCCCAGTTTTGATACTGGTCCTGCAATGTGCTCACATGCTCTTGCAGCTGATTGTCATCTAAGGCAGACCGTCTTCCTCTTATGGGTAGGCCCATCAGCTTTAATTTCTTGTACAAAAACGACGAGGAACATCCCAGCATTTTTGCCATTTTTTTGATTGTATGTCCTTGCTTCATAAGGAAGTCAATGTGCTCTCTGGTAACATCAATAGATGGTGTGCCTCTCCGCCCTAGGAAAACAAATGTTGGTATTACATTTTATACAGCAGATAACCCAATCTTTAACAGCAAAAAAAAATTAATAAAAGAAATTCTGTTTGTGAGGATTTACCTGAACTAACCCGCCTTACGAAGAAACGACGATACTTGGCTCCATGGAAATTAGCTATTGCTAGTGCTCCAAGCTCAGTCAAACTGCTTTTCAGTTGGTTGTAGGTTTCTGTAGACAATAAATGTTCAATTCTCTGAAGGTTTCTTACACAACTTTCTATCGAATGACGCTCTCTGTCGCCACACATTCCCAGGTTGAGGGCTTGCTCAATTTTATGCCCTTTTCTTGCAATTCTGTCAATTACTACCTACGCCATTACTGGTTGCAAATTGACGGACAGACAGCGGAATTTATGAAGTTGGATGTCTTACATATTGGTTCCTAAAACTTTTGATCATTGATTTTTGATATCTGAAATAAAAACTATGACTGGTAAAAATAGCATTATGGAGATCCGAGATTAGTTTTTAGACAACAGTTGAGACCCAGGAAGCTCTTAAAAGCATGCATAATAAAAAGGCTCCAGGTCCAGATGGATTCCCTACTGAGTTTTACAAAGAGTTCTGGAATATTCTGGCACCAACGTTCCACAGAATGTTGCAGGAAATACAGGAAAAAGGCAGATTTCCAGCTAATATGAATTCTGCCACCATCAGCCTTCTGCTTAAGCCAGACAAAGATCCTATGTTGCCCACCAGTTATCGTCCCATATCCTTAATTAATGTGGATATTAAGATAATCTGTAAAGCTTTTGCAAAAAGATTAGACAAAGTAACTCCTCTCATAATACATCCAGATCAAACTGGTTTCATCAGAGGAAGGCAGTCATCCACAAATACACGCAGATTACTTAATTTAATTGATTATTCCTACAGTAAAAACATTAAAACCCATATATTGTCTTTAGACGCAGAAAAAGCATTTGATAGAGTAAACTGGAAATTTTTATTCGCTACTCTACATAAATTCGGTTTTGGCAATTTTTTCATAAATTGGTTAAAAAGTTTATACAGTTCTCCAACAGCCTGTGTCAGGACAAATAATCAAATATCTTCCAGTTTTTGTCTACAGAGGGGCACCAGGCAAGGATGCCCTCTTTCTCCATCACTTTTTGCCATCTTTATAGAACCTCTAGCAGCAACAATCAGACAAACAAAAGCTGTAAAAGGTATCAAATGCATGAAAATAGAGCATAAGATTAGTCTATACGCGGATGATGTATTACTTTATCTCCAGCATTCAAATAATTCTCTTTCACAACTAATTAGAATACTAGAATCTTTCTCTAAAGTATCAGATTACTCTTTAAACTGGTCTAAATCTATGGTACTGTCAATTAATCGCTCTCTCGAAAACTCCCTAGATTTACAAATGCAATCAGGAAATATTAAATATTTAGGTATTACTGTGTCGTCTAAATTAACGGATTTACTAAAACTTAACCACACCCCACTTTTAAACAGGATAGAAGAGGACCTTAAAAGATGGAAATCGCTTCCAATTTCACTTATGGGTAGGGTAGCTTCAATAAAAATGATGGTCCTACCTAGAATTAATTATTTATTTTCAATGATCCCCAATAAACCATCATCCGACTGGTTTAAATCTCTAGACTCTGCCATTTCTAAATTTCTTTGGAAAGGTAAACCCCGACGTATTAGCTTAAAGACAATACAGAAGACTAAAGACAGAGGAGGATTAGATTTGCCTAACTTCCGTAACTATTACTTAGCAAATAGACTACAATACATCTCTAAATGGATAAAAAATAATCATCTAGATGAGCCTTGGTTAGATATAGAACAGGAAATGTGCAATAATATCACGATTTCAGATCTGCCGTTTATTAGCTCAAATATAAAACGGCATACATGCTTCAAAAATATCAACATTAGTTTTACTCTGACAGCATGGTGGGAGTTCCTTAAAATGACAAAGTCATCCCTTGTCCCATGCAGTCGTACACCTATCTGGAATAGCCCTGATATCCTACAAAATAATAAAATGATAAACTTTACATACTGGAAGAATAAAGGTATTAAATATCTGGAACATCTACTTGACGGAACCGAGTTCATCAATTTTGCTAAACTAAATATGCAATATGGCATTAGTAAAAATAAATTCTTGGAATATGAACAACTTAAATCTATAATTAGAAATAAATTTAAGCATATTAATGGTGGTTTACGAATCCCAACTAATATATTAGAGTTCCTAGATTTAACCCCGCCCCCCAAACTACTGTCTAAATCATACAGGACACTGACTAAAATAGATGATTCAATATCTCTTCCTATTATGAAATGGGAAGAGGATTTATCAGTCAGCTTTGAACAAAACTTCTGGGCTCAGATATGTCTAAGAACTTTCAAATTGACTAGAAACACCAACTTACAACTAATACAATACAAAATCCTTCACAGAGTACACTACACAGGACAAAGATTATTCAAGATGGGTTTGGCACAATCTTTTTTTTTTTTTTTTCTTTTTTTTCCCAGTGTCCTGTCTAGCAATGTGGCAATAAGAATTGATGTCTTAATGCCAAATAGAGCTCGACAGATTTTGCTTTCACAAGTGGAGCCAACAGCTTACGCCATTGTGCTCCGCTTGATTTGTGCATGTAAATAGCTTTATTGTGATTTCTGCAGGGAGAATTTAAAATTATATGGACACTACAATGGGAAAGTAAAGGAAAGGAAGAACAAGAAGAGAAAAAAAGAAAGAGAAGAGGTGAAAGAAAGAAGAGATGAAAGGGAGAGAATGATATAAAACGTCCTCTGTCTGCTCCATCACCTGGAAAGAGACGCAAAAAGAACAGCACAACCAACAGACATAAAGCAACAGATACAATCGAGTAACACCTTGACGCCATTGCTAAATCATATGTATTATTATTTAAGCTCACATGTGTAATGTGATACATGAAAAAAGAAAGTGAAAGAAAATAAATAAATAAATTACAGGCTTTCTGTATATAAGTGAACACTTAATATCTGGAACCCTGCACCTGTGAGAGTTTGTGAGAGTGCACTAGTTTAGGTGAAAATTATCCAAAAGGAAATAGCTCGATAGTGGCTGTGGAGAACCAAAGACCCGCCTTCCCCGAGCACAGAGGCAGGGGTCAGGGGACCCATAACCCCGGACTCCCAAAGGGGCCCCCAAAGCAGTGCGCCCAAGAGGGGCCATCACAGGAAATCTGCAACCCCCCCCCGGAAAGAGGAGAGACGACCCCGAGGAAATCCCCCAGCCACCGCAATGCCGACGCCCCCAAGAGCCGCGGGGACGAGCCCGTGGGCTCCGCCGGCAGCCAGCCGCGCTGAAGTGGTCCCGGCCATGGGCCCTGAGAGCCAGAGGCCCCAGGGGCGCCCCGCGGCGAGGGCCCCGGCCGCCCCCCGGGGGGCCAGGCCCCGCGAAGCCGCCACCGGGAATGGGCCGGCACCCACCCGGGAACCCGCCCCAAACCAGAGGGCCGTCAACGCGCCAGAGGGCCAAGGCGCCTGCCAGCGCAGCGGAAGAGGGCAGGACGTGGGGGGATGGGCTCCGCACCTATCGGAGACTTGAGATGTTCTTGGGAGAGGGAGCAGACCGGACCCGAACCTGGAAAAAAAAAACTCATTCACACCATCCCTCCCTAGTACCCCACTCACCACACACAAAAAAAGGACGCTGTACACACATTCCCACATAACACTCACATCCAAAAATCCCAAGTGGGGGGGGGTCACCACAATTCAACTATACGACTGCCTGTGCCCGACCCCCGGCCCTGCCCCCGGACAAGGCCCCCCAAAGTGGGGGGCCAACACGACCCGTACGGGCCACCCGACCAGAACCCCCCTCACCCACTAAATACCTAATAAACCCCCTCCCTCCCCAACCTTACCCTAGCCACCCCTGCCCCCCACCCCTTTCTGGGGAGAGCAGAGGCGTCAGCCCCAGACCCGGCAAGCCGCTGGCTACCCACAGCAGCCCCCCGCCAAGACCCCGGACCCAGTGGCCTGCACCTCCTCCAGGCCCCAGACTCCGTGCTGCGATTGGAGATCGGGGGTGTGCAAAAGACCCCCGATCCTCCCTACGCCCGCTCAGACGTTGTGTTGTTGCATGTTGTTCTCAAGTGTGTTTAAAACTGGGAGCACCGAAGGGGTTGCACGGCAGCTGGCCCCCTGGGGTGGCTCCCCAGTCCTTTGCTCCCCATCCACGGACTCCTCCCTCTGCCTGCTCCATCACGCCGCCACACATGTAGGTCCTTGGGGAGGGGGCGTTACTGGAGGTTGCCACTTTCTGGTGACGTCCCTCTCCCCAATTTTATCATGCATTTTAGACACTTTCACTCCAAACATTTTCACAACGCACATTCATGTAGGCCATGGTATGGGGGGGTTGGGGGGAAGACGTCTGGGGGGGGGGGGCTTATGTTGTGTGAGCCTCGCCTCGGACGGCTCCCTTCACCTCCTCTCGCACTTAGACATTGAGGGTTCTGGGCAGTTGCTTGGAGGGGGTGCGCTGGTACCAGCTTCCTTCCGGAGGGGGGGTGAGCTGTGCCGTGCACCCTCTTCGGCGCTCCCAGTTTTAAACACACTTGAGAACAACATGCAACAACACAACATCTGAGCGGGCGTAGGGAGGATCGGGGTCTTTTGCACACCCCCGTTCTCCGATGGCGGCAAGGAGTCTGGGGCCTGGAGGAGGTGCGGGCCACTGTGTCCGGGGTCTTGGCGGGGGGCTGCTGTGGGTAGTCAGCGGCTTGCTAGGTCTGGGCCTGACGCCTCTGCTCCCCCCAGGAGGGGTGGGGGGCAGGGGTGGCTAGGGTAAGGTGGGGGAGGGACATCAATTGAGACATCTATAGGCTATGTGCACGATGTTGCTACGCAACTTCCGCTAACTGAAAGGGGTAAGGGAGCATACTTCCGGCTAGGAAGTATGCTCCCTTACCCCTCATCTGCTCCACGGAGTAAAAAAGAGAAAGACTTCAAGTTTTACGTGTCGAACTACATTGAAAACTTTGAAGGTAAGTAATGTACCAGTCGGTCACTGCTGAGCCAATGTTGACTACCTAGGTAGTGTTTTTTATTCTGTACATACATATACTGTCTCGTTTTCACTTATAATATATTTGTTTTAACATAACTTCAAAGCCATTCTTTCAGATTCTGTTTTAATGTTTTAACCACAGTGTCCAACAAAGACTCGTCAGGGATAGTGAACGTCAGGGCGGTCTGTTATAGATCGGTGCGCAAAAATGATAAGCCTCATGAACTCAGAGTAGGCTGAAATCACATAAAATGATGATCTGTTCTATGCAAAGAGGACTATATTTTGGGGGTCTTATGTAGCTCCTGTGCAGCGTAAGTTGTAAGTATTTATAGCTGTTGTGTGTTGGAGTAGTAGCGCACATATAAGTTGCTAACTTTAGCATTAGCTTAGCTACACGAGAGCCCAAGAAGCTAGTCTGTTATGATTGCAGATTTTTGTTATATTGTAAGTTCAAATATATATGACTCTGTTAATGCTAAGGCCAGTTCCTAGGCCTGTTCATTCTGCTCTTTTGCTTCTTTTTACTTAATTTAAAGACTGGAACATAGTGCAGTTTACCGCGGTGAAGTTGGTTTGATATTGGACATTCAAGCTCCGCGGACTCAGCGGGATCAATTTATATTAGTTTCATATTAGCTGGTCACAAGATAAGGAGTTTATTGATTTTTGTTTCTCAAGAGTGCTTGGTTCAAAGATTTGTTGAGACGCTGGCCGAAATCGGAGTGCTTCAACCGGATCAACCGTGAGCTAGATCCCGCTCACTCCGCGGAGTTTGAATGTCAATATCAAACCAACTTCACCGCGGTGTGCAGTTTCTATGTGAGCGACGTCTGTTGTTTACGTTGCGTGCGGTTGGTTGGCAAATATGTTCATAAATGTGCTTCTTATTTAAGTTATGACGCCAGGGAAGCATTAATTTTTGTAAACAAAGTTTCTTCATTGTACTATTACTTATTAAAATATGCATGGTGCCTACCAAAGTCACTGACGTGATGATTTCACATTCGTTCGTATAAGCCTGCTCAAAGTTGTAGTTTTAGACGCTTTGTGATGCATAAAAAAGCTTGAAATTGATTAAAAGCATTGTGCTGCAGAGATAGTTCTTACTCTGTAGACAACTGCAAACTTTCATTTGTATCTTTGCAAATAGTTATAAAAAAGAATTGGGATGCCAACCCAAAGTGCATTCATTCATCTTTATTAAGAACCGACGTGAGCATAAATCAGCTAAGGTTTAAAAAATAAGCACATTTTTGTCATGCACTTTCTTCCAGTCTTTTTTCGGCTTGCTAAAAAATTATGACAATCAAAATATACATTTTAAGTGCAGCCCTGGCCATTTTATGTTGTTGCTTAATGACCTATTTTTAGATAAATGGATTCAAACCCAACCCATTATTGAACCAACTTTTTACAAAAACCGTAAGTGTTAAAAAAAGGAACACGTGCTCTCTGAACTCTGTCAAGGTTGATGGAGCTTTCCTGGGTTTGTACCTTTTCTGTGTTTTATCATCAATGTTATTATTTTTAAGCATTTCATTTAATTGTTTTACAGGGTGTTAAACCAGGCCGCGTGCGTGACATGGTTTTTATATCTGCAACACCAAAACAGCAGCGCACAGTTGGAAATGGTGTAAGGTAATTATTGTAAATGTAAGGTTGAAGTAACTGAATATGTTCTTTGAATACTTATTTTGAGTAACATGTATTAATTGGATGTCTTGTTTTTGTTTTGTTTTTTTGAAGGAGCAAACGTTACAAGGCAGTGCGAGGAGACACACCAGACCCTGATGTTCTCAGAGTAGCAGAGGTGTATCAGGACTTTCAGCAGACCTTGCACCTCTCATTACTACCACGGCAATCAGTGCTGATGTCCCTTTAGTTGATTTGGCCTTTGGTAAAGTCCAGGGGTCCCTTCTTCGTACGTCGCTAACTCAGCTGGATTTGATTATTGATTATTTGGCATGATCTTGGATCGTTTGGTTCTTCGAAACTCATCCTGGACTTGCTGTCATAGCAACATGTGCGCCAGCTTAAGCCTGCTGGCGAGCAGGTTTATTTCATGTAAACAGGATTAGATCGCAGCTTTATAAGCGGAGGAGATAGGGAAGTCTGTCGTAGCCATGTCTTGTCCATAGATTCCAAAATTCCAAAATGCCAAGGTTGCAGGTCAAACTAATTTTGGTTTGTTTGGTTGTCAAACGGGAGAGTGTTGGCCTAGTGGTTAGAGCAGTGTGCTTGCACTCAGAGAAGGATGCAAGTACCCGGTTTGATCCCCAGCGCCTGCACTCTGGGTCTCTGAGCAAGACCCTTAACCCCAGAACGCTCCCCGGGCGCCGCACATGGCAGCCCACTGCTCCCCTAAGGGATGGGTTAAAAACAGAGAACAAATTTCATTGTAATGTACACTCACCGGCCACTTTATTAGGTACACCATGCTAGTAACGGGTTGGACCCCCTTTTGCCTTCAGAACTGCCTCAATTCTTCGTGGCATAGATTCAACAAGGTGCTGGAAGCATTCCTCAGGGAGTTTGGTCCATATTGACATGATGGCATCACACAGTTGCCGCAGATTTGTCGGCTGCACATCCATGATGCGAATCTCCCGTTCCACCACATCCCAAAGATGCTCTATTGGATTGAGATCTGGTGACTGTGGAGGCCATTTGAGTACAGCGAACTCATTGTCATGTTCAAGAAACCAGTCTGAGATGATTCCAGCTTTATGACATGGCGCATTATCCTGCTGAAAGTAGCCATCATGGGTTGGGTACATTGTGGTCATAAAGGGATGGACATGGTCAGCAACAATACTCAGGTAGGCTGTGGCGTTGCAACAATGCTCAATTGGTACCAAGGGGCCCAAAGAGTGCCAAGAAAATATTCTGCACACCATGACACCACCACCCCCAGCCTGAACCGTTGATACAAGGCAGGATGGATCCATGCTTTCATGTTGTAGACGCCAAATTCTGACCCTACCATCCGACTGTCGCAACAGAAATCGAGACTCATCAGACCAGGCAACGTTTTTCCAAACTTCTATTGTCCTATTTCGATGAGCTTGTGCAAATTGTAGCCTCAGTTTCCTGTTCTTAGCTGAAAGGAGTGGCACCCGATGTGGTCTTCTGCTGCTGTAGCCCATCTGCCTCAAAGTTCGACGTACTGTGCGTTCAGAGATGCTCTTCTGCCCACCTTGGTTGTAACGGGTGGTTATTTGAGTCACTGTTGCCCTTCTATCAGCTCGAACCAGTCTGGCCATTCTCCTCTGACCTCTGGCATCAACAAGGCATTTCTGCCCACAGAACTGCCGCTCACTGGATGTTTTTTCTTTTTCGGACCATTCTCTGTAAACCCTAGAGATGGTTGTGCGTGAAAATCCCAGTAGATTAGCACTTTCTGAAATACTCAGACCAGCCCTTCTGGCACCAACAATCATGCCACGTTCAAAGTCACTCAAATCACCTTTCTTCCCCAAACTGATGCTCGGTTTGAACTGCAGGAGATTCTTTTGACCATGTTTACATACCTAAATGCACTGAGTTGCCGCCATGTGATTGGCTGCTTAGAAATTAAGTGTTAACCAGCAGTTGGACAGGTGTACCTAATATAGTGGCCGGTGAGTGTATGTTTCAATGTATGTTTCAATGACAATAAAGATGCTATTACTATTACTGCTATTACTTACTGTCTGAGCTTGTTACTATGTATTTTGTTATTTTATGTATGGCTTAGTAATGGTTTAGTACACTAATTTTCTATTGTCCTATTTAGTTAATTCTGTTCTAACATCTTACCACTATATGCCATGTTGTGGATTTAGTAGCTTTTAAGAGTTTTTTTAAAAACCCATGTTTTGCTAAGGTATCTTGCAAATGTAAGAAAAACGATGCTAAGAATTTAAACAGCACAATAAAAGTTTGTTGTTTGAGTATTCCAGTTTGTTTATTAATGTAGATTTCCCCAAAACAGTGTTTTAATGTAATCAGTAATTAATAAGTATTGGTTTTATAAAGTATTTTATTTGTGGCCTTTACAAACAAGTAACAAACTTCACAAGGGGAAAAAAGAAATAAGCACAATTCTCAATTCAGTCACTAGGGGGCAGAGACGGGATCGTTTATTATGTTCACATTTTAATAATTTCACAACTAAATTAGTTTGTGGAAAATCACTTAAGCTAACTAAACAAGGATGAAAATGGTCTAAAACAGAACTAAACCAGGTCAAACATCTGTCAAACTAGACATTTTAGCAAGTTTTGTCTCACTGACAAAAATAGTTCTATTACAACCGGAAGTGGATGCCATCACCACGCTTGGCCGGAAGTTAGCGGGCGCCATATTGTGCACATAGCCTATTCCTATTGCCACATTGCTAGACAGGACACTGGGGAAAGAAAAAAAAAAGGTTTTTAGACATCCAGAAAGTTTATTTTAGATAGGAAGAATGTCATTTTAGATATCCGAAAGTAAAATCCCAATACACATAAATGGGAAAAGTCATTTATACTAGTAAGAATTATCTTTAAGATATCTTAAATTTCCACTTTAGATAGGAAGAATTCTGTTAAAGATATCTGAAATACATATTCAGTCAAGCAAATATGTTAAATCGGCCACTTAAAATTAGTAAAGATTTGTAGATATCTGAAATTTAGGTCTTACTAGTACAAATTTGATTCCAGATCACTTAAAATTTTATTTCTACTGGCATAAATGTAATTAGTGATATCTGTGTTACAATTCTGACAAGGAATATTGCAATTGTGACTAGGTAGAATGCCTTAGTGCTAATGATAATAGAAATGTGGCTAGTCAACTTGTCTATTTTATGTTAAAATGAAGCCCCATTATTCTGTTGAAAGTTAGTCAGAATATGTTTGTAAGTATCTATAATTGTATTTTGTATAGGCATATTAAAATTTTAGATATCTGAAATTCCAATTTAACTCGTCATATAATCAGTAGTGGATATATGTAATGACATTTGTACTAGTAGAAATATATTTTTGATGTCAAGAATTGGGTATCTGGATATCTAGAATGTTTTATTTATTTTTGATATCTGAAATGATAATAATGGAGATCTGAAATTAGATTTCATTCTAGTCGGAATTAAATTTTAGACATCCGGAATGCTTATTTTAGATAGGAATAATGTTATTGTAGATGTCTGGAAATAAAAGCCCCATATACATGAATGGAGAAAGTGACATCATTTGTATTAGTATGAATTACATTCACCTGAAATGTTCACTTTAGATAGGAAGAATGTTATTGTAGATGTCTGAAATGTAAATTTTGACTAGGAAGAAATGTATTTAATATGTCTGAGATACATATTCAATCAAGCTAATAAATATTAAAACGGCCTGCCATACCCGTGCAGTATTTGCCTCTTGGGCGACACGGGGATGCAGGGGTAACTGTATGGGAGGGACGCAGCTCAACGTAACAACAGCATACTTAGCCTATATCCCGCTCTAAAAATAAAAGCATCTACTAAACAGGCAGCGCTGTGGGCATTTGTCTGTTTTTGTGCACTAATGACGTTACTTAGTATAACATAACACAGCACTAGCACATAGCAAGCTGCAGTGTGGAAGGCCATCGGCGAACGTTATCAACTAGCCGTTCGCACACTTTGCTAGCCTGTCTGAAAATATTTAAATATCTAACCTAACACCATCACAAAAATTCATCAACGTGAACTAAGTTAGTAAGCTTACAATTTAATGTAAATATCAACAGAATAGTCTAATAACATGACACCAATTATTTTCAAACTGTTTAATCTACTTACCAACAACTCTACGACTGCTCCCTCGCATGCTGGATATTGTGTGGATATTGCAGACATGACGAGCTACAGAGGTCAATTTCTGCGCAGCCATCGTCCCCACCATTCGAAGCTGCTGTCCAATACAGGTGGTTGGAGATGGACCGAGCCTACAGATCCACAGAAGTACACTTTGGCTTTTTGGACACTGCCACAAGTTTCCTGAAGATACCTGAAACAAAGACATAATGTGATGTTACTTATCTTTTGAGACAAGAGAATATTTCCTCATTGTTCAGTTAAACAATTTTGCCTGACATAACAAGGTTGAGTCAAGTTGTCTGAATAGATTGCGCTTAGTTTGAAATTTTCATCTTTTGTCTTTCGAATGATTCACTCAGTCAGTCCAACTGTCCTTCTCCTACAATTGTTATTGCAAATACTTTTGGGTGTCAATAGCAAAAGGCTGACTCAACATGTGAAGGTGCAGCTTGTAAGACTGACAGTGACAACATCCTGATTAAACTTTATCATTTATATAGTCTTATTATTTTACAACTCTGAGGGGTGGTGAGCACTTCACCTGTACTCAAATTGATCAATTCAATTCAATTTTATTTATATAGCGCCAAATCATGAAACATGTCATCTCAAGGAACTTTACAAAGTCAAAATCAATCAGATTATACAGATTGGGTCAGATTATACAGATTGGTCAAAACATTTCCTATTCATCTTATTTTTGACGGAAACATGGAGCCAGCGAGTTGACGTTTGTTTGGGCGAGACTTCCGGCGCATCACTTCCTGTCACTGGGTAGCTTGCTGAAAAGCGACTCATGCAGCTACGTCATTTCAAATTATTCGTCATTATGACTTTGAGGAAGACCGGGATCGTTTGTACGGTTAGAGGCTGTCATAATAACGGGTGTAAAAGAACGGTTTACGTGGAGCAGAAGTGTTTTAATCATCGACCGTAAACAACAGCTGCGGATACTAGGCGCCCTACTTCCTTCACCCCCAGCCGAAGAATGAGGAATCCCTTCACCTGTGGTTAAAAGCTTTAAATCTGAAGAAACCACCCCCTGCTGTTTACTCTGATGACACACGACTGCACCCCCAGGTTCACCCCCAATCACATCATGAAGTTCGCAGTTGACACAAACTCATCAACAGCTCAGCTGTGGAGGTGGTTAGCAGCACCAAATTCCTCGGGGTGCACATCACGGACAACCTCACCTGGTCTGTAAACACCACATCTGGTGAGGAGGGCACAGAAGCGCTTGTACTTCCTGCGGAGGATGAGGAGAGCCCAACTGCCCCCGCCCATCCTCACAACCCTCTACACAAGTACCATAGAGAGCACTCTGACCATAGATATCCATAATAAAGGCTAGATGTCTTACGGCGGAGTCTCAAACGTCATCACCGGCGGCCATCTTGCCTCAGACAAGCTTTCTGGCGTGCTCTGTGGTACCTAATGTAAGGTGAGTGATCAGCACGAACACAAATACTCTTATCTCATTGAATTCTTGACGGATTTACAAACAGTTTGGTTTCTTACAAACGTTATGAACGTGGCTATAATTCTTGATGCTTGAACATGTTGAAATTGCAGATTTTCTTGTCGAAAAATGACTTAATCATGCAGCATAGTTGTGCATCACGGCTACTTGCGCAAGTTATCAAGCCTGAGACCACTGGTCAATTATATAGGTTTTACTGACACCAATAACGATTGTATGACAATTAATCTTTGGTGTAAATTTGAGGGAAATCAATCTCACAATGGTCCAAAAAGATAAATGTTCCCTTAATTTCCCCATGGTTATTATAAATTATTTTAATATACCAACTCTTATTTCAGGATTTGTTGTGCGACGGGCTCTGAAAAAGCTGTCCTGTGATGTCTGCCGTGCCAGCTTGGTAACAGATGCTGCATCTGCCATCAAGGACCAGAGCTACCACCTGCTGAAGTTAAAAAACAATGGAGGTCTGGTGATTCCATCACAAGGCACAGTGATGGTAGTCAGGGCAGCAGAGTGGGTCATTCGTCAGACCTCATGTACCAGACGATCACAGCCCATCAAAGTGCTAGAGGTCGTGTACATTGTAAGGAAGAGGATAGGGTCAGAGGATGTGTTTGTGCTCAGAGAGCACATCGGAGAAACACAGTATGGCATAGACAGCCACCACCATACGCTGTTAACGTTGGTTGTGTCCTTGTTTTTTAAGTTAAGGCTGTACCAAATTGCCAAAATAACTAACCTTAGCTTACAGAGCAACAACATGCAACAGAAGCTCAATAAAACCGTCCTTTTCAAAGGGCATTAGCCAAGCTATGTTTTTTGGGTCATTTTTTAAATCTCTGTCTTCCATGTGTATACCATCACAGTAGTGTAGGTGGGGATTTCAACATGCTACATCTATATATACTTGTGAAGGGGACTATTGTACCAATTTTAATAGCAAATAAATTTCACTTTTATAATGGATTAAAAATAGGAACCTTTGTGTAATTACTCCTGATATATAATCCGAATAGTCTATATGAAACTTCAAAGTGTTACCTTTAATTTGAAACCTGGATTATGCTTCTACACCAAGAGGTTGCCACACAATAAGCCTTTTTTGTCAGTATTTCATATTTTATTATAACAGTAATATTCATATTATAAAAGCATGTATGTAAATATAAATAAATAAGGACTGTGAAATAATTAATCACACCCAAATAAAAGTGTTTATATATATATATATATATATATATATATATATATATATATATATATATATATAATGAATGTTCTTCATTTAGATTGACCTTTAAACCATTAATGCTATTACTCCTTTTCATATCTATCTATCTATCTATCTATCTATCTATCTATCTATCTATCTATCTATCTATCTATCTATCTATCTATCTATCTATCTATCTATCTATCTATCTATCTATCTATCTATCTATCTATCTATCTACCTATCTATCTATCTATATTATATCATAGTGTTACTTTTGGAATAAGTCTGATCCATATCTGAACTATGGATCTTTGCAAATGTTCTTGCCATTACTTCTACTTTTTCCTCATTTGTTACTGCTGTTCCTTCTTCATGTTTTAGAACTAGATATGTTCTCTCTGGTCTATTTCCCTTCATTTTCTTAATCATTCCCCATACCTTAGCTATAGGAGTTGTTCTGCCCTGAATCACAAAAATCTCTCCATTTTGTCTTCTTTGCCTTCTAAATAACTTTCCTGTCTTCTGCTTGATCTTTTTTATATTCAATTAAATTTTTTAAATGATGTGTTCTTTAGAAAACCCTAAAAGCTATCCTCCCTCTTCAAGTTTCTGCTCCTCTTAGAAAAAACACGGGATGTGACGTCACTTCCTGTGATGTGCCCAAATATGGGCAAAATGGCCGCCCTGTTCACAGCTGTGGAGTCAGAGCTCTGGATGAGAGCTGTGAACTGATCACACACTTCATAAATTCGTTAATAATCAACGGTTTGCTCTAAAATTCTGAAAATATTCATGGATCTCAAAGAGTGCTTTATCTAACCACAGGATTTTTTTTATGGTCATTAAAAAAATGGATTCAGAGAAATAAAATATTAAACTTTATAGTCTTGTACCATTTATTTTCAAAGTCTTGTAAATTGGTCAAACTCGCCTGGATTTTTACTAAACTGAAATCCATGTTTATTCTGCATGTGCTTTACAAATAGAGGCCATATTTTGGGGGGTTGAACAATATTTGTGGAAAATACATTGATTTCTCCATTTTACAAACTTTTAAAAATTCAGAGTGTAGCACTTAAAAAAAAAACAATACATGCAGTGAGAGAATTGTTACACCTTATTCACGGAATACATCCTGAAAATCTGGGATCAAAAAATTGATTTTAAAGCATTTTTTATTCTTTACTTTATTAGGGTTCCAAGCCCGCAGCGCAGGCGAACGGCTATGCCGTTCGTCTGCTCTGTGAGCAGAGAACCCTATTGTTTTTCTAGTGTTTTTAAATTATTTATTATTATTATTATTAGGGTTCCAAGCCCGCAGCGCAGGCGAACGGCTATGCCGTTCGTCTGCTCTGTGAGCAGAGAACCCTATTGTTTTTCGTGTGTTTTTAAATTATTTATTATTATTATTATTATTATTATTACGGAATTAAAACGCGTTGTGCAGCCCAAGCGGATTTATAACGAACCTATTGAATCAGGTATCCAAGTACAGAATGTGCGCCTCTACTCAAACCCAGAAATTCAGACCCCTCAACAACTAGGGGGCGCTATAACAAATGACAATGCGTTTCGGCCTATAACCACCAAACTACTGGTCCCACACTCAAAAACTTCACATCACTTTGTTTATTGGATGATTCTGCAAAATAAAGGGAATTGGCACACCCTTCGTTTCCCAGCTAGTTTTCGCGCTACATGGCTACAAAGGTTAAACCTTTCTTGTTAAACTCCTCCTACATTTTTTGTGCAATCCGTGCAAAACTCCATATATACCCGTGTAATGGACAAATAAAAAAAATTAACACAGCGGATTTTTGAATTTTGACTTTTTCGAAAAGTAACGCTAAAATAAGTGATTGTTAGCTAGCTAGCTCTAAATGTAATTGCTGATTATTCTAAAACCATAACAGATTTTGACATGTCCTTCATAACACATAGTCCAAATAAGATTTTGCACATGTGACCCGCGTTTGAGGATCGTCCATCACTAGGGGGCGCTGTGATGTCAAGAAATCTACTACACAAGAATGGCTGATCGGATTTTTACAAAACCTTCTTTATTGCCTTCCAGGCATACCCCTGAACTAAAGTATTAAATATGGTAATGATTGAAACAAGTGGGAAGGGCATATTTGCAAAAGTGTGAGAGTAGGGAGTAGCAAGATGGCGGCCAGTCACTAGGAGAGGTCACTGGCGGCCATCTTGCTACTCCCTTCTCACACAGAACCCCATAGCATTTGGTTGCAACAACAAGCAGTTTGGCTGTGTGAAAACATTTCACAGGTAATTTTACAGTCAGTGGATATTATACTTACTATACAAATTACTTTTGTTTAGGTAACACTTTATTTGTGCCTAAGATTTACATGATACTGTCATAAACAGAGGCTGCACAGTGAAGCAGTGAGTAGTGTTGTTGCCTTCTGGGTTCAAATCCTCCTGGGTCTTTCAAATCCTCCTGGGTTTTTCAAATCCTCCTGGGTCTTTCAAATCCTCTGGGTCTTTCTGCATGGAGTTGAATAGAATGTTCTACCTGTGCATGTGTGGGTTCACTCCGGGTACTCCGGCTTACTCCCACAGTTCAAAAACATGACTGTTAGTTTAATTGTCCTTAGGTGTGAGTGTGTGCAACAATGGTTGTTTGCCCTGTCTGTCTCTGTGTTGCCCTGTGACAGATTGCCGACCTGTCCAGGGTGTAACCCGCCTCTCGCTCAGTGAACGCTGTATATATATATATATATATATATATATATATATATCCTCCTGAGAACCAAAGAAAAAAAGTGTGTTACAATTTCTTTTTTTGTGTGATTTCCCATGTATTTGGACCTAAAAAAACACATTACAATTTTAATTTTTTTAAATATATTTTTAATTTTAATTTTATAGCATGTCCACTGTGGAGGACAACAGGACGATTTGCATGGGGAAATAGAACAGGCATTAGAAAATAAAAAAATGAAAAAAGATTGTCTTGAAAGTGATATTTACCTAAGAACTTTGACATTTGATAAAAACAAATAAAATTCTGTAACTTTGTTCTGTTGTTTGATACTTGCAACAGAAAAAATACATGTATTTAGTTCAACAATAAACTATAAGACATAGAACTAAGCAGTTCTGCATTTCATCTTCCTCTGGATATTTTAGCTGTGATAATCCTGTCTGACTGGGCAATGGCCTGTGAATGGGATGATTTGCTTATCAATGCACACTTTGTCACACCTTGGAAGGCTGACACAACCTTGCCTCACACGGTCAAGCAATGGTCTGACTCTCCAAAGAATGTCTGACTTCTTTGTCTCTTCAGTCACATCCAGGTCATTCACAATCTTAAGTGAGCTTTTTAGCTTGTAGAACCTGTCCCTTGTCATCTTCTTGCTAATGACTGGTAGCCTACTTTGTTTTTTTTTTAGCCCAAAACATTTTGTTTTGGGCTAAAAAAACACAAAATGCATTTGAAGGATGCAAGTACCCGGTTCGATCCCCAGTGCCTACATTCAGGGTCCCTGAGCAAGACCCTTAACCCCTGATTGCTCCCCGGGCGCCGCACATGGCAGCCCACTGCTCCCCAAGGGTGATGGGTTAAAAGCAGAGAACAAATTTTGTTGTAATGTAGGTTTCAATGTATGTTTCAATGACAATAAAGATGATATTACTATTATTACTATTACTAATAGTATTCAGAGACACTCATGTAGTTTGCAGCTGTCTTTGATTTGTAAAAGCTGCCAGATCTTCAAAGATTTTGTCATCGATGTACTGTGAAAAGTACTGGATTGGACTCCAGTATTCACAGATTTTAGGATCATTGTGATAGGCAGGAAGCTCAAGTAGCACAGGTGTGAATCTATTATAATGGGATGGGATGAGGGAAAAAATAAAGTTAACAAGTTAATAAAAAAAACTACATTTTTTACACATCAATTTTGATTAATGCCATAATTTCAATGTCATGGGTATAATATTGACCAATCTCACGAGCATTTCTTTAGGCAACGTGCATACATTTAACATCTGTTATAAAGACTCCAAACTCTACAGTAACATGATAATAAAATTTAAAACATTAGCTTGAAACTAAGTAAAACATACAAGTTTGTCCTGGCCCACAGAGGACGACGACTTTCCCGCTCCCTCTCTGGCTCTTACTCTGTCTCATCTGATTCTCCTGCATTTTCTTCCTCTCCTTCTTCGTCACTATCTTCCCCTATCACAGGCTCATACTCATTCTCATCCTTTTCCTCATCTGACAGCTCCAAATCTGAATCTCCCTCTATTATCTGGTACTGAATCCTCTCTGCTTCGCTTCTGTCTCCTACAACAATGTGCAGTCATTAAATAAATTAAAATGGTCCCGGTGTCCACTACAGTTGACATTCATTAAATGACTTTTATTTCAAAACATAAATAATTAAAGTGTTTTCAGATGTAATAATATTGTTGATGACACATTAATAAACAAGAATATATATAATTATCATGGTAAAAATAGCAATAGATAAAGAATATTTGACTTACCTTTCCTCTTTCCATAAAATGTGGTTTTTATTATGGCGACCATCTTGTGAGGGGGAAAAAGTAAAGTTCCTAGCTTGCAAACCTATCACATGGCACATCACTGGAAAGCCCAGGATGTCCTCTACAGAACACTATAGGGCTTGATAGGGTATCTCCAGATACTTAAGGGAAATACAGGTGGACAAAATGTCCACTACAATGGACATAAATGAATGGGCCGGTCTCAGTGTGTATATACATATATACACAGAAAGCTATATACACGGTAGACTGTGTGTTAATGTAACGCAGAAGGTCTGGAGATGCTACGTTGGTGTAGCTTGTAGGACCTGAACAGGGGAGAGAGGCAGAGTCAAGTGTCACTGAGCCTCTGGGCCGTGTTAATAAGGCTGGTAGCGGATGGGAAAAAACTATTTTTGTGTCGTGAGGTTTTGGTCCTGATGGACCGCTGCCTCTTGCCAGAGGGAAGTGTCTGAAATATTTTGTGACTGGGGTGTCACAAAATCGGCCACAATCTTCCCTGCACGCCTCAGAGTTCTGGAGGCTTACAGGTCCTGGAGAGATGGAAAATTGCAGCCAATCACCTTCTCTGCAGACCGGATGACACGCTGCAGTCTGCTCTTGTCTTTGGCGGTGGCACCAGCGTACCAGATGGTAATGGAGGAGGTGGTTTAGACACACCTTCTCCTTCAAAGAGTTTTCTTAATTTTCATAACTATGACAATTGTAGATTCACACTAAAGGCATCAAAACTATGAATTAACACATGTGGAATTATATACTTAACAAAAAAGTGTGAAACAACTGAAAATATGTCTCATATTCTAGGTTCTTCAAAGTAGCCACCTTTTGCTTTGATTACTGCTTCGTACACTCTTGGCATTTTCTTAATGAGCTTCAAGAGATAGTCACCTGAAATGGTTTTCCCTTCACAGGTGTCCCCTGTCAGGTTTAATAAGTGGGATGTCTTGCCTCTTAAATGGGGTTGGGACCATCAGTTGTGTTGTGCAGAAGTCAAGAGGATACACAGCTGATAGTCCTACTGAATAAACTGTTAGAATTTGTATTATGGCAAGAAAAAAGCCGCTAAGTAAAGAAAAACGAGTGGCCATAATTACTTAAAGAACTGAAGGCCATTCAGTCCGAAAAATTGGGAAAACTTTGAAAGTGTCCCCAAGTGCAGTCGCAAAAACCATAAAGCGCTACAAAGAAACTGGCTCACACAAGGACCGCCCCAGGAAAGGAAGACCAAGAGTCACCTCGGCTGCGGAGGATAAATTCATCCTAGTCACCAGCCTCAGAAATCGCAGGTTAACAGCAGCTCAGATTAGAGACCAGGTCAATGCCACACAGAGTTCTAGCAGCAGACACATCTCTAGAACAACTGTTAGGAGACTGTGTGAATCAGGCCTTCATGGTAAAACAGCTGCTAGAAAACCACTGCTAAGGACAGGCAACAAGTAGAAGAGAATTGCTTGGGCTAAAGAACACAAGGAATGGACTTTAGACCAGTGGAAATCTGTGCTTTGGTCTGATGAGTCCAAAGTTGAGATCTTTGGTTCCAACCATCGTGTCTTTGTGCGACGCAGAAAAGGTTTAACGGATGGACTCTATTCAATTCCATTCAATTTTATTTATATAGCGCCAATTCATGAAACATGTCATCTCGAGGCACTTTACAAAGTCAAAATCAATCATATTATACAGATTGGTCAAAAATTTCCTATATAAGGGAACCAGTTGATTGCTTCAAAGTCCCGACAAGCAGCATTCACTCCTGGAGAAGCATAGAGCTACAGGGAGAGACGTCTGCATTGTCCATGGCTTTGCAGCAATCCCTCATACTGAGCAAGCATGAAGCGACAGTGGAAAGAAAAACCACCCATTAGCGGGAAGGAAAAACCTCCAGCAGAACCGGGCTCAGTATGAACGGTCATCTGCCTCGACCGACTGGGGGTTAAAGAAGACAGAGCAGAGACACAACAAGACAGACAAAAAAGCACAGAAGCACACATTGATCCAGTAATCTGTTCTACATTAGATGGTAATAGCGGGTGATCTGTCTTCTCTGGATGATGTCACAGTTAACAGAACGTCAGATCAGGTGTACCTACTATGAAGAAAAAAGAGAGAGCAAAAAGTTAAAAGATGAAATGACAACAGTCATTTCAATGTAATGCAATGCAAAACTGCATTGCATCTACTTTTTTTAGACAAATGCAAGAAAGTAATAAATATTATGACATGCTTAATTGGAAGGGAGTGGGGAGCAGATAGATGGTGCTGCTGTAGAAGGTCGTGAGGATGGGCGGGGACAGGTGGGCTCTCCTCATCCTCCGCAGTAAGTGCAAGCGCTTCTGTGCCCTCTTCTCCAGTGACATGGTGTTCACAAACCAGCTGAGGTTGTGTGTTATGTGCACCCCGAGGAATTTATTGCTGCTGACCACCTCCACAGCTGAGCTGTTAATGAGAAGTGGAGCATGGCAAGGCCATTTCTTCCTGAAGTCCATGATGATCTCCTTCGTTTTCTCCACGTTCAGGATCAGTCCTGGTCCTGGTCGTTGTCGTCCCTAATCAGGCCCACCACCGTCGTGTAGTCTGCAAACTTCACAATGTGATTGGTGGTGAACCTGGGGACACAGTCGTGTGTCATCAGGGTGAACAGCAGGGGGTTCAGGACGCAGCCCTGAGGAAAGCCCGGAAATTTGGTGCTGCTAACCACCTCCACAGCTGAGCTGTTGATGAGTTTGTGTCAACTGCGAACTTCATGATGTGATTGGGGGTGAACCTGGGGGTGCAGTCGTGTGTCATCAGAGTAAACAGCAGGGGGCTGCGGACACAGCCCTGAGGGGAGCCCGTGCTGAGGGTGATGACATCAGAGGTGGTCTGTCAGACCCGGACCGACAGTGGTCAGGAGTTGAGGAAGTGATGAGGGGTGTGCTGAAGCCCAGATGTTCCAGTTTTTCAACCAGATGCTGTGGGATGAGGGTGTTGAACGCTGTAGTCCAGGAACATGCTCAAGGGGGCGGTGCGTGGGTGGGCTTGGAACCCGTTAATAACTGCTTGCAGTTCTAGTTATTATTAGGGTTCCAAGCCCGCAGCGCAGGCGAACGGCTATGCCGTTCGTCTGCTCTGTGAGCAGAGAACCCTATTGTTTTTCGTGTGTTTTTAAATTATTTATTATTATTATTATTATTATTATTACGGGTAATTATTATTCTCCGCTAAAACGCGTTGGGCGGCCCATGCGGATTTGTAACGAACCTATTGAATCAGGTATCCAAGTACAGAATGTGCACCGCTACTCAAACCCAGAAATTCAGACCCCTCAACAACTAGGGGGCGCTATAACAAAGGACAATGCGTTTTGGCCTATAACCACCAAACTACTGGTCCCACACTCAAAAACTTCACATCACTTTGTTTATTGGATGATTCTGCAAAATAAAGGGAATTGGCACACCCTTCGTTTCCCAGCTAGTTTTCGCGCTACATGGCTACAAAGGTTAAACCTTTCTTGTTTAACTCCTCCTACATTTTTTATGCAATCCGCGCAAAACTCCACATATAACAGCGTAATGGACAAATAAAAAAAGTGAACGCGCCGGATTTTTGAATTTTGACTTTTTCGAAAAGTAACGCTAAAATAAGTGATTGTTAGCTAGCTAGCTCTAAATGTAATTGCTGATTATTCTAAAACCATAACAGATTTTGACATGTCCTTCATAACCCATAGTCCAAATAAGATTTTGCACATGTGACCCGCGTTTGAGGATCGTCCATCACTAGGGGGCGCTGTGATGTCAAGAAATCTACTACGCAAGAATGGCTGATCGGATTTTTACAAAACCTTCTTCATCCCCTTCCAGTCATACCCCTGAACTCAGGTATTAAATATGGTAATGATTAAAACAAGTGGGCGGGGCCTATTTCCAAAAGTGTTAAAAAACCTGGAGAATAATAAAAACAATAAAGTAAAGAATAAAAAATGCTTTAAAATCAATTTTTTGATCCCAGATTTTCAGGATGTATTCTGTGAATAAGGTGTAACAATTCTCTCACTGCATGTATTGTTTTTTTTTGAAGTGCTACACTCTGAATTTTTAAAAGTTTGTAAAATGGAGAAATCAATGTATTTTCCACAAATATTGTTCAACCCCCCAAAATATGGCCTCTATTTGTAAAGCACATGCTGAATAAACATGGATTTCAGTTTGTTAAAAATCCAGGCGAGTTTGACCAATTTACAAGACTTTGAAAATAAATGGTACAAGACTATAAAGTTTAATATTTTATTTCTCTGAATACATTTTTTTAATGACCATAAAAAAACTCCTGTGGTTAGATAAAGCACTCTTTGAGATCCATGAATATTTTCAGAATTTTAGAGCCAACCGTTGATTATTAACGAATTTATGAAGTTTGTGATCAGTTCACAGCTTTCATCATCCAGAGCTCTGACTGCAGAGCTTTGAACAGGGCGGCCATTTTGCCCATATTTGGGCACATCACAGGAAGTGACGTCAAAGCAGCCATCTTAGGTCAGACCAAGCTGCCATCTTAGGTCAGACCATAGAGAACACAGACATGAATACGTAGACGCCGCGTCCTCGGTTGAGAGGCGTGCCGACAGAGCGGCCATCTTAGGTCAGACCAAGCTGCAGTCAGACAGAATACAAGTCATTACAGGAAAATGTACTTTATGTTTTCAGACACTCTGAATCCGGTGAATTCTCACCCGATTTCCAGATAAATCAACTGACTGAAAACGTCACCCCTTTAGGGGCTACATGGGACCAATTGATTGAATTAAATTATTGTCTAACTTAATAAATAATTTCGATTTTGTATTGAAAGTAAGCAAACTTCCAGAGCTACGTCCCAGGAAGCCCGACTTTTACTCCGCTTATGGGTGCGCATATAAAAGGACACCAGGAACCAGATCCTGGGGAATTACCTTCCATAAGTAAGATTTTATGATAGATCATCCTCATGCTTTACAGTTACAGTTTTCCGGCATAAACACAATATGTGCTAATGGGTACAGCGATGGAAGTAGAGAAAAGTACATTAAACACCAAAAACAAACAAAATGGTCCTAAATTACTGGATAGACATGATTTGTGGGGAGTGGGGGGGGAAGCCCGTGCTGAGGGTGATTAGGTTTTTTGTTGATTTCTTTTTGTTGATAATTGCTGTTGTCTGTAGATCGGTGTCTGTGTATATAGCTTAAATATATATATATATATATATATATATATATATATATATATATATATATGCTTGTCGGGACTTTGATGCAATCAACTGGTTTCCTTATATAGGACATTTTATCCAATCTGTATAATCTGACCCAATCTGTATAATATGATTGAACTTGATTTTGTAAAGTGCCTTGAGATGACATGTTTCATGATTTGGCGCTATATAAATAAATAAATTGAATATATATATAATATTGGAAGAATTTTAGAGCAAACTGTTGATTTTTAAAGAATTTATTTATGAATTTAAAGAGAATAACATTTCCGAAATGTGCCCATGTAGGGATTTAAAATTTCCAGTAGATGGCAGTATTTGATTATATATGGATTTTTTACACACACACACACTTATATACATAAGCTTTACATTGAATGTAGCTAGTTGCGGAGCCAGAGGGGTGGCAGGGGTGGCATTTGCCACCCCCAACAGAGCCCTTGCCACCCCCTACTGCCACCCCACTGGAAATGGTAATTTTAACATATAATACTTATGAGATCGGCAAAGATTTGCCAGGAAAACTGTAATTTCCGACTGTCCCTGAAGGCAGCCCATGCAGTAGCAGCCTACATGCTGCGCACTGACGCTGTTCATTGGTTAAGCTGACATGTGGTTCCTGCTTGATCCAAAACACACCCGCGGCTTTAGAGTACACCGTTGAGGAGTTTTGCAGGTATTTACAACATTTTACCGCTCAGCGGTAACCGCTGTGTTACCTTCCTAATGAGAGGCGGCACTTGTCATACATTTCTAAAAAGAAAAAAAAATGGTTGTGCACTGCTCCGTCCGTAGTGCCTCGTTTATTATATTAGCCATGCTAGTGCTGATAGATCGTGTTTTAGACAGATTCTTTTAACATATGTTTCAGTGCACATGCTGCCCTGTAATGTTTTATTAATTTGGCCAGGATATATCTCCCAGCTCTTGCTTGAAATGTGTGTGGTAAGAATATGTGAAAAACCATTGTTAAGTTTATAATGACTGAAATGTAAATAGGCTATGTCATATGAAAGCTTTGAATTATAACCTAACTAGTTATATTAATTAATTTAATTAATCTATTTTTAATTTAGTATTATTTTAGCTAGCTACAGAAAACTAAAAACTATTGTTTAAATAATATTTAAAATAGTGTTGTCTTTGCCATACAGTCATGGAGTCTAAATACCAGGCTGCCTTATTTTGTGTAGAGCCCAAATGAAGAGAAAAGAGAATATCTCACAGTTCTTCTTAAAGAGGCAAAAACCAGGGCCAGACCAGGACCAGACAGAACCCTGCAGCAGTGACCAACCTGGAGAAGCCAGCCAGGAGACACCAGGCCCAAGTGTATCACCAGCATGTTAGAGGCTGTGACAGAGAGTTATTAAGTAGTAAAATCCAATAAGCCTAATTCTAAAGGTTAGCATGATGCTTTTTGCATTTTTTATTGTGTCTGTTTATGAACACAATTGAAACAAGTGGGCAGGGCCTATTTGCAAAAGTGTGAGAGTAGGGAGTAGCAAGATGGCGGCCAGTCACTAGGGGAGGTCACTGGCCGCCATCTTGCTACTCCGTTCTCACACAGAACCCCATAGCATTTGGTTGCAACAACAAGCAGTTTGGCTGTGTGAAAACGTTTCACAGGTAACTTTAAAGTCAGTGGTTGTTATACTTACTATACAAATTACTTTTGTTTTGGTAACACTTTATTTGTGCCTAAGATTTACATGATACTGTCATAAACAGAGGCTGCACAGTGAAGCAGTGAGAAGTGTTGTTGCCTTCTGGGTTCAATCACCTGGGTCTTTCAAATCCTCCCGGGTCTTTCAAATCCTCCCGGGTCTTTCAAATCCTCCCGGGTCTTTCAAATCCTCCTGGGTCTTTCAAATCCTCTGGGTCTTTCTGCATGAAGTTTGAATGTTCTACCTGTGCATGCGTAGGTTCACTCCGGGTACGCTGGCTTCCTCCCACAGTTCAAAAACATGACTGTTAGTTTAATTGGCTTCTCTAAATTGTCCTTAGGTGTGAGTGTGTGCAAGAATGGATGTTTGTCCTGTCTGTCTCTGTGTTGCCCTGTGACAGATTGCCGACCTGTCCAGGGTGTAACCCGCCTCTCGCTCAGTGAACGCTGTGTGTATATATATATATATATATATATATATATATATATATATATATATATATATATATATATATATATATATATACACAGAAAGCTATATACACGGTAGACTGTGCGTTAATGTAACGCAGAAGGTCTGGAGATGCTACGTTGGTGTAGCTTGTAGGACCTGAACAGGGGAGAGAGGCAGAGTCAAGTGTCACGGGGCCTCTGGGCCGTGTTAATAAGGCTGGTAGCGGATGGGAAAAAACTGTTTTTGTGTCGTGAGGTTTTGGTCCTGATGGACCGCTGCCTCCTGCCAGAAGGAAGTGTCTGAAATATTTTGTGACTGGGGTGTCACAAAATCGGCCACAATCTTCCCTGCACGCCTCAGAGTCCTAGAGGCTTACAGGTCCTGGAGAGATGGAAAATTGCAGCCAATCACCTTCTCTGCAGACCGGATGACACGCTGCAGTCTGCTCTTGTCTTTGGCGGTGGCACCAGCGAACCAGATGGTAATGGAGGAGGTGGTTTAGACACACCTTCTCCTTCAAAGAGTTTTCTTAATTTTCATAACTATGACAATTGTAGATTCACACTAAAGGCATCAAAACTATGAATTAACACATGTGGAATTATATACTTAACAAAAAAGTGTGAAACAACTGAAAATATGTCTTATATTCTAGGTTCTTCAAAGTAGCCACCTTTTGCTTTGATTACTGCTTCGTACACTCTTGGCATTCTCTTAATGAGCTTCAAGAGATAGTCACCTGAAATGGTTTTCCCTTCACAGGTGTCCCCTGTCAGGTTTAATAAGTGGGATGTCTTGCCTCTTATATGCGGTTGGGACCATCAGTTGTGTTGTGCAGAAGTCAAGTGGATACACAGCTTATAGTCCTACTGAATAAACTGTTAGAATTTGTATTATGGCAAGAAAAAAGCAGCTAAGTAAAGAAAAACGAGTGGCCATAATTACTTTAAGAACTGAAGGTCATTCAGTCCGAAAAATTGGGAAAACTTTGAAAGTGTCCCCAAGTGCAGTCGCAAAAACCATCAAGCGCTACAAAGAAACTGGCTCACACGAGGACCGCCCCAGGAAAGGAAGACCAAGAGTCACCTCTGCTGTGGAGGATAAATTCATCCTAGTCACCAGCCTCAGAAATCGCAGGTTGACAGCAGCTCAGATTAGAGACCAGGTCAATGCCACACAGAGTTCTAGCAGCAGACACATCTCTAGAACAACTGTTAGGAGACTGTGTGAATCAGGCCTTCATGGTAAAACAGCTGCTAGGAAACCACTGCTAAGGACAGGCAACAAGTAGAAGAGAATTGCTTGGGCTAAAGAACACAAGGAATGGACATTAGACCAGTGGAAATCTGTGCTTTGGTCTGATGAGTCCAAAGTTGAGATCTTTGGTTCCAACCATCGTGTCTTTGTGCGACGCAGAAAAGGTTTAACAGATGGACTCTATTCAATTCAATTCAATTGTATTTATATAGCGCCAATTCATGAAACATGTCATCTCGAGGCACTTTACAAAGTCAAAATCAATCATATTATACAGATTGGTCAAAAATTTCCTATATAAGGGAACCAGTTGATTGCTTCAAAGTCCCGACAAGCAGCATTCACTCCTGGATAAGCATAGAGCTACAGGGAGAGACGTCTGCATTGTCCATGGCTTTGCAGCAATCCCTCATACTGAGCAAGCATGAAGCGACAGTCGAAAAAAAACCCCACCCATTAGTGGGAAGGAAAAACCTCCAGCAGAACCGGGCTCAGTATGAACGGTCATCTGCCTCGACCGACTGGGGGTTAAAGAATACAGAGCAGAGACACAACAAGAGAGACAAACATGCACAGAAGCACACATTGATCCAGTAATCTGTTCTACATTAGATAGTAATAGCGGGTGATCTGTCTTCTCTGGATGATGTCACAGTTAACAGAACGTCAGATCAGGTGTACCTACTATGAAGAAAAAAGAGAGAGCAAAAAGTTAAAAGCTGAAATGACAACAGTCATTTCAATGTAATGCAATGCAAAACTGCATTGCATCTACTTTTTTTAGACAAATGCAAGAAAGTAATAAATATTATGACATGCTTAATTGGAAGGGAGTGGGGAGCAGATAGATGGTGCTGCTGTAGAAGGTCGTGAGGATGGGCGGGGACAGGTGGGCTCTCCTCATCCTCCGCAGTAAGTGCAAGCGCTTCTGTTCCCTCTTCTCCAGTGACATGGTGTTCACAAACCAGCTGAGGTTGTGTGTTATGTGCACCCCGAGGAATTTATTGCTGCTGGCCACCTCCACAGCTGAGCTGTTAATGAGAGGTGGAGTAGGAATTTGGTGCTGGTGACCACCTCCACAGCTGAGCTGTTGATGAGCAGTGGAGCGTGGCAAGGCCGGTTCATCCTGAAGTCGAACATGATCTCCTTCGTCTTTTCCACGTTCAGGATCAGGCTGTTGTCTGGGGACGCAGTCGTGTGTCATAAGGGTGAACAGCAGGGGGCTCAAGACACAGCCTTGAGGGGAGCCCGTGCTGAGGGTGATGACATCAGAGGTGTTCTGTCCGACCCGGACCAAATGAGGTCAGGAGGTGAGGAAGTCTAGCAGGCAGTTGCGAAGGGGTGTGCTGAAGCCCAGATGTTTCAGTTTTTCCATCAGATGCTGTAAGATAATGGTGTTGAACGCTGAACTGAAGTCCAGGAACATGCTCAAGGGGGCGGTGCGTGGGTGGGCTTGGAACCCGTTAATAACTGCTTGCAGTTCTAGTTATTATTATTATTATTACGGGTAATTATTATTCTCCGCTAAAACGCGTTGGGCGGCCCATGCGGATTTGTAACGAACCTATTGAATCAGGTATCCAAGTACAGAATGTGCACCGCTACTCAAACCCAGAAATTCAGACCCCTCAACAACTAGGGGGCGCTATAACAAAGGACAATGCGTTTTGGCCTATAACCACCAAACTACTGGTCCCACACTCAAAAACTTCACATCACTTTGTTTATTGGATGATTCTGCAAAATAAAGGGAATTGGCACACCCTTCGTTTCCCAGCTAGTTTTCGCGCTACATGGCTACAAAGGTTAAACCTTTCTTGTTAAACTCCTCCTACATTTTTTATGCAATCCGTGCAAAACTCCATATATAACCGCGTAATGGACAAATAAAAAAAGTGAACGTGCCGGATTTTTGAATTTTGACTTTTTCGAAAAGTAACGCTAAAATAAGTGATTGTTAGCTAGCTAGCTCTAAATGTAATTGCTGATTATTCTAAAACCATAACAGATTTTGACATGTCCTTCATAACCCATAGTCCAAATAAGATTTTGCACATGTGACCCGCGTTTGAGGATCGTCCATCACTAGGGGGCGCTGTAATGTCAAGAAATCTACTACGCAAGAATGGCTGATCGGATTTTTACAAAACCTTCTTCATCCCCTTCCAGTCATACCCCTGAACTCAGGTATTAAATATGGTAATGATTAAAACAAGTGGGCGGGGCCTATTTCCAAAAGTGTTAAAAAACCTGGAGAATAATAAAAGCAATAAAGTAAAGAATAAAAAATGCTTTAAAATCAATTTTTTGATCCCAGATTTTCAGGATGTATTCCGTGAATAAGGTGTAACAATTCTCTCACTGCATGTATTGGTTTTTTTTGAAGTGCTACACTCTGAATTTTTAAAAGTTTGTAAAATGGAGAAATCAATGTATTTTCCACAAATATTGTTCAACCCCCCAAAATATGGCCTCTATTTGTAAAGCACATGCAGAATAAACATGGATTTCAGTTTGGTAAAAATCCAGGCGAGTTTGACCAATTTACAAGACTTTGAAAATAAATGGTACAAGACTATAAAGTTTAATATTTTATTTCTCTGAATCCATTTTTTTAATGACCATAAAAAAAATCCTGTGGTTAGATAAAGCACTCCTTGAGATCCATGAATATTTTCAGAATTTTAGAGCAAACCGTTGATTATTAACGAATTTATGAAGTTTGTGATCAGTTCACAGCTCTCATCCAGAGCTCTGACTCCACAGCTGTGAACAGGGCGGCCATTTTGCCCATATTTGGGCACATCACAGGAAGTGATGTCACAGCGGCCATCTTAGGTCAGAAAAAGCTGCGCTCAGAGAGAATACAAGTCAATTCAGGAAAATGTACTTTATGTTTCAGACACTCTAAATCCGGTGAATTCTAACCCGATTTCCAGCTAAATCAACTGACTGAAAATGTCACCCCTTTAGGGGCTACATGGGACCAATTGATTGAATTAAATGATTGTCTAACTTAATAAATAATTTCGGTTTTGTATTGAAAGTAAGCAAACTTCCAGAGCTACGTCCCAAGGAGCCAGACTTTTACTCCGCTTATGGGTGCGCATATAAAAGGACACCAGGAACCAGATCCTGGGGAATTACCTTCAATAAGTAAGATTTTATGATAGATAATCCTCATGCTTTAACACAATATGTGCTAATGGGTACAGGCAGGGGCGCAACTACCCAGTATAAGAGGGGTATGCAGCATCAGTTTTGGCGCCCCCCCCCCCCGGATTAAAATAAATAAATAAGTGCCAGACATCATCATGTATGGTCTTTAAATAATAAAGGTTTATTTTAAAGTATATCAGCCACTGTAAGCCTACCATAATAATAATTAGATGGTATATTATTAACAATGTTAACACATAATAAACAGTTGCAAATTGACAAACATTAACATTATCATTATAACCAATGCAACTTAATGCAGCCTTTCTAAATCAGCCTAGTGATGGCATCAGATAAGACAACTATTATGCAGTAAGGTTTTGCTGCTGTTGAAATTACATTCACGTTTTGGATTTTAAAAAGTAGAAATATGGATAGCCTTAGCACAGACCTTTAGAGAGAGAGAAGTGACCCTGTAATTACAGCTTCCATGTCACCCAACAAATGTAAAGCAGCCTACATGTCTGACAGCACAGCTAACATGAACAGCTAATGGTAAAACAACATCTTTATTGCGTATTATTTATGCATGAGTTACTGCATAAGTTATGTTTTCTGGATTCTGGTCATTTATTGTACATGCTACCTTATATTTTCCACTATGTCAGCGCAGCAACATTGGTTTTGCATTAAGCTAGAAGCTAGCTGTAAACCCCCATTTGGTTGCTACATTCCCACTGTTAGATGGTGAAGAGGGAGAGCTGCAGAGGAGAGTGCTGAGACAAGGCTTTATTCAGAAGATCCATCTGAATGGCCTTTACCGCACAAAACAGTGGACACATTTAGGCAGTACATGGTTGAAAATGGTCCACAGAAAGTTACCGATGGCCCATATCCAAGATCAGATCAGAGTAAGATGTGTTTTTAAGCACACTCTTTTCGTTTACTGTCTAATGAAGAGAAAGTTGAACGAGATTTGTTACTGTATTCCAAAAATACTATTTGTTCCTGTGCTTGCAGAGTGAACACAACTGCTTTGCAGCATTTCACGAAGGCCAGTTCAGGAAGGACAGATTGCTTGTTGCAGAACCATGTTCAGGGTCTGAGGTACACACCTGTTTGCATCTCTGAAAGTTTCAGTGATGACCAGTAGGGGTGTTTTAGATATGCAGATTGCTTTTTTGCAGAGGTTTTTCATTACTTTGCTATACAGTTGGGTAGCCATCCTAGTTGCCTGAAATACTCCCTTCTTATTAGTTTTTTGTTGTATGCCCCAACTGATTTTATATGTTTCACCCAACCGTGTCTTTATTGTGTCATTTGGGAATATAGACCCAGTGTCCTCATATGGGCACATAGCTTTTTTAGAGAATTACTCAATGTAGAAAGCTGACATTTTTTGTATATAGTAATTGGGGTCTTGTAATCCCAAATTGCAAATAAAACAATCAAATGCAAAGATTATGTAATTGCCCTCATATGATGACATAATTTTTTTCAAAAACTATTTGTTTTATCATGACAGGGTTTATTTATTACACTTATTAGGTCCTACTAATCCGCATGGAACTTGGAAATTAAAAAAACAAACTCCAAATAAAAGCTTGGGTCTCAGGAAGTTAAAGCACTTATTAAATATTTATAAGACACAAAGTTATCTGTGAGGACTAAGTGTGTATCTGTGTGTGAGTGTATAAGTATGTATATAATTTAGTTGTCTTGAGATTCAAAGATATACAGGAAAATGAATTTCTGAATTACATCTCCGTCCAGTTGATGCTTCTTTACATTTTTTGTTTTCAATAAAATTGTGGTGAAACAAATACACAAATTTGTCCTCCATTGATATTCTGTGCACAATAACATTTCCTTACAAAATGTATTTACCAAAGGCTTTGTCACACGGGTAACAGGTAAACCAAAAAAAATAAAATGCCAATCATCAGATTGAGGTGTGTGTGTGTGTGTGTGTGTGTGTGTGTGTGTGTGTGTGTGTGTGTGTGTGTGTGTGTGTGTGTCAGTCTCTGATGATGTTATGGGCTCGGGACACGCAGCGCTAGGATGAAATGTCCTTAATGGAGGGAAGAGGAGCCCCGATGATCTCTTGCTGTCCTCACAACTCTCCTCACATGCCTCCAGTCAGAGGCGCTGCAGCCTCAAGCTGAAAGGTGGGAGAGATACAGGAATGGTCAAAGGATATTTTAGACCTACCAGATTTGGTTAATGTTGACTTTGCACAATAAGCAAGTGAGGTAACTGATGAAGTACAAGTGCTTCTGTGCCCTCTTGACCAGTGACATGATGTTCACAGACCAGCTGAGGTTGTCTGTGATGTGCACCCTGAGGAATTTGGTGCCGGTGACCACCTCCACAGCTGAGCTGTTGATGAGCAGTGGAGCGTGGCAAGGCCGGTTCATCCTGAAGTCGAACATGATCTCCTTCGTCTTTTCCACGTTCAGGATCAGGCTGTTGTCTGGGGACGCAGTCGTGTGTCATAAGGGTGAACAGCAGGGGGCTCAAGACACAGCCTTGAGGGGAGCCCGTGCTGAGGGTGATGACATCAGAGGTGTTCTGTCCGACCCAGACCAAATGAGGTCAGGAGGTGAGGAAGTCTAGCAGGCAGTTGCGAAGGGGTGTGCTGAAGCCCAGATGTTTCAGTTTTTCCATCAGATGCTGTAAGATAATGGTGTTGAACGCTGAACTGAAGTCCAGGAACATGCTCAAGGGGGCGGGGCGTGGGTGGGCTTGGAACCCGTTAATAACTGCTTGCAGTTCTAGTTGTTTTTATTATTCTCCAGGTTTTTTAACACTTTTGGAAATAGGCCCCGCCCACTTGTTTTAATAATTACCATATTTAATACCTGAGTTCAGGGGTATGACTGGAAGGGGATGAAGAAGGTTTTGTAAAAATCCGATCAGCCATTCTTGCGTAGTAGATTTCTTGACATCACAGCGCCCCCTAGTGATGGACGATCCTCAAACACGGGTCACATATGCAAAATCTTATTTGGACTATGGGTTATGAAGGACATGTCAAAATCTGTTATGGTTTTACAATAATCAGCAATTACATTTAGAGCTAGCTAGCTAACAATCACTTATTTTAGCGTTACTTTTCGAAAAAGTCAAAATTCAAAAATCCGGCGCGTTCACTTTTTTTATTTGTCCATTATGCTGTTATATGTGGAGTTTTGCGCGGATTGCATAAAAAATGTAGGAGGAGTTAAACAAGAAAGGTTTAACCTTTGTAGCCATGTAGCGCGAAAACTAGCTGGGAAACGAAGGGTGTGCCAATTCCCTTTATTTTGCAGAATCATCAAATAAACAAAGTGATGTGAAGTTTTTGAGTGTGGGACCAGTAGTTTGGTGGTTATAGGCCAAAACGCATTGTCCTTTGTTATAGCGCCCCCTAGTTGTTGAGGGGTCTGAATTTCTGGGTTTGAGTAGCGGTGCACATTCTGTACTTGGATACCTGATTCAATAGGTTCGTTACAAATCCGCATGGGCCGCCCAACGCGTTTTAGCGGAGAATAATAATTACCCGTAATAATAATAATAATAATAAATAATTTAAAAACACACGAAAAACAATAGGGTTCTCTGCTCACAGAGCAGACGAACGGCATAGCCGTTCGCCTGCGCTGCGGGCTTGGAACCCTAACTAGAACTGCAAGCAGTTATTAACGGGTTCCAAGCCCACCCACGCACCGCCCCCTTGAGCATGTTCCTGGACTTCAGTTCAGCGTTCAACACCATCAAAACTGGAACATCTGGGCTTCAGCACACCTGTTCGCAACTGCCTACTAGACTTCATCACCAACAGACCTCAGTTGGTCTGGGTCGGACAGAAAACCACTGATGTCATCACCCTCAGCACGGGCTTTCCTCAGGGCTGCGTCCTGAGCCCCCTGCTGTTCACCCTGATGACACACGACTGTGTCCCCAGGTTCACCACCAATCACATCGTGAAGTTTGCAGACGACACGACGGTGGTGGGCCTGATTAGAGACAACAACGACCAGGACCAGGACCAGGACCAGGACTGATCCTGAACGTGGAGAAAACGAAGGAGATCATCATGGACTTCAGGAAGAAATGGCCTCGCCATGCTCCACTTCTCATTAACAGCTCAGCTGTGGAGGTGGCCAGCAGCAATAAATTCCTCGGGGTGCACATAACACACAACCTCAGCTGGTTTGTGAACACCATGTCACTGGAGAAGAGGGAACAGAAGCGCTTGCACTTACTGCGGAGGATGAGGAGAGCCCACCTGTCCCTGCCCATCCTCACGACAGCACCATCTATCTGCTCCCCACTCCCTTCCAATTAAGCATGTCATAATATTTATTACTTTCTTGCATTTGTCTAAAAAAAGTAGATGCAATGCAGTTTTGCATTGCATTACATTGAAATGACTGTTGTCATTTCAGCTTTTAACTTTTTGCTCTCTCTTTTTTCTTCATAGTAGGTACACCTGATCTGACGTTCTGTTAACTGTGACATCATCCAGAGAAGACAGATCACCCGCTATTACTATCTAATGTAGAACAGATTACTGGATCAATGTGTGCTTCTGTGCATGTTTGTCTCTCTTGTTGTGTCTCTGCTCTGTATTCTTTAACCCCCAGTCGGTCGAGGCAGATGACCGTTCATACTGAGCCCGGTTCTGCTGGAGGTTTTTCCTTCCCGCTAATGGGTGGTTTTTTTTTCGACTGTCGCTTCATGCTTGCTCAGTATGAGGGATTGCTGCAAAGCCATGGACAATGCAGACGTCTCTCCCTGTAGCTCTATGCTTCTCCAGGAGTGAATGCTGCTTGTCGGGATTTTGAAGCAATCAACTGGTTCCCTTATATAGGAAATTTTTGACCAATCTGTATAATATGATTGATTTTGACTTTGTAAAGTGCCTCGAGATGACATGTTTCATGAATTGGCGCTATATAAATACAATTGAATTGAATTGAATAGAGTCCATCTGTTAAACCTTTTCTGCGTCGCACAAAGACACGATGGTTGGAACCAAAGATCTCAACTTTGGACTCATCAGACCAAAGCACAGATTTCCACTGGTCTAATGTCCATTCCTTGTGTTCTTTAGCCCAAACAATTCTCTTCTACTTGTTGCCTGTCCTTAGCAGTGGTTTCCTAGCAGCTGTTTTACCATGAAGGCCTGATTCACACAGTCTCCTAACAGTTGTTCTAGAGATGTGTCTGCTGCTAGAACTCTGTGTGGCATTGACCTGGTCTCTAATCTGAGCTGCTGTCAACCTGCGATTTCTGAGGCTGGTGACTAGGATGAATTTATCCTCCACAGCAGAGGTGACTCTTGGTCTTCCTTTCCTGGGGCGGTCCTCGTGTGAGCCAGTTTCTTTGTAGCGCTTGATGGTTTTTGCGACTGCACTTGGGGACACTTTCAAAGTTTTCCCAATTTTTCGGACTGAATGACCTTCAGTTCTTAAAGTAATTATGGCCACTTGTTTTTCTTTACTTAGCTGCTTTTTTCTTGCCATAATACAAATTCTAACAGTTTATTCAGTAGGACTATAAGCTGTGTATCCACTTGACTTCTGCACAACACAACTGATGGTCCCAACCCCATATAAGAGGCAAGACATCCCACTTATTAAACCTGACAGGGGACACCTGTGAAGGGAAAACCATTTCAGGTGACTATCTCTTGAAGCTCATTAAGAGAATGCCAAGAGTGTACGAAGCAGTAATCAAAGCAAAAGGTGGCTACTTTGAAGAACCTAGAATATAAGACATATTTTCAGTTGTTTCACACTTTTTTGTTAAGTATATAATTCCACATGTGTTAATTCATAGTTTTGATGCCTTTAGTGTGAATCTACAATTGTCATAGTTATGAAAATTAAGAAAACTCTTTGAAGGAGAAGGTGTGTCTAAACCACCTCCTCCATTACCATCTGGTACGCTGGTGCCACCGCCAAAGACAAGAGCAGACTGCAGCGTGTCATCCGGTCTGCAGAGAAGGTGATTGGCTGCAATTTTCCATCTCTCCAGGACCTGTAAGCCTCTAGGACTCTGAGGCGTGCAGGGAAGATTGTGGCCGATTTTGTGACACCCCAGTCACAAAATATTTCAGACACTTCCTTCTGGCAGGAGGCAGCGGTCCATCAGGACCAAAACCTCACGACACAAAAACAGTTTTTTCCCATCCGCTACCAGCCTTATTAACACGGCCCAGAGGCCCCGTGACACTTGACTCTGCCTCTCTCCCCTGTTCAGGTCCTACAAGCTACACCAACGTAGCATCTCCAGACCTTCTGCGTTACATTAACGCACAGTCTACCGTGTATATAGCTTTCTGTGTGTATATATATATACACACAGCGTTCACTGAGCGAGAGGCGGGTTACACCCTGGACAGGTCGGCAATCTGTCACAGGGCAACACAGAGACAGACAGGACAAACAACCATTCTTGCACACACTCACACCTAAGGACAATTTAGAGAAGCCAATTAAACTAACAGTCATGTTTTTGAACTGTGGGAGGAAGCCAGCGTACCCGGAGTGAACCTACGCATGCACAGGTAGAACATTCAAACTTCATGCAGAAAGACCCAGAGGATTTGAAAGACCCAGGAGGATTTGAAAGACCCGGGAGGATTTGAAAGACCCGGGAGGATTTGAAAGACCCAGGTGATTGAACCCAGAAGGCAACAACACTTCTCACTGCTTCACTGTGCAGCCTCTGTTTATGACAGTATCATGTAAATCTTAGGCACAAATAAAGTGTTACCAAAACAAAAGTAATTTGTATAGTAAGTATAACAACCACTGACTTTAAAGTTACCTGTGAAACGTTTTCACACAGCCAAACTGCTTGTTGTTGCAACCAAATGCTATGGGGTTCTGTGTGAGAACGGAGTAGCAAGATGGCGGCCAGTGACCTCCCCTAGTGACTGGCCGCCATCTTGCTATTCCCTACTCTCACACTTTTGCAAATAGGCCCTGCCCACTTGTTTCAATTGTGTTCATAAACAGACACAATAAAAAATGCAAAAAGCATCATGCTAACCTTTACAATTAGGCTTATTGGATTTTACTACTTAATAACTCTCTGTCACAGCCTCTAACCTGCTGGTGATACACTTGGGCCTGGTGTCTCCTGGCTGGCTTCTCCAGGTTGGTCACTGCTGCAGGGTTCTGTCTGGTCCTGGTCTGGCCCTGGTTTTTGCCTCTTTAAGAAGAACTGTGAGATATTCTCTTTTCTCTTCATTTGGGCTCTACACAAAATAAGGCAGCCTGGTATTTAGACTCCATGACTGTATGGCAAAGACAACACTATTTTAAATATTATTTAAACAATAGTTTTTAGTTTTCTGTAGCTAGCTAAAATAATACTAAATTAAAAATAGATTAATTAAATTAATTAATATAACTAGTTAGGTTATAATTCAAAGCTTTCATATGACATAGCCTATTTACATTTCAGTCATTATAAACTTAACAATGGTTTTTCACATATTCTTACCACACACATTTCAAGCAAGAGCTGGGAGATATATCCTGGCCAAATTAATAAAACATTACAGGGCAGCATGTGCACTCAAACATATGTTAAAAGAATCTGTCTAAAACACGATCTATCAGCACTAGCATGGCTAATATAATAAACGAGGCACTACGGACGGAGCGGTGCACAACCATTTTTTTTTTTCTTTTTAGAAATGTATGACAAGTGCCGCCTCTCATTAGGAAGGTAACACAGCGGTTACCGCTGAGCTGTAAAATGTTGTAAATACCTGCAAAACTCCTCAACGGTGTACTCTAAAGCCGCGGGTGTGTTTTGGATCAAGCAGGAACCACATGTCAGCTTAACCAATGAACAGCGTCAGTGCGCAGCATGTAGGCTGCTACTGCATGGGCTGCCTTCAGGGACAGTCGGAAATTACAGTTTTCCTGGCAAATCTTTGCCGATCTCATAAGTATTATATGTTAAAATTACCATTTCCAGTGGGGTGGCAGTAGGGGGTGGCAAGGGCTCTGTTGGGGGTGGCAAATGCCACCCCTGCCACCCCTCTGGCTCCGCAACTAGCTACATTCAATGTAAAGCTTATGTATATAAGTGTGTGTGTGTGTAAAAAATCCATATATAATCAAATACTGCCATCTACTGGAAATTTTAAATCCCTACATGGGCACATTTCGGAAATGTTATTCTCTTTAAATTCATAAATAAATTCTTTAAAAATCAACAGTTTGTTCTAAAATTCTTCCAATATTATATATATATATTCAATTTATTTATTTATATAGCGCCAAATCATGAAACATGTCATCTCAAGGCACTTTACAAAATCAAGTTCAATCATATTATACAGATTGGGTCAGATTATACAGATTGAATAAAATGTCCTATATAAGGAAACCAGTTGATTGCATCAAAGTCCCGACAAGCATATATATATATATATATATATATATATATATATATATATATATATATATATATATATATATATATATATATATAAGCTATATACACAGACACCGATCTATAGACAACAGCAATTATCAACAAAAAGAAATCAACAAAAAACCTAATCACCCTCAGCACGGGCTTCCCCCCCCACTCCCCACAAATCATGTCTATCCAGTAATTTAGGACCATTTTGTTTGTTTTTGGTGTTTAATGTACTTTTCTCTACTTCCATCGCTGTACCCATTAGCACATATTGTGTTTATGCCGGAAAACTGTAACTGTAAAGCATGAGGATGATCTATCATAAAATCTTACTTATGGAAGGTAATTCCCCAGGATCTGGTTCCTAGTGTCCTTTTATTTGCGCACCCATAAGCGGAGTAAAAGTCGGGCTTCCTGGGACGTAGCTCTGGAAGTTTGCTTACTTTCAATACAAAATCGAAATTATTTATTAAGTTAGACAATAATTTAATTCAATCAATTGGTCCCATGTAGCCCCTAAAGGGGTGACGTTTTCAGTCAGTTGATTTATCTGGAAATCGGGTGAGAATTCACCGGATTCAGAGTGTCTGAAAACATAAAGTACATTTTCCTGTAATGACTTGTATTCTGTCTGACTGCAGCTTGGTCTGACCTAAGATGGCCGCTCTGTCGGCACGCCTCTCAACCGAGGACGCGGCGTCTACGTATTCATGTCTGTGTTCTCTATGGTCTGACCTAAGATGGCAGCTTGGTCTGACCTAAGATGGCTGCTTTGACGTCACTTCCTGTGATGTGCCCAAATATGGGCAAAATGGCCGCCCTGTTCAAAGCTCTGCAGTCAGAGCTCTGGATGATGAAAGCTGTGAACTGATCACAAACTTCATAAATTCGTTAATAATCAACGGTTGGCTCTAAAATTCTGAAAATATTCATGGATCTCAAAGAGTGCTTTATCTAACCACAGGATTTTTTTTATGGTCATTAAAAAAATGGATTCAGAGAAATAAAATATTAAACTTTATAGTCTTGTACCATTTATTTTCAAAGTCTTGTAAATTGGTCAAACTCGCCTGGATTTTTACCAAACTGAAATCCATGTTTATTCTGCATGTGCTTTACAAATAGAGGCCATATTTTGGGGGGTTGAACAATATTTGTGGAAAATACATTGATTTCTCCATTTTACAAACTTTTAAAAATTCAGAGTGTAGCACTTCAAAAAAAAACAATACATGCAGTGAGAGAATTGTTACACCTTATTCACAGAATACATCCTGAAAATCTGGGATCAAAAAATTGATTTTAAAGCATTTTTTATTCTTTACTTTATTGTTTTTATTATTCTCCAGGTTTTTTAACACTTTTGGAAATAGGCCCCGCCCACTTGTTTTAATAATTACCATATTTAATACCTGAGTTCAGGGGTATAACTGGAAGGGGATGAAGAAGGTTTTGTAAAAATCCGATCAGCCATTCTTGCGTAGTAGATTTCTTGACATCACAGCGCCCCCTAGTGATGGACGATCCTCAAACGCGGGTCACATGTGCAAAATCTTATTTGGACTATGGGTTATGAAGGACATGTCAAAATCTGTTATGGTTTTAGAATAATCAGCAATTACATTTAGAGCTAGCTAGCTAACAATCACTTATTTTAGCGTTACTTTTCGAAAAAGTCAAAATTCAAAAATCCGCCGCGTTCACTTTTTTTATTTGTCCATTACGCTGTTATATATGGAGTTTTGCGCGGATTGCATAAAAAATGTAGGAGGAGTTTAACAAGAAAGGTTTAACCTTTGTAGCCATGTAGCGCGAAAACTAGCTGGGAAACGAAGGGTGTGCCAATTCCCTTTATTTTGCAGAATCATCCAATAAACAAAGTGATGTGAAGTTTTTGAGTGTGGGACCAGTAGTTTGGTGGTTATAGGCCAAAACGCATTGTCCTTTGTTATAGCGCCCCCTAGATGTTGAGGGGTCTGAATTTCTGGGTTTGAGTAGCGGTGCACATTCTGTACTTGGATACCTGATTCAATAGGTTCGTTACAAATCCGCATGGGCCGCCCAACGCGTTTTAGCGGAGAATAATAATTACCCGTAATAATAATAATAAATAATTTAAAAACAGACGAAAAACAATAGGGTTCTCTGCTCACAGAGCAGACGAACGGCATAGCCGTTCGCCTGCGCTGCGGGCTTGGAACCCTAACTAGAACTGCAAGCAGTTATTAACGGGTTCCAAGCCCACCCACGCCCCGCCCCCTTGAGCATGTTCCTGGACTTCAGTTCAGCGTTCAACACCATTATCTTACAGCATCTGGCGGAAAAACTGAAACATCTGGGCTTCAGGACTCCCCTTCACAACTGCCTGCTAGACTTCATCACCAACAGCCCTCAGTTGGTCCGGGTCGGACAGAAAACCTCTGATGTCATCACCCTCAGCACGGGCTTTCCTCAGGGCTGCGTCCTGAGCCCCCTGCTGTTCACCCTGATGACACACGACTGTGTCCCCAGGTTCACCACCAATCACATTGTGAAGTTTGCAGACGACACAACGGTGGTGGGCCTGATTAGAGACGACAACGACCAGGACCAGGACCAGGACCAGGACTGATCCTGAACGTAGAGAAAACGAAGGAGATCATCATGGACTTCAGGAAGAAATGGCCTCGCCATGCTCCACTTCTCATTAACAGCTCAGCTGTGGAGGTGGTCAGCAGCAATAAATTCTTCGGGGTGCACATAACACACAACCTCAGCTGGTTTGTGAACACCATGTCACTGGAGAAGAGGGCACAGAAGCGCTTGCACTTACTGCGGAGGATGAGGAGAGCCCACCTGTCCCTGCCCATCCTCACGACCTTCTACAGCAGCACCATCTATCTGCTCCCCACTCCCTTCCAATTAAGCATGTCATAGTATTTATTACTTTCTTGCATTTGTCTAAAAAAAGTAGATGCAATGCAGTTTTGCATTGCATTACATTGAAATGACTGTTGTCATTTCATCTTTTAACTTTTTGCTCTCTCTTTTTTCTTCATAGTAGGTACACCTGATCTGACGTTCTGTTAACTGTGACATCATCCAGAGAAGACAGATCACCCGCTATTACCATCTAATGTAGAACAGATTACTGGATCAATGTGTGCTTCTGTGCATGTTTGTCTCTCTTGTTGTGTCTCTGCTCTGTATTCTTTAACCCCCAGTCGGTCGAGGCAGATGACCGTTCATACTGAGCCCGGTTCTGCTGGAGGTTTTTCCTTCCCGCTAATGGGTGGTTTTTTTTTTCGACTGTCGCTTCATGCTTGCTCAGTATGAGGGATTGCTGCAAAGCCATGGACAATGCAGACGTCTCTCCCTGTAGCTCTATGCTTCTCCAGGAGTGAATGCTGCTTGTCGGGACTTTGAAGCAATCAACTGGTTCCCTTATATAGGAAATTTTTGACCAATCTGTATAATATGATTGATTTTGACTTTGTAAAGTGCCTCGAGATGACATGTTTCATGAATTGGCGCTATATAAATACAATTGAATTGAATTGAATAGAGTCCATCTGTTAAACCTTTTCTGCGTCGCACAAAGACACGATGGTTGGAACCAAAGATCTCAACTTTGGACTCATCAGACCAAAGCACAGATTTCCACTGGTCTAATGTCCATTCCTTGTGTTCTTTAGCCCAAACAATTCTCTTCTACTTGTTGCCTGTCCTTAGCAGTGGTTTCCTAGCAGCTGTTTTACCATGAAGGCCTGATTCACACAGTCTCTTAACAGTTGTTCTAGAGATGTGTCTGCTGCTAGAACTCTGTGTGGCATTGACCTGGTCTCTAATCTGAGCTGCTGTCAACCTGCGATTTCTGAGGCTGGTGACTAGGATGAATTTATCCTCCACAGCAGAGGTGACTCTTGGTCTTCCTTTCCTGGGGCGGTCCTCGTGTGAGCCAGTTTCTTTGTAGCGCTTGATGGTTTTTGCGACTGCACTTGGGGACACTTTCAAAGTTTTCCCAATTTTTCGGACTGAATGACCTTCAGTTCTTAAAGTAATTATGGCCACTTGTTTTTCTTTACTTAGCTGCTTTTTTCTTGCCATAATACAAATTCTAACAGTTTATTCAGTAGGACTATAAGCTGTGTATCCACTTGACTTCTGCACAACACAACTGATGGTCCCAACCCCATATAAGAGGCAAGACATCCCACTTATTAAACCTGACAGGGGACACCTGTGAAGGGAAAACCATTTCAGGTGACTATCTCTTGAAGCTCATTAAGAGAATGCCAAGAGTGTACGAAGCAGTAATCAAAGCAAAAGGTGGCTACTTTGAAGAACCTAGAATATAAGACATATTTTCAGTTGTTTCACACTTTTTTGTTAAGTATATAATTCCACATGTGTTAATTCATAGTTTTGATGCCTTTAGTGTGAATCTACAATTGTCATAGTTATGAAAATTAAGAAAACTCTTTGAAGGAGAAGGTGTGTCTAAACCACCTCCTCCATTACCATCTGGTAAGCTGGTGCCACCGCCAAAGACAAGAGCAGACTGCAGCGTGTCATCCGGTCTGCAGAGAAGGTGATTGGCTGCAATTTTCCATCTCTCCAGGACCTGTAAGCCTCTAGGACTCTGAGGCGTGCAGGGAAGATTGTGGCCGATTTTGTGACACCCCAGTCACAAAATATTTCAGACACTTCCCTCTGGCAGGAGGCAGCGGTCCATCAGGACCAAAACCTCACGACACAAAAACAGTTTTTTCCCATCCGCTACCAGCCTTATTAACACGGCCCAGAGGCCCCGTGACACTTGACTCTGCCTCTCTCCCCTGTTCAGGTCCTACAAGCTACACCAACGTAGCATCTCCAGACCTTCTGCGTTACATTAACGCACAGTCTACCGTGTATATAGCTTTCTGTGTATATATATATATATATATATATATATATATATATATATATATATATATATATATATATGTAGCGTTCACTGAGCGAGAGGCGGGTTACACCCTGGACAGGTCGGCAATCTGTCACAGGGCAACACAGAGACAGACAGGACAAACAACCATTCTTGCACACACTCACACCTAAGGACAATTTAGAGAAGCCAATTAAACTAACAGTCATGTTTTTGAACTGTGGGAGGAAGCCAGCGTACCCGGAGTGAACCTACGCATGCACAGGTAGAACATTCAAATTTCATGCAGAAAGACCCAGAGGATTTGAAAGACCCGGGAGGATTTGAAAGACCCAGGAGGATTTGAAAGACCCGGGAGGATTTGAAAGACCCGGGAGGATTTGAAAGACCCAGGTGATTGAACCCAGAAGGCAACAACACTTCTCACTGCTTCACTGTGCAGCCTCTGTTTATGACAGTATCATGTAAATCTTAGGCACAAATAAAGTGTTACCAAAACAAACGTAATTTGTATAGTAAGTATAACAACCACTGACTTTAAAGTTACCTGTGAAACGTTTTCACACAGCCAAACTGCTTGTTGTTGCAACCAAATGCTATGGGGTTCTGTGTGAGAACGGAGTAGCAAGATGGCGGCCAGTGACCTCCCCTAGTGACTGGCCGCCATCTTGCTACTCCCTACTCTCACACTTTTGCAAATAGGCCCTGCCCACTTGTTTCAATTGTGTTCATAAACAGACACAATAAAAAATGCAAAAAGCATCATGCTAACCTTCACAATTAGGCTTATTGGATTTTACTACTTAATAACTCTCTGTCACAGCCTCTAACCTGCTGGTGATACACTTGGGCCTGGTGTCTCCTGGCTGGCTTCTCCAGGTTGGTCACTGCTGCAGGGTTCTGTCTGGTCCTAGTCTGGCCCTGGTTTTTGCCTCTTTAAGAAGAACTGTGAGATATTCTCTTTTCTCTTCATTTGGGCTCTACACAAAATAAGGCAGCCTGGTATTTAGACTCCATGACTGTATGGCAAAGACAACACTATTTTAAATATTATTTAAACTATAGTTTTTAGTTTTCTGTAGCTAGCTAAAATAATACTAAATTAAAAATAGATTAATTAAATTAATTAATATAACTAGTTAGGTTATAATTCAAAGCTTTCATATGACATAGCCTATTTACATTTCAGTCATTATAAACTTAACAATGGTTTTTCACATATTCTTACCACACACATTTCAAGCAAGAGCTGGGAGATATATCCTGGCCAAATTAATAAAACATTACAGGGCAGCATGTGCACTCAAACATATGTTAAAAGAATCTGTCTAAAACACGATCTATCAGCACTAGCATGGCTAATATAATAAACGAGGCACTACGGACGGAGCGGTGCACAACCATTTTTTTTTTCTTTTTAGAAATGTATGACAAGTGCCGCCTCTCATTAGGAAGGTAACACAGCGGTTACCGCTGAGCGGTAAAATGTTGTAAATACCTGCAAAACTCCTCAACGGTGTACTCTAAAGCCGCGGGTGTGTTTTGGATCAAGCAGGAACCACATGTCAGCTTAACCAATGAACAGCGTCAGTGCGCAGCATGTAGGCTGCTACTGCATGGGCTGCCTTCAGGGACAGTCGGAAATTACAGTTTTCCTGGCAAATCTTTGCCGATCTCATAAGTATTATATGTTAAAATTACCATTTCCAGTGGGGTGGCAGTAGGGGGTGGCAAGGGCTCTGTTGGGGGTGGCAAATGCAACCCCTGCCACCCCTCTGGCTCCGCAACTAGCTACATTCAATGTAAAGCTTATGTATATAAGTGTGTGTGTGTGTGTAAAAAATCCATATATAATCAAATACTGCCATCTACTGGAAATTTTAAATCCCTACATGGGCACATTTCGGAAATGTTATTCTCTTTAAATTCATAAATAAATTCTTTAAAAATCAACAGTTTGCTCTAAAATTCTTCCAATATTATATATATATATTCAATTCAATTTTATTTATATAGCGCCAAATCATGAAACATGTCATCTCAAGGCACTTTACAAAATCAAGTTCAATCATATTATACAGATTGGGTCAGATTATACAGATTGGATAAAATGTCCTATATAAGGAAACCAGTTGATTGCATCAAAGTCCCGACAAGCATATATATATATATATATATATATATATATATATATATATATATATATATATATATATATATATATATATTTAAGCTATATACACAGACACCGATCTACAGACAACAGCAATTATCAACAAAAAGAAATCAACAAAAAACCTAATCACCCTCAGCACGGGCTTCCCCCCCCACTCCCCACAAATCATGTCTATCCAGTAATTTAGGACCATTTTGTTTGTTTTTGGTACTTTTCTCTACTTCCATCGCTGTACCCATTAGCACATATTGTGTTTATGCCGGAAAACTGTAACTGTAAAGCATGAGGATGATCTATCATAAAATCTTACTTATGGAAGGTAATTCCCCAGGATCTGGTTCCTAGTGTCCTTTTATTTGCGCACCCATAAGCGGAGTAAAAGTCGGGCTTCCTGGGACGTAGCTCTGGAAGTTTGCTTACTTTCAATACAAAATCGAAATTATTTATTAAGTTAGACAATAATTTAATTCAATCAATTGGTCCCATGTAGCCCCTAAAGGGGTGATGTTTTCAGTCAGTTGATTTATCTGGAAATCGGGTGAGAATTCACCGGATTCAGTGTCTGAAAACATAAAGTACATTTTCCTGTAATGACTTGTATTCTGTCTGACTGCAGCTTGGTCTGACCTAAGATGGCCGCTCTGTCGGCACGCCTCTCAACCGAGGACGCGGCGTCTACGTATTCATGTCTGTGTTCTCTATGGTCTGACCTAAGATGGCAGCTTGGTCTGACCTAAGATGGCTGCTTTGACGTCACTTCCTGTGATGTGCCCAAATATGGGCAAAATGGCCGCCCTGTTCAAAGCTCTGCAGTCAGAGCTCTGGATGATGAAAGCTGTGAACTGATCACAAACTTCATAAATTCGTTAATAATCAACGGTTGGCTCTAAAATTCTGAAAATATTCATGGATCTCAAAGAGTGCTTTATCTAACCACAGGATTTTTTTATGGTCATTAAAAAAATGTATTCAGAGAAATAAAATATTAAACTTTATAGTCTTGTACCATTTATTTTCAAAGTCTTGTAAATTGGTCAAACTCGCCTGGATTTTTACCAAACTGAAATCCATGTTTATTCTGCATGTGCTTTACAAATAGAGGCCATATTTTGGGGGGTTGAACAATATTTGTGGAAAATACATTGATTTCTCCATTTTACAAACTTTTAAAAATTCAGAGTGTAGCACTTCAAAAAAAACAATACATGCAGTGAGAGAATTGTTACACCTTATTCACAGAATACATCCTGAAAATCTGGGATCAAAAATTTTTTGATTTTAAAGCATTTTTTATTCTTTACTTTATTGTTTTTATTATTCTCCAGGTTTTTTAACACTTTTGGAAATAGGCCCCGCCCACTTGTTTTAATAATTACCATATTTAATACCTGAGTTCAGGGGTATGACTGGAAGGGGATGAAGAAGGTTTTGTAAAAATCCGATCAGCCATTCTTGCGTAGTAGATTTCTTGACATCACAGCGCCCCCTAGTGATGGACGATCCTCAAATGCGGGTCACATGTGCAAAATCTTATTTGGACTATGGGTTATGAAGGACATGTCAAAATCTGTTATGGTTTTAGAATAATCAACAATTACATTTAGAGCTAGCTAGCTAACAATCACTTATTTTAGCATTACTTTTCGAAAAAGTCAAAATTCAAAAATCCGGCGCGTTCACTTTTTTTATTTAGGAGTTTAACAAGAAAGGTTTAACCTTTGTAGCCATGTAGCGCGAAAAGTAGCTGGGAAACAAAAGGTGTGCCAATTCCCTTTTTGATGCAGAAACATCCAATAAACAAAGTGCTATCAAGTTTTTGAGTGTGGGACCAGTAGTTTGGTGGTTACAGGCCGAAACGCATTGTCCTTTGTTATAGCGCCCCCTAGTTGTTGAGGGATCTGAATTTCTGGGTTTGAGTAGAGGCACACATTCTGTACTTAGATACCTGATTCAATAGGTTCGTTATAAATCCGCTTGGGCTGCACAACGCGTTTTAATTCCGTAATAATAATAATAAATAATTTAAAAACACCCGAAAAACAATAGGGTTCTCTGCTCACAGAGCAGACGAACGGCATAGCCGTTCGCCTGCGCTGCGGGTTTGGAACCCTAATAATAATAACTAGAACTGCAAGCAGTTATTAACGGGTTCCAAGCCCACCCACGCCCCGCCCCCTTGAGCATGTTCCTGGACTTCAGTTCAGCGTTCAACACCATTATCTTACAGCATCTGGCGGAAAAACTGAAACATCTGGGCTTCAGCACACCCCTTCGCAACTGCCTGCTAGACTTCCTCACCTCCTGACCTCATTTGGTCCGGGTCAGACAGAACACCTCTGATGTCATCACCCTCAGCACGGGCTCCCCTCAAGGCTGTGTCTTGAGCCCCCTACTGTTCACCCTGATGACACACGACTGCGTCCCCAGGTTCACCACCAATCGCATTGTGAAGTTTTCAGACGACACAACGGTGGTGGGCCTGATTAGAGACGACAACGACCAGGACCAGGACTGAACGTGGAGAAAACGACGGAGATCATCGTGGACTTCAGGAAGAACCGGCCTCACCACGCTCCACTGCTCATCACCAGCTCATCTGTGGAGTTGGTCAGGAGCACCAAATTCCTCGGGGTGCACATGACGCACAACCTCTCCTGGTCTGTGAACACCACGTCACTGGGGAGGAGGGCACAGAAGCGCTTGTACTTCCTGCGGAGGATGAGGAGAGCCCACCTGTCCTGGCCCATCCTCACGACCTTCTACAGAAGTACCATAGAGAGCATTCTGACCATAGATATCCATAATAAAGGCTAGATGTCTTACGGCGGAGTCTCAAACGTCATCACTGGCGGCCATCTTGCCTCAGACAAGCTTTCTGGCCTGCTCTGTGGTACCTAATGTAAGGTGAGTGATCAGCACGAACACAAATACGCTTATCTCATTGAATTCTTGACGGATTTACAAACAGTTTGGTTTCTTACAAACGTTATGAACGTGGCTATAATTCTTGATGCTTGAACATGTCGAAATTGCAGATTTTCTTGTCGAAAAATGACTTAATCATGCAGCATAGTTGTGCATCACGGCTACTTGCGCAAGTTATCAAGCCTGAGACCACTGGTCAATTATATAGGTTTTACTGACACCAATAACGATTGTATGACAATTAATCTTTGGTGTAAATTTGAGGGAAATCAATCTCACAATGGTCCAAAAAGATAAATGTTCCCTTAATTTCCCCATGGTTATTATAAATTATTTTAATATACCAACTCTTATTTCAGGATTTGTTGTGCGACGGGCTCTGAAAAAGCTGTCCTGTGATGTCTGCCGTGCCAGCTTGGTAACAGATGCTGCATCTGCCATCAAGGACCAGAGCTACCACCCGCTGAAGTTAAAAAACAATGGAGGTCTGGTGATTCCATCAGAAGGCACAGTGATGGTAGTCAGGGCAGCAGAGTGGGTCATTCGTCAGACCTCATGTACCAGACGATCACAGCCCATCAAAGTGCTAGAGGTCGTGTACATTGTAAGGAAGAGGATAGGGTCAGAGGATGTGTTTGTGCTCAGAGAGCACATCGGAGAAACACAGTATGGCATAGACAGCCACCACCATACGCTGTTAACGTTGGTTGTGTCCTTGTTTTTTAAGTTAAGGCTGGACCAAATTGCCAAAATAACTAACCTTAGCTTACAGAGCAACAACATGCAACAGAAGCTCAATAAAACCGTCCTTTTCAAAGGGCATTAGCCAAGCTATGTTTTTTGGGTCATTTTTTAAATCTCTGTCTTCCACGTGTATACCATCACAGTAGTGTAGGTGGGGATTTCAACATGCTACATCTATATATACTTGTGAAGGGGACTATTGTACCAATTTTAATAGCAAATAAATTTCACTTTTATAATGGATTAAAAATAGGAACCTTTGTGTAATTACTCCTGATATATAATCCGAATAGTCTACATGAAACTTCAAAGTGTTACCTTTAATTTGAAACCTGGATTATGCTTCTACACCAAGAGGTTGCCACACAATAAGCCTTTTTTGTCAGTATTTCATATTTTATTATAACAGTAATATTCATATTATAAAAGTATGTATGTAAATATAAATAAATTAGGTGAAATAATTAATCACACCCAAATAAAAGTGTTTATATATATATATATATAATGAATGTTCTTCATTTAGATTGACCTTTAAACCATTAATGCTATTACTCCTTTTCATATCTATCTATCTATCTATCTATCTATCTATCTATCTATCTATCTATCTATCTATCTATCTATCTATCTATCTATCTATCTATCTATCTATCTATCTATATTATATCATAGTGTTACTTTTGGAATAAGTCTGATCCATATCTGAACTATGGATCTTTGCAAATGTTCTTGCCATTACTTCTACTTTTTCCTCATTTGTTACTGCTGTTCCTTCTTCATGTTTTAGAACTGGATATGTTCTCTCTGGTCTATTTCCCTTCATTTTCTTAATCATTCCCCATACCTTAGCTATAGGAGTTGTTCTGCCCATTGAATCACAAAAATCTCTCCATTTTGTCTTCTTTGCCTTCTAAATAACTTTCCTTGCTTCTGCTTGATCTTTTTTACATTCAATATTTTTTTTAAATTATGTGTTCTTTTCAAAACTCTAAAAGCTATCCTCCCTCTTCAAGTTTCTGCTCCGCTTAGAAAATCACGGGATGTGACGTCACATCCTGTGATGTGCCCATATATGGGCAAAATGGCCGCCCTGTTCACAGTTCTGGATGGTCAGAGCTCTGGATGGTGAGAGCTGTGACCAGATCATAAAATTCATTAAATTGTTAAAAATCAACGGTTTGCTCTAAAATATTTAATTTGAAAACTAAATGCTTGGTTTGCATCTTAATATTTAGATTACAAACTAAACAGTTAGCTGTGTAATTAAATATTTAGTTTGGAACTGTGACATTTACAAATGTATAACATGGTGAAAATCTGACTTTAAAAATGAAAACCCATTTTTTCCTCTTATGATCTTAAAGAACCCAAAATATTGCAGTTAGAATTTAACTGTGTAAACTTACAAATGACATCCCAGGTAATAACCCCCGGTGTTTGTAAAAATTGGAAGGAATGTGTGATATGAATATTTGAATGTGTAGTGATACAGGTGCTGCTCTATTAGCTTGGTGTTTACATAGTTTTAAGTAGTCTTGATATGTTTTATGCTGTCTGCTAAAATGATTGTGGTCTTGTGCAGGCTTGTGTTTGACAGATGACTGCCACTGTGATGCAGAGGCTGACCGGACCGCTCCATAATCAGAGTCACCTATGAATAAAGATGCTGACACTACAGGCATCGATGATCACACCTAGGAGAAAAGAATAAGAAGAATGAATGTGGCTGGGAAAACACCTGTATCTTCGTCCTGGCGATGAAGTAACGGCATAGATGCTTTACCATCAGAGATCTGAAGTTTTGAGAAGAGATTTTACCTTGTTCTACCAGCATTCACTCATCAAGGAGAGCAGTCCTCTGATGAGGATGTAACTGCCACAAGGAGGATTGCAAATGTCCACATACATATGGAAAGAGTTATCAGGAGGCTCAAAGTTTTCACAGTAATCTCCCAGACTGTAACCATGGTTTATAAAATAGACTAAATCTTTAGAATCTGTGCAGCTCCTGTGAGCATGCAAGGGAAATCATGAGGAAGCAGAGAAGTTTACATGTCAAAAATATCCTGATTAGTTATATTTTACTGTAAACCAGAGGAAATGTAATACACAAGAATGTGTTTTGGATTTCTGCTTTTAAATATTCATTATTTAGCACCTTGAGGTTTTACATTTTGGAGTTACTTTTCATTTTTAATAACTTTAAGTATTGTATATCCTTATTTCCAGACTATTTAAATGTTTACTTAAACAAAAATTGTGCCCAACTAAAATGTGTATTAATAAATTTTGCAATCCATTTCAGTTTCTTATGTAATTTGCATTTATTCATATTTTGATCAAGTGGATGTTGACTTAGCACATGTAAAGAACTAAATTGTATCTTATATACATTTCACATATATAGTATATTTGTAGGCCATTTAATTCTTTGTGGTGCAAGAAACATCCATCATTCAGCCTTTTGGGGGCGGCGCTGCTCATCTGTGCAGGACAATCCAGTCAGACCTTTGGCCACGGCAAACTGCACCTTTTAACAGAGTTAAAGAAACGGTTACTTTTTATATTACTATTTATATTGGTTTCATATTTATATAAAAATATGGATAGTTTATAGTGACAACTTAAACTATCCATTTACATTTTAAATTACAAGCCTAAGTGGGCAGAATGTTTTGATATCCTCTAATAACATCAGTTAAATCCCAAACATTACAAAATTAACTGACCAGCAATCTAATTGCAACGAGGCAACAGCCAGGATGTTTTGAATCAGACGATTCATAGCCTACCTTCCATAAGTTGCCGCTGCATGACTGAAGGACTTCCCCTGGAGCCGCAGCATCAGAGCTCTCCGGTCGTCTCGGTGGAGCCGGTCGATGTAGTCAGGATCCAGCAGAGTGAATGTAGGACTTGCTTTGGCTTGAACAGACCTCAGCCTCCATGAATACCAGGTTATCCATGTTGATATTTATTAACACCGATCCAACCTTTCCACTGCGGAGGTTCGCCTCGGTAAAGTCGCACTGCAGAGCCGTCCGCACCAAGTGACGACAAAAACTGGTTAAAAATGTCCTCGTTTGTTATATGAGGCCACTTCTTTGTGTCATCCTCTCAGTCATTAATAGTTTGAGGCTGTGGCACTGACCTGCCACTTCGATCGCTCTGCAGTTTTTGACAATATTGCCGCGACTGTTTATCATTTCAGTCAAGCTAATGTTATTTGGCTGAGGGAAGCGCTGAAACGGAAGTGCCGCCCAAACAAACGGAAGTTGGACCCGATGTTACTTCCGCGTTCGAAAATAAGGTGGATATAAGGGAACCAGTTGATTGCATCAAAGTCCCGACAAGCAGCATTACTCCTGAAGAAGCGTAGAGCCACAGGGAGAGTCGTCTGCATTGTCCATGGCTTTGCAGCAATCCCTCATACTGAGCAAGCATGAAGCGACAGCGGAAAGAAAAACTCCCCATTAACGGGAAGGAAAAACCTCCAGCAGAACCGGGCTCAGTATGAACGGTCATCTGCCTCGACAGACTGGGGGTTAGAGAAGACAGAGCAGAGACACAACAAGAGAGACAAACAAGCACAGAAGCACACATTGATCCAGTAATCTGTTCTACATTAGATGGTAATAGCGGGTGAGCTGTCTTCTCTGGATGATGTCTCAGATAACAGAACGCCAGACCAGATGTACCTACTATGAAAAAAAAAAAGAGAGAACAAAAAGTTATAAGCAGAAATGATGACAAGCAATGCATAATTGAAGAACAGTAGAACTCTATAGAGTGAGAAAAATAGATCCTGATGTCCTCCAGTAGCCTAAACCTATAGAAGCACATCCCAATAGGTAGGTCAGGGCAACATAAACCACTCTAGTTATAAGCTTTGTCAAAAAAGAAAGTTTTAAGATTAGTCTTAAAAGTAGACAGGGTCTCTGCCTCACGGACCAAAACTGGGAGTTGGTTCCACAGGAGAGGAGCCTGATAGCTAAAGGATCAAAGAATAGCTGCCGTACTTGGCTGTATGCCCAGGTGAGCAGCAGCCACCATCTTGTTGTGCCATCAGGCCATGAGGAAAAAATCTGACTGAGTTGTGCAAAGGAATTTGAGACCTTTACAGGTACCAAGGAACTGCCCCCCTCAGCAGCTGCTATGAAGCCAAGCCCCCACAGAATTAACTCTTTGCCTGTGGACACTCGAGAGAGTCCGCGCTGGGGAGACAAGCCACCCATGCGGGCCGCATGGGACTCAAAGACTCACAAGCATCTGCAGGGTCAGCCAGGCTGAGTAAAGTCCGCTTTCTGCGAAACTGACATCATAATAAAATCAGTGATGGTTTGTCTAAGCTGTGCAGGAGAAAGCTGACTCGAAGCGGTCTCCCTTGCGGCGGCCAGGCCAAGGTGAGAGGAGGAGCTGATCTGAAATTGCCAGCTCACAGGCCCCACAGGAGTAGCTACGCCATCCAAGCTGGCAAGTAATTCAACTGCTTCCAACTGGATGCTCAAAGTGACCCAAACTGACACAGAGGTTGGCAAAGAAATAAACAGGGAAAGTTAAATGGTTTATTTAGAATGGTACTTTAAAGCGCTTTCATGCTGTTTTAAAGCACATGGAGCTTAAAGGATAGCTCCCGCTAGTTTCTTTTAAACCATGCCATGCTGATGAAGATCAAATATGTTTTAGCAGGCGTTGGGGCTGCGTGGAAACGGTAGCCCAGCAGCGAGGAGACACAGGCACTTGGCAGGACACGGTGAAGGCAAACGAGGCAGAGCGAGAGAGCGAGAGTGAGGAGAGAGGTTCCAGCGGAGATGAGCTGACTGAGGACGGTTTATGTAGGCTGATGGACAGGTGGACTGAGTTCAACTTAATTAGAAAGCAACAGGTGGAAGTGATCTAGGTTGGAGTGATGGCTGGAGGTATACTGGGTCGATTTAGTGGTGAAAAACTCCAGAAAATGTCCAAAGTTAAAAACAAGCAAAACCGAAACCACAACAATAACAAACTTTATTTTCATAAGGGTGTTATACATTGATAGGATAATGATGTTTGTGTTTTCCGGTCCGCTCATTACGACTAAAACAGAGTTTAAAGCTTTTTATAATTAGCGGCAAATGTCCACTAGCATAAATGCTATTAGCTCCCTGGATAACATACAGTGTAACTACGGTTCGTTTCATACATAAGGTTTATGTCGTTTCGCTCGACCATCGTTTGATAGTGCTCTGAGTGTTATTACCACATTAATACGGAATATTAATGTCGATTTAATAGTGTTTTTGTATAACTTTAGCATTAACCCATTTAGGGGCCGATCGCTACAGCGACCCCTAGCTTCCCAGTGGTATAATCGTATTAATAAAATCAAGTGTCCTACAGATTTTTACTGAGCAAATGATTCTTTAAAACGTTATTTTATTGTTTATTGTTTAACTGAGAATTTGCATTGTCAATGGGTTGAAACACATCCCAAATGTTGTTCTAAATTAGTTAAGCTAATTTAACCTCATTCCATATTCTTTGAGATGAACTTTTGTTCTTTGACTTAGATCTGCAGTGAACCAGGATTCACTGACTCACTCTGATGATGGTGATCAACCATTTTATTTTGTCTTTTTGTTTCTTTTGTGTGTACATAGTTCCTTAGCTTCTATTTATCTTAATTTAGCTTACTAGTTTTAGTTAAGTTTCATTAGCCTAGTAGAGAGGATTTGTTGATTGAAATACAGTGTTAATTCAGATAAACAGCATTATATAGTTATGTTCTCTGTATGTTAATTTTATTTCGGTTAATAAATTCTTGAACTTGAAGAGAAGTTGTCACTCCTTTATTCTATATGTGTGCAGAGTTTGCTGTTAAAAGAATGCCAGTGGTTTCAGCTATTGTCCTGATATCAGCCCTTGGGCTGATATTCACCAGACAATACCTAACAGACAGAGTTATTTATTAAACATTAAATAACTTTACACAGTAATAGCATAACAATCTCCGCCCATTTTAAGTGGTATATAATTTCACTTCATCAGCACGGCTTGTTCCTTGGTGTTCCAAAGTCCTTGGATGGCAGGGATCAGGTAGCAGTGCTACAGATTAAAGTATGCCCTCAAACTGTAGATGGCAACACCCATGTGCCGGAAAAGGTTTCGGGCAACATTTGCAGGACACCTACTAAACATGGTAGCACCTGCAATCATAATTGCCCACTGGCATACAGTTGTGGCTCGGCTGGCTGTACCACACCCTGGTGTGGTCATCTACTCTCTTGCAGACGCTGCGCACAGCATCAATGGTACCTACGTTTTGCCTCATTGTCACTGTGCAGGCTCCGGAACAGACAACACACACAGCAAACAGGATCCTCAAGCAACTTTCAAACACAATGACTTTCTGCTCAGCTTTAGGAGAGGAATAAACCATGTCTCCGAGGTCACTGAAACATTTAAAAAAAAAAATCATTGTCAGTAGTGCTGAATCAACAACACTGTCAGTATCAACAACTTTTCTTATTATTTTTGCATTGTGATATGCATACCAAACCTAGTACCAACAAAAATTTACCTTGTAGAAGTAATGTTCAATGATGCACAAGATTTATCGTAAAGTATTTCATAACCAAGAAGTTTTGATGACTGCTCAACCAAGGTAATTGGTAATAACAATTGTGACAATGCACTCATAATATTGCATATGCAGTAGGGTTGTAACTAACGATAATTTTAATAATAGATTAATCGGTTGATTATTTTTACGATTAATCAGTGAATTGGACAAACAAAACAGTTTTATTTCCACTTCTTTTTTACTAAATAGAACATTAGGACTTAAAGCAAATAAGCGCACAGAAAACAAGTTGCTACTTAGGTGTTCTGTTACAATAATATTAGGTAATAACTAATTTTGCTTCGAGACGTTTATGTTGACTAGATTGTAAACCAATACTTTATTTCCTTTTAATCTGAACACATTTTTATCTGATCAGGGAACATTGCGCTTGTAAACAAGCTCCTTTGATTAACCAGCTAAAAAGCTAACAGCCGCATTAGACGAGCTATCAGGCTGACGTTAAGGCGGCATAAGCATGACTTTGGCCGCGCAGGACTCCGCTGACAGCCCCAAGCCAAGCGCTGTCAGAGTTTTTTCACTTTGAAATGGAACAAATGTAAGATACTGTAATGACTTACCCTGCCGTTGAGCTCTCTTCACCCTCATCAATGAATCAATGTTATTTCAGGTCCTGTATCACTGTGCCATGTCAAATCTCGCACGTTAATAATCTTTTGGTTTTCTGAAGTGTGACATGCTCCCTATCTTTTGAGGACTTAGTTCAAGCAGTTTTCTCTGTGTCATCATTTGTAGAATTTTTTACAAAAAAGTAGAATTTGAAAATACCGCCTATGCTCTGCCTCGCTTCGTCCAACTTGCTCTACAGCCAGTCAGCACTGACGACTCTCTGCAGGTGAGGTAAAAGGCTACGCGACATGGCGAGTGACACATTAATCGCATGACACAACGAATTGATGATGAGATTCGTTGCCAATGCTTCTAATTGTCGATATCTGACAATTAGTATCGATTCATTGTTGCAGCCCTAATATGTATTATTGATAAGCTATCAGTAATAGGTGGTAGTATTTTCACACGTAGAAAATGTATTGGAAACAAACTTACAGATCCTCATCCTTGGATTCTTCTTCTCAGGTGGCAAGTCTGGGTCCTCCTCATCAGTTTCTGGTTCCTCCTCACTATCAGGAACAATTGCTGAAATTATCATCTGGGCCGGGAGTCAGGCGCATACACTGTATACCAATGTCTGCAGTCTAATGTATTGTAGATGTTCCTTTGGACTTCATCTGTACTACAAACATGGTCCCAATCAATCTGATAATGGACTCTGTCTGGCAGGATCTAGAATTATGTGTGCACTGTGTATTGAAGAAAACCAGTAATCGGCCTATGCAATAATTACCGAAAACAACATGAGAACCAAACGCAGGAGCAACATTATTAAGAACATTAATATATAAAAGAAAAAAAAATCTTTCTTCACAAAGGCATGCCCTGCAGCACGTGGAAATCTCATTTACGTTGATTGCATCCTGATGAGGAACACTTGACGGAACTCAGACATGTTCTAGGTCAACTGGCTGCTGCGGGAGCCAGTTGGACTATGAGGATGAAAGTAGACTACAGGTAAAAGCCAGTAAATTAGAATATTTAGAAAAACTTGATTTATTTCAGTAATTGCATTCAAAAGGTGTAACTTGTACATTATATTTATTCATTGCACACAGACTGATGCATTCAAATGTTTATTTCATTTAATTTTGATGATTTGAAGTGGCAACAAATGAAAATCCAAAATTCCGTGTGTCACAAAATTAGAATATTACTTAAGGCTAATACAAAAAAGGGATTTTTTTAGAAATGTTGGCCAACTGAAAAGTATGAAAATGAAAAATATGAGCATGTACAATACTCAATACTTGGTTGGAGCTCCTTTTGCCTCAATTACTGCATTAATGCTGGAGTCGATGAGTTTCTGGCACTGCTCAGGTGATGTGAGAGCCCAGGTTGCTCTGATAGTGGCCTTCAACTCTTCTGCGTTGTTGGGTCTGGCATTCTGCATCTTCCTTTTCACAATACCCCACAGATTTTCTATGGGGCTAAGGTCAGGGGAGTTGGCTGGCCAATTTAGAACATAAATACCATGGTCCGTAAACCAGGCACGGGTAGATTTTGCGCTGTGTGCAGGCGCCAAGTCCTGTTGGAACCTGAAATCTCCATCTCCATAGAGCAGGTCAGCAGCAGGAAGCATGAAGTGCTCTAAAACTTGCTGGTAGACGGCTGCGTTGACCCTGGATCTCAGGAAACAGAGTGGACCGACACCAGCAGATGACATGGCACTCCAAACCATCACTGATGGTGGAAACTTTACACTAGACTTCAGGCAACGTGGATCCTGTGCCTCTCCTGTCTTCCTCCAGACTCTGGGACCTCGATTTCCAAAGGAAATGCAAAATTTGCTTTCGTCAGAAAACATGACTTTGGACCACTCAGCAGCAGTCCAGCTCTTTTTTTTCCTTAGCCCAGGTGACACGCTTTTCGTGCTGTTTCTTGGTCAACAGTGGCTTGACACGAGGTATGCGGCAGTTGAAACCCATGTCTTTCAAGTGTCTCTTGGTGGTGGATCTTGAAGCACTGACTCCAGCAGCTGTCCACTCCTTGTGAATCTCCCCCACATTTTTGAATGTTTTTTTTTTCACAATCTTGACTAGGGCGCGGTGATCCCTATCGCTTGTACACTTTTTCTGACCACAGTTTTTCCTTCCCTTTGCCTCTCTATTAATGTGTTTGGACACAGAGCTCTGATAACAGCCAGCCTCTTCAGCAATAACCTTTTGTGTCTTTCCCTCCTTGTGCAATGTGTCGATGGTCTCCTTTTGGACAGCTGTCAAATCTGAAGTCTTCCCCATGTTTGTGTAGGCTTCAGAACTGGACTGAGAGACCATTTAAAGCCCTTTGCAGGTGTTTTGAGTTAATCAGCTGATTAGTTTGTGGCACCAGGTGTCTTCAAAATTTAACCCTTACACAATATTCTAATTTTGTGACACGCAGAACTTTGGATTTTCATTTGTTGCCACTTCAAATCATCAAAATTAAATGAAATAAACATTTGAATGCATCAGTCTGTGTGCAATGAATAAATATAATGTACAATCAAGTTTTTCTAAATATTCTAATTTACTGGCTTTTACCTGTATTTGGGTCTTACAGTAGATCCGAACGGCATTGAGCCCCAAGCTAAAAGGATTCGAGCCATCCAAGATATAACCGCCCCGGTAAATATCGCTGAGATCTGAAGCTTCTTAGGGGTCTACAACTACTCCTGCCAGTTCTTGAGGACTATGCAGACATGGCTAGGCCACTCACCGAACTTCTACGTAAGGACGCACAGTTCAATTGGGAGGAGCCTCAAGCACAAGTGTTCCAGCTCTTGAAGCAGAAATTTGTTTCTGCCCCCTACCACTTATGCACGCATGCTGTTTGTTGACTTTAGCTCAGCATTCAACACTGTCATCCCGGCTAAGTTAATAGCCAAACTTCGAGATCTGGGCATCAACACCTCTATGTGCAACTGGATTTTGGACTTTCTGACCAACAGACCCCAGAATGTCCGATCAGGCTCCAACTGCTCCACGTCCATCACACTCAACACTGGTGTACCACAGGGCTGTGTGCTAAGCCCGTTTCTCTACTCCCTCTTCAGAATCAGAATCAGATATACTTTAATAATCCCAGAGGGAAATTGCTGTTTCAGTACCATCACCATTACATAAACATCACAAACATTTCAGGGGGGAGACGGTTCACTGAGGCCTTGATGCCAAGGACAAAAACTGTCCACAAGGCACTGCCCTTATCTGTTGAAGGAAGATTACAACAACATGGGGAAAGGGGAGGGAGAAAAAATTGTTTGACAATTTATCCTCTCACAAATAAAGAGTCAAACAACCGACAAAAAACCCCTCATTGCACGAAAAGCACAAATAACACAAGACACAAATATGCAGAAGGTAAACGTTTGAGCCCCGTCGCGTGTATGTAAGATTCATCAGTTTTATGAGCATCAGTTATGTATGAACTGTCTGTGAACACTCTCCAGAGGCCATTGTCCTTGATGTTATCAGCCGGCCTACAGTTCAGAAAAAGCATCCACAGGTGTCCGCAGGGAAGGGGGGTAGCCGGGAGCTTTTCTGAGCACATTCCGCCATAACAATCCAGGAGTAGATAGGGAGGGCATAACCGAATATGTTATTTGTTATGAGACAGCTGCACTGCCTTTCTTGTCAGCTTAAAGTCTTTTGCTGGCTCCAAATAGTAGATCCAATTTTCCGAATTGTTGGGCTTTTCCGCTCTTCACTTTCAGATTTTATCCCATCACCCCTTTGAGTTCAACCACCAAAGCCAGTCTGCGTTCCAGCACAGCCAGCTTTCGGCTCTGCTCCTTCCCTTCCAGGTTTGTCCGTTCACAGTCTTAGTGAGTGCGTCATTTGCAGCCGGCAGCCTGATCAAGGCCAAAATGGCTACTGACATCCGCTGTATTTGTTGATACTTCAAAAATCCACAAAAACCAATAAGTAGAGATCCAAGTATCCTTAATCCAAATGTAAAAGTTTCAAACGTCCAGGAATGACAAGTCGAAAGACACACCGTTTTCCATACAGGAATTTAGGGTGTATCCCACAAAATGAGTCAAATCAGGACCGGACGGGTCCCCCTTTTGTTGCCTACCCGTCGAAAAAAATGTATCAATAGTATTGAGAGACCAGTTTACCAGATCCATGTTTTTCAGAGTTCGGTTGATATGAAGAAAGTGCTCAGAAAGACAAGACATAGCAAAGCACCCACGACTGCAATTCTGTGTACGCATCCAATTCCATCATCAAGTTTGCGGACGACACTACGGTGATTGGTCTCATCAGCAACAACGATGAGACTGCCTATAGGGAGGAGATCAAGCACCTGGCCACATGGTGCACTGAAAATAACCAGCTCCTCAACACCACCAAAAACAAAGGAGCTCATCGTGGACTTCAGAAAAGATTCAAGAGGCACACACGACACCATCCACATCAATGGAATGGCTGTTGAGTGTGTCTCCAGTTACAAGTTTCTGGGGACCCACATCTCAGCGGACATGTCCTGGTCAACCAACACCTCCTGCCTGGTCAAGAAGGCTCACCAGCGCCTCTTCTTCCTGAGGACAGTGAGGAAAAATCAGCTATCCTCGACTATCCTGGTGAACTTCTATCACTGTGCAATAGAAAGCATCCTGACCAACTGTGCAACAGCGTGGTATGGGAGCTGTTCTGTTGCAGAGCGCAAGGCACTGCAGAGGGTGGTAAAAACCGCCCAGCACATCACTGGGACTCCACTACCCACCATTGAGCACATCCAGAAGAAACGCTGCCTACATCGAGCTCGCAGCATCCTTAAGGACTCTTCTCACACAGACTGTTTTCTCTCCTGCCCTCCGGCAGGCGCTTCAGGTGCCTCCAGACCAGGACCAGCAGACTGAAGAACAGCTTCTTCCCCAGAGCTGTCTCTTTATTGAACTCTAATCCTCGCTGATCCCACTCCCCACATATACTGACAGACTCTCCTCTCCCTCCTCACACCTACCTCCATTTTGTTATTTACAAGACTGTAATGTTCACTTGCTCTCCTGACTGTTACTATAGTAACAACTGTTTACATGCATCTTGCACTACTCACCTTGACTGAATATGGATTTGCACTGCCGACTGTTTATTCACAGTACCAATTGTTTACATATACATTTGCAATACCGTACTTTAACTGTAATATGCAATTACCTTCCACTGCACTTTAATTTAGATAGCTTCTGTCCGAACCTTATTCATTTTATAGTAATAGCCACCTGTATATCACGCTCACAATTCTGCCTATAGTAATAGCCATCTGTACATATATTCATAATACATATTCACTTGTAAACTCTGTTATAATAACAACCATCTGTATATTATGCTATTGTACATATCTGTAAAAACTCTATTTATAGTAATATCCACCTGTATATTATATTCGGTACATATCCAGCTGTAAATTTAGTTCACAATACTAGTTATCTACATATTATATTCATAGAACAAATCTATCAGTAAAATTCTATTTATAATAGTATCCATCTCTATTTTTATTCTGTAAAAACCCATGTCCTGTACTTATGGAACCATTGTTTATCCTGCACTTGCTGATATTGCACTTCTGGTTAGACCTAAACTGCATTTCGTTGCCTTGTACCTGTACCTGTGTAATGACAATAAAATTGAATCTAATCTAATCTAATCTACCTGGCATACCCAGACAAAGACAAGGAGTTCTATCTGGAAGTCAGGTTCTCCTCACAGTGCCTGAGCCCCGCGTTAAAACAGAAATACGACCAAGACATGCAGGTAGTAGCATATGCAAGTATACTTTTGAGCAATGTGGAGTTCAAGTTCTCAAACTGTGAGAAAGCCCTTCTATCAACAGTTTAGGCAGTTGAACATTTCGCAGCTATATCAGAGGTCAGAAGGTGGTCATCAAGACATGTCATTAGTCAGTTACCTTCCTTAACAGCAAATGTTTAAGAGAAGGCAGAGTGTCCAACAGTCGCATTGCAACATGGATAATGGCACTCCAAGGCTACAATGATGAAGTAAAGTACAGCAAGAACAACAGAATGCCGCTAGGACAGGGTTTGGCAGAGTGTAAACACTGCAAGTGCGACACAGGAGCCATAACCCTCAGTGTTCCAGCCATCATCAGGACCCCTCCCTGAACCCACCGTTATTTGGAAGAAAACTTTTGTCACAGGCTCCCAAAAGTCTACACAGATGGCTGTGCTTTTATGCACAAACACCAACTCCGAGTTGGAATAGGTATCGTCTGGGTGGGAAGCGATTCCACCGAACCAAACGAATACCAGTTGGGACCCAAAACAAACCAGTATGCTGAAGTCGCAGCAGTGTTTATCACCATCCAGTAGGCAGCCACCATGGATGTGAAATTACTGGTGATCTGCTCGGACTCCAACTATGCTCGGCTCAGTTTTGTCTCCCATCTCCCGGTGTGGAAAGAAAGCAGAATGAAGAATGCCAGAAACAAGGAGGTGAGGCACTCAAAACTCTTCCTGGCGTGCGGCCATCTCACCACTGACAAAGACATGACAATTTATTAGGAGAAGCTAAAAAGACACTCCCGTACTCTGGCAGGGTTTCGGCGGGGCATTAAAAGTCATTAATTTCAATTTTTAAAAATGAAGGCCTTAATTGACATTAAAAGTCATTAAATGTGATTATCTGTGGCATTAAAAATGCCTTATTTTTAAAAAAAAAAAAATACGGTCATAAAAACAGTTTCGTCAGATATATCATATCAGATATAACTGATTCCGCGTTGTGCGCGGAACTGCTTCCGGTTGATCGTAAAGCTGTATGTTTTTACAATGTTCGGAAAAGGGACTCGAGGCGGAGAAAGAGCTAGAGAATGGGAAAATGCTAATTTCAACAAAAGCGGATGGAAAACAAGGAATTCGGGATATGGCTGCAGCCTGTCGACGGTAAAGATGACGAAGAATTTTGGCGTGTTTGAAAAAAAAAATTAAGCTTTGCACAATGGGTGTCAATGCTTTACGGTCTCACATGAAATCGGACAGTGTAGTCCAGGGTGTACGCGGGTATACGGCGTATGCCCACTTCTGGAGCGATATTTGTGTATTTTGTTTGAGCACGTAGTGAGACAGGTATTCAGCGTTTAAACATCACGCGCGCGCTCAAAACTGATAAACTCTTCTCAATCCACTTTGCTCGCGCTCGGTTCCGTGTCTGCCCGTAACCTGCCACTTCCACGCTCAACACCAGCTGTGCGCGGCTCGCGGGCAGTGTTGCCAACTCCTCAGTAAGGAAAGTAGCTATTGGCTGTGCTAAAAGTAGCTAGAAGTCGCTGAATGACGTCTTCGCCTAATTTGCATAATCTGCCACATGATGAGATGTGCATGTTATTGACGCTGTGGGAGAAATAACGTTGTTAGATAGAGACAAAAAGTGAGTAAAAACACTCAAAATATATAGAACTACTTTTTTCTGTCCATTAATGTTTATTTATTTATTTTTATTTTTTTAATTACATTTTTTTAATTGTTTATTTTATTACAATACTAACCCTCCTCCTTTACCCGGGCTTGGGACTGGCAAAATGAACCATAAAGAGACACTATGGCGGAGTTACAATTTTTTTAAATGTTTTTTTTCAACTTTTTATTTTACTTTTTCTTTTTTCCCTTGTGGTCCACTAAGGAGCCTACAAATCACGGTAAAACATGAACATGTGGCTGTGTGAATCAAATGCCGTTATTTATTTAAGATAAAACATTTCAAATTCAGTTATTTATTTTAGACTAAATAACATTTTACTTTTACATCCCGCTCGCTCCCGCCCTGAATGTAAACCAGACCTGGGCGTCACCGCATGATCAACCTGCGCCGTCAATCCTAGCGCATGCGCGCTTCATTTGCAGTCTGGACGCTGAGGGTAAACATGCCGCGGTTCTGACTGCAGCGCAGAGAGGGACTCCTGCGGGAGCGGGAGAACGGGGTTGGGACAGGGGAGGCGCCCCACGGCAGCACCTGCCGCTGGAGGACAAGAGTATGAACGATACATGCTTTCAAGTAAGAGTCTCCAAAAGTCACTAGATTTGTCGCTAGTCGCTTTTTTGAAAAAGAGTTGCTGGAAGGATAAATGGCTTGTACTTGTATAGCGCTTTAACTAGGCATGACAACCTCCAAAGCGCTTTACACTACAATCTTTGTCATTCACACCCTGACGGTGGTGAGCTATGTAAGTAGCTACAGCTGTCTCGGGGCAGACTGACAGAGGTGAGGTTGCCATACAACAGCACACCGGGCCCTCTGACCCCCGCCAGCAGGCAATGCGGGTGAAGTGTCTTGCCCAAGGACTCAACGACAGAGACAGTCAGAGCAGGGAATCGAACCAGCAACCCGCCAATTGCAAGACAAACCCCCTAACCTTTGTGCCACCGTCGCCCGGGGTCTGAAAAGTCGCTAAATATAGCGACAAAGTCGCTGAGTTGGCAACACTGCTCGCGGGATTCTGTCTGTGCGCTCTTGACTTCAAAAACTGTCCACCTCACCAGCCAATCACAGACAAGTTTCTTTCCATCCAATCAGAGTAGGGCTTGCAAATACTGCATTCAGATGGATTAAATCAAAAGGCTGCAGCTTTTGGCAGAAATTACTAAACATAACGGTGGCATTGAAGAACACAAAACAACAACCAATAAACAGTTTAATATTTTAGCCTAAAATATTTAGTTTAAAATAATTCCTTGAGTTACTAAGTGAGGTGTGAAAAATCTTTTGTCTCTTTTCTTTCCAGCTTCTGATGATGCAAACGTTTCTTGTGATCATAATCATCATCATTGTCATCATTATTTAAAGAGCACTTTAAGACGAGGTACAACAAAATAACATCTAATAAAATGACTTGAGTAAAGAATCAACAGTTTAAAACAAATACAATAATAATAAGATGTTTAAATCCTTAAAAACAAACAGAAGTTCTTTAAACTGAACTCTAAGATACACAGGCAACCAGTGAAGGGAGGCCAGGATGGGGTAATGTGCTTTATTTTATGTTTTTCCATTAAAAGGTGTGCAGCAGCATTTAAACCAACTGCAGACATTTGAGTGAGGACTGACCGATTCAGAGATAAAGAGAATTACACTAATCCAGCCATGATGAAATGTAGGCTTAGAGTAGTGTTTCCATATTTTTCCCTTGAAAGAATAAGTTTTACCTTTGCTTTGTTCCTTAAATGATAAAAATGACTTAACTGAGGCCCCTTTTTGACTTTCAAGTTTAAAATCACCGTCCATTTTAAAATCGAGGGGCTAAACAGTCATTGTCAGGGTGTCTAAATCAACAGGATCAACAGTTGTTTGGGTGTTTCAACTGGTATATTTGACAATTCCTCATTTGCAAAGACAAAGAGATTTCAGTTTTGATGTTCTCCTCATTATTAACTTTATCTCTTTCTATAGATTCTTTCTCATTCAATTTAGGACTTTTCATATGCCTTATCATCTACGTCTATATTGAAAAACCTACAGTAAAGTAATGAAATGTTGATTCTGGATGTAGTGTAGGAATTCCAAATATAAACCAAAGAAAATTTTACATTACCTGCCAGAAGCTGGATAAAATCTTTGAAAAAGAGACAACAGTATTTTCACAACCAACGCAGTCACGTCCGCATTAGCTACCGCAAACAGCGCAGCAGCAGCTAGAGCAAGCTCTACTGCCACTAACGTAGGGAAATCAGACGGTCTTCGAACAACATTTGGATCCAATGCAGCACTGCATGCGGAGGTGCTCTGGTGTCTGACCACAGCCATCAACAAGTACTATATATATATATATATATATATATATATATATATATATATATATATATATATATATATATATATATATATATATATATATATATATATATGGGTACTTGTTGATGACATTAAATTTATTTCTACAAGCATTAAAAGAGCATTTGATATATTAAAGAATTATTTTTGCTCTTTAACAATGTATTATTATTGCTGTTGTGGTGTTCGCACCTGAGTTCACATGAAACTAAGAACCACATGTGTTATTGTGTTATAATTTGTTTTAACTTGTGGTGGGAACTTATGACAATGTGTTGTGGGAAAGACTGATTCTGTATTCCTTATTTTGTTTATATTTGCTGTATTCTGAGTGCACTCATATTATTTTGCTTCGCACACTGCTGAGATGCTGGGAACGGGTTTTGTTTGGGAACATGTTTTGGAAAGGAGGGCGGCTGTGGAGGGAGAGATGGTCATTCTCGCTCCACACCTGACTCTTTGTTTACAAGTATATAAAGAGGAGACTGCCCTTAGCCCAGTGAGTCTGCCGTGAGTTCGTGTGTGGACACCGGCATCGTGAACGCTGATCTTAACCTAGGACTGAGGGCTCCCAGTTCGTGTCAATGGTAAGGGCTGATCCTGAGAATCTGTTGAGCGTCACGTTTGTTTGAAAGCTTGTTGCTTTATTGCTTGCTACTTTTCTGTGGGGAATAATAATAAATGTGTGCCTTATATTCTAACAGAAACAGTGTTTGAGTCCTTATTTGTGTTTGCCGATCTCTCCCGATCCTGAATAAAAATTTCATAAAACATTTTGGCGTTGTCGGCAGGATTGGAGGAGAGACTACAATACACAAATATGTTCAGAAATATGTTTAAAAGGAGAAATAAGAACTCTGATGAGAAAATTCAGAGGGAAGAGGTAGTTCCCGGATGGGAGTTTCCTCATTCTAAGCAGATAGCGCTGTGTTTGCGCGATGGTGGGGGCAGACCGGAGCCATGGAGCGGCCCGCTGGAGGCAGCGGGACCCGAAGAATTATTGAAAGTGTTGCAGAAAATTGAGGTGCAAAAAAAGGCTCCGGTGGACGGATTACAGAGGCGCTTGTGGATCTGTGTTACAGCGTGGAAAATACAGTATGAAGCTGGCCAACAATTAAAAACTCAGCAGTTAAAAGACAGACAGGCAATGACTGAGCTGCAGTCTGCTGAGTCGCTGTACCGGCTGCATGTGCAAAGGCTGACTTATCAGCTGGAACAGATGACCAGTGTTGCAGAAAAAGCTGTGGCCCAGGTGTCTGTGTTAACCAGGAAAAAACAGGGGAAAAAACCCCGCAGTTTTCCTCTGAAAAAAGTCCGTTCGTTTGTAGCTGGATTGGGGTCTGGGTGGGATCCCGAAAGCTGGGACGGTAATATGTGGGACGATGAGGAGGACAGTGATTCTGGAGGTCCTCCAGATCCACGTCCTTTCCCTCCATTGGGGGTTAAACCCGTCGTCCGAAGGAGGAGAGAGCAGCAGCATATACCCGCAGCCTTCCGGCAGCGGATAGATGCTCAAGGTAATGATGTACTTGATGCTGCGGGACAAAATGTTATGGAATGGGTGGAGCAGCCGCAGCCGCCGGCGGTGTCACGGACCATAACAGAAGATTACTCGCAGGATGAAGTTGCTCATATCACTAAAAAATTAAGGCAGCATCCAGGCGAACCCACTGATCTATGGGTGGCTCGATTGCTGGATGAAGGTGCAGAACAGATTGAAATAGATCACGGAGATGGCATGGCATTTTGTGGTCTGAGCACTGATGGGAATGTAAATGCTAATTATAGGCAAGAAGCGAGAAATTTGGGGGATCAGGCGAGATCATTGTTTGACGTGTGGTCTGAGGCAGTACGAGCAACATGTCCCAATGTATCTGATTGGCCCGAAATCTCTGGACCATGGTTAACATTAAAGGAGTGTGTGCAGAGGCTCACGAGGCTGTGTGTGCGTGATCTGTTACCAGTGGGGATGGTGGCTGGGTATCAGCAAGTGGCTGTTCCGAAGGTGGTGAGAGATCAGTTGATTAAAACTGCCCCACAGCATTATCGGGCAGCTATGCTTACTGTGATGCTGGGAGCTCCAGATGCCCCGATGGAAACCATTAAGGCTCGAATCATGGAGCTGGGGAATCTGGGAGAATGGGGCAAGCAGGAGGAATGCAGACCACCAGTTCAACAAACTCCGGTCCGCAGGCCGCAAAGGGAGCGGGGGAGAAATGAACAGGGTCCACCACGTAACATGTTGTGGAGGGCACTGATTAATGCTGGGGTGCCTGCTTCAGAGATACACGCATTACCTACTGATGAGTTGAGACAGATGTGTCAAAGGAGAGGCTTAAAAGTTAACTGTGCAGGATTTGGTGCTGAGCTGGACCCATTAAATTCTTTGATTCAGCTGTTGCGAGAGGCGATTCATTCCACACCATCGGCTCCACCTGCTGAAGAATCTGAGTCTGTTGTGGGCAGAAAACCTGCTAAGGTGGTTGAGACTGAGGTGTCAGAGTCTGAGGAATCCTCGGGCAAAGAGGTGAAAGTAAGGAGAGTGAAAAAAAGGAAAAGAAAGAACAAAGATAGAAGGAGGAACAACATGTACCCTGATCTGACGGATCTGATGGAGTTTAACTAGGATTGTGCAGCATGGAAATCCGTGGGAGGACAGACTGAAGTTTTTATGTTTGTATGTTGTTGTTTTTTTCCGCGCAGGAGAGCGTTCTACGTGCAAACAGCAGCTGGTCAAGGCAGTTATATTGAAAAAAAAATGTGTCTGATAATCATGATTTAACAGATTGGAAGCCTAAATTGATGCAAGCATTGGCCCAATTGAATAATTGGCCAATTGCTCCAGGGGCAGTCTTACTGTCTCTGCATTTGACAAACTGAGAAACCGCTCAGGATTATATGTGTGTATAAGAGAGTAAAAATAAATGAACAATCAAACTTGTGATTTTATCTGAATGGAAAATGTATTAATGTATATGTGAATGCTTAATAAAGGAGTTAAAAATATTTCAGCATTATTGACTAGAATTTATCATTTTATAGCACAAGGATGTGGTCATTCCAATTTTGAAAAGTATCTGAAAAAGAAAATTTTATGTGGGAAGAAGCACAGCAAAGAGCATTAGATTTGGCTAAGAAAGTCATACAACAAGCTGTGTAATTGGGAAAGATGATGTCTGGGCCTGTGGAGTTGCAGGCCTCAGCTGTTAATGACAATACAAGCTGAAGTGATTGATGGGGATTATCAAGGAGAAAATCCCTGGTAATTGAGAAAGAAGAAAAACTAGCACAACTGCTAGTGAAACCCTGTGAAATGACAGAGGTTCAAGGGGTGGCTGCCCCCACTAACATCACTGTAAGAGGAACAGGGGGGTTTGGCTCAACAGATAAACCAGGAGCCAAAGTTTAGGTGAGACAAGTAAATGGTCCACCTAGACCAGCTGAAATAATTTCACAAGGGAGTGATGCAACAGTGTCAGTATTTTACTCAGGAAAAAAAATGGATAAATGTTATGTAAGAGAAAACTAATCAAATTCTTTTGTCTTATAGCAGTACTAATTTTGATTTCAGATCCATGTTTCGGTGGGATCTGCTGATTGGACGACCCGAGGGACAGCGCGATGGCGGACGTCCCAAACCGTGGGAGGCACCACAGGGCTGGTGCAGGATTTGGGACCATCATCCTCCGTGTCCTCGCTGCCATGGTCCTGCTGGCACACCTCTGTTGGGCAGAAACACCAGGCCGGATCCTAAAAGAAGTGGTTCAGCCGTATCAACTAGGATGGCAGGACAGCATGCGTGACGGAATCCAGGATGACGACACATGCTCTCGATGGCACGTATGCGTAATAAGCAACATTACCAGCTCATGCCTCATATATTCTTGTGATGGATGTTTTGAAGAAAGAAACATACCGGTGATCTCCAAGGGATGTACCGTTAAAGTGGTTTCAAGGAGAGGTTTGTGCCAATATGAATCATTTGCAGAACGAGCGTGTGAGGACGACGGCACAAAGGAGCTGACCCCGAACTTGACCTCATCGGAGGTTTGGATTACTAATCGGATTGCCTTTGCTTTTTCAATATATGTACTGCCGAACTCTACTAAGAACACACACACACAAATTGCACCTGGTGCACACACTTGTCAACAAATGGCACAATCGACGATAACAATTAAAGTTCACTGGAAAGTTTTTTTTTGTTTTTTTTTCTCCTCTGCCAACATGCACTAGGGCGAAACGTGCATGGTGGGACACTTTGTTTGGTGGAACAGGTACTGTGTTAAGTGTTTCCAATGCTTTTGACAATAACATAACAAGAACTATGTTATTAAACACTGGACAGCATGCATCAAGAGCTGTTCATCAGGTTGGAATATGGATGCCTACTGTTGTAACATCACAGGAGGAAACTGCAAAGATCTTCCTTAAAGAACTGAACTGGCAATTAAAAATGTGGAACACAACAGCAGAAGTGTTAACGAACATTTCTGTAGCTTTGAACTGGACGGTATGTAACGTACAAATGATGCACGCTCATATACAACAAGAACGGTTTAAGCGTGTGGTTATTATCGGAAATTCCCAGGAATGGAGACAACTATGGAACATTAGTAGTAAAAGTTGGTTACAACTAGAACCACAGAAGACCTGTTGTAATGCTACTATGTGTGAAGGACATTGGACACAATATGATGTTACCAATAGTACTACTGTCTGTCATTATTATATATTGGCCGTAGTGACTGTACAGGGTTATTGGTTTTTGAAACTGGATGGTGATTGGTTTGGCCCACAGACAAACTACACCTATGAACCTGGATCTATGCGAGACTGCTGATAAAGGGATGGTATGTATGCTACAACAAGGACATCTTAACCCATGTTTAACCGGAGACGAGGTGTTATGTGATTGGACTCATGAACCAGCTAGAGAAACAATAAAGAGTCATCCTCAATTACCTCAGGTGCCTTTCGTTGGGTGTTTTGATTTATACATCTGAAGTTGGAATAACGTGACCTATCAATTAACCAATTTCACTATCTCCCTGGATTGGTTCAAATGCGCATTGAATCAGTCTACGGAACTAAATCGCTTAATTGAATCACACAGGTCCAACATTTCCAGCTTAAAGGTGTCTACATTTATGGCCCAAGGACAGGTTTTGCATGCGGCTAAGTTAATGGTGCAATCATCTGCACATCATTGGTGGGACATTTTTAATGGAATGTCTTTTACTGCTCGAAACTATGTAGTACCTCCCTTGCTTTTGCTCATTATTGTTATTATAGTGTTAACCTTATGTAATGTTTGCACCTGTATAATCAAAAGTGGTTTTGGGACGGAAAGAATAACTTTAAAATAGACCTTGGGGACAGTTTTTCTAAAATTAGGTTTTCCCAAAATTAGGATTGTCAAAGACCAAGGGGTGGAGTGATATATTAAAGAATTATTTTTGCTCTTTAACAATGTATTATTATTGCTGTTGTGGTGTTCGCACCTGAGTTCACATGAAACTAAGAACCACATGTGTTATTGTGTTATAATTTGTTTTAACTTGTGGTGGGAACTTATGACAATGTGTTGTGGGAAAGACTGATTCTGTATTCCTTATTTTGTTTATATTTGCTGTATTCTGAGTGCACTCATATTATTTTGCTTCGCACACTGCTGAGATGCTGGGAACGGGTTTTGTTTGGGAACATGTTTTGGAAAGGAGGGCGGCTGTGGAGGGAGAGATGGTCATTCTCGCTCCACACCTGACTCTTTGTTTACAAGTATATAAAGAGGAGACTGCCCTTAGCCCAGTGAGTCTGCCGTGAGTTCGTGTGTGGACACCGGCATCGTGAACGCTGATCTTAACCTAGGACTGAGGGCTCCCAGTTCGTGTCAATGGTAAGGGCTGATCCTGAGAATCTGTTGAGCGTCACGTTTGTTTGAAAGCTTGTTGCTTTATTGCTTGCTACTTTTCTGTGGGGAATAATAATAAATGTGTGCCTTATATTCTAACAGAAACAGTGTTTGAGTCCTTATTTGTGTTTGCCGATCTCTCCCGATCCTGAATAAAATTTCATAAAACAGCATTAAAAAGCATTAAATTAGGGTTACTCATTCCTGTATAAACCCTGTCTGGGACCAGACAAGGACAGAAACAATGAAGCTAGACTGGGAGCCGAAAGCCGAACTCCATGGGAATTCCGAGAAGAATGGAGCTTCCCGCCAGATTTCCAGACCATCTGCGGCATCACCAGGTGACAGACTAGGGAAAGGCGAGAGAACCCAAAAAACTCCGGGGAAACCCTCTGCCTTGGATGCAAACTAGATGACAAGGGTCTGTGTATGATGCAGGAACAGGACCCGGCCTTCCACTTCCTACGAGATCTAGTGGCTAACGGTCCATCAACCGGAGTGATCCCACCACCAGACAGAGAAGCCAAGGAACTAAAGCCGTTCCGCTGCAGCTTACTCCAACTGAAGCTGGAAAAATACTTATTGGTTTCCTCTCAAAACGGAAGTAGCCCTCCCCGATGGGTCGTTCCAGTGAACGCGGGATCGAGGGATCATAATGGCACACGCCCACGACTCACCTGTAGGGGGACACAGAGGCTACAAAGCTACTCTGAACACTCGCCAACAGGTCGCATATTGGCCTTCAATGGCCCAGGACACTTAGGCGTATGTGAAAGGCTGCTTAACCTGCAGCCAATTTCAACCAACACGACCGCTCAACCGAGCTCCTCTTCAGCAAAGGTGGGTTACATTTCCATGGTCACATCTGCAGATTGACTGGGTCAGTCCAGTCCCTTGACAATAACATGCAGCTTCACGAAATGGGTTGAATATTTGCTGGCACCAAATGACGCCGCTGTCACCAAGACAGTCCTCCTGCTAAATCACATGTTCAGCCAGTGGGGCCTTCCTCTGTCCATTGCCTTAGACAGAGGAACACACTTCACGTCAAGTGTTATGGCTGCACTCTTTGACGTGTTGGGTATAGAAGGTAAATTCCATATCCCATACCATCCACAGTAGAGACAGGTAGAGCGAATGAACCGCACCGTGGTCGGCATGTTAAAGAAATATGTCAACAGCCATGGTAGGGACTGGGACATAAAGCTTCCCCCTAGTTCTAATGGTCATCCGCTCTACCCCATAATGCTCTACAGGGGTGACACCTTTTTAGATGATGACAGGGAGACAAATGACCCTTCCCCTGCATCTCATCTACCAGCCGGAAGACGTCAATGTGACAACCACCTACACGGCACATCAGTATGTCAGCGACTTAAAAGACTATCTCCGAAAGACTTTCGCATTGGCTCAAAAGAACCTAGAAGCCAGCGTACAAGTGTCTAAAGCAAACTACAATCGGAAAATATCCCATAAGGAGTATGAGATAGGAGACAATGTTTTCTATTTCCGATTTACCCAGCCATGCAGTCGGTCCAGGAAATTTCTTCCAAGCTGGGCAGGTCCATTCGAAATCGCTGGAGAACTCTCCCTGGTAGCTTACCGGATAAGAATTTCAAAGCCCAGACAGAGTCCAGATAACAAATGTGTTCATGTGAACCATACAAACTAAACTCTCCTCATTGGGAACAATGAGCCAATTTACCCCTGTGGTGGAAGTTGGACCCCCAACCGGCACTGCCCTCCAGGACACGCCCGGGCTCCTCATCACCCGCTGTAGACTCCACACTCAGAGAGTTTTTGTGTGTCTAGGTCGGGGGTCGGCAACACGCGGCTCTTTAGCGCCACCCTAGTGGCTCCCTGGAGCTTTTTTTAAAAATGTATGAAAATGGAAAAAGATGACAGAGAAAATATATTTTCTATTTTAGTATGGTTTCTGTAGCAGGGAAAACTCGAGACAAACATTCTCAACGTTTTCCAATGCTGTAAAATGTGTAGAATGCATATTAAATTTCAAAATATCTGTAAACGGAGATTTGGGTCATAAGCTGCGACACACGTTTCTTGCACCTCGGCGTAGCGCCAGGCGGGTCACTGTTGTAAGTAAACCGGTGGGTGTGTGATGAGCCATGGATCCCAAAGGGAAAAAGAGAAACATAGCTGAGGAGAACAGAGGATTCAACAGTTCTTGGACCGAATCATTTGCTTTCATTGCCAATGCAGAAGGGTTGCCTACATGTTTGCTTTGTAATGAGATGTTGTCAAACAACAAAAAGAATAATGTGGAAAGACATTTACAGGGAAGGCATGGTGCATTTGCAGCCGAGTGCCCAGCTGGGAGAGAGAGAAAAAGTGCGATTGCATTACTGCTGGAGAAATTTGAGGACCGCAAGGATGGATTTAAAAAGTGGATTTCATCTCCAAACTCCACTATTACTGCTAGTTTTGTTGCAACCCGGGAGATAATAAAGCATGGAAAACCGTTCACAGATGCCGAGTACATGAAGGATTCATTTATTAAAATCAGAGCACCTATTTTCTGACTTCAAAAACAAAAGAGAGATAATACAGAAAATTAAAGACATGCCTCTCTCCGCAAAGACTGTGAAAGAAAGGGCCATTTAAATGGCAGGCAACGTCACCAATCAGCAAATCAAGGACATTAAGTCAGCTCCAGCATACTCAATTTCCTGTGATGAGTCATGTGAAGTGATCGATATAGAACAGGTAGCGTTGTTATGCAGATATGTGAACTCTGATGGGCCGCAAGAAGAACTGATCGAATTAATACCACTGAAAGGCCAAACACAGGGGAAGGACATATGTGAGGCTGTGCTGAAGTGTTTAAATGACAAAGGAATAAACACGAACCACCTGTTTTCAGTGGCTACAGATGGCGCATCCAGTATGAGAGGATCAGAAAAGGGGTTTGTGACTTTACTACAGAAAGTGTTAGAGCGAAATCTGCCTGTATTTCATTGCATTTTTCACCAAGAAGCACTGTGTGCACAAACATTCCCACCGGAGTGTATGGAGGTGATGAACCTCCATACATCGCGATGGTTAACAAGATAATTGCCAAAGCATTAAACCACCGCCAGTTCCGTGCATTGCTAGATGAAGTTGACAGCAAATATTCCGATCTCCTGCTGCACAACTGTTGTGCCATATTACAGCCATGATCATGAAAATAATTGAGGTCAGATTGAATTCTGACCACACAGCCACAAAGGAGAGAGAGTCAGCGGGGACGGCCCTTCTCCCAGCTGGGGTCCCCTGCTGCTATAAAACTTTCCTCCCACAGACAAAGTCCCTCTCTTCAGACTTCACTTCAGACTCCAAGCTGCTTAGACCACCTCTCCCTGGAGCAGACCAGGAAAAACTACTTCGGACCATGGGCCCTGCACGGGCCTGACCGACACACAACCCAGCATCTGGGAGAAATTTCTGGTCGCCCGGGGGACATGTCCGGGCAAATCAGAGTTAAGTCTGCAGTCTTAACCTCATCATCAGTAGCAGGAGGAAGGATCCTGCCTGCCAAAAACAGCTTTGTTTTATTTCTCCTCAGCCTTTACAGGGAAGTGAAACCCAGACGGAACTGAAAAGCCGACAGAAGGACCCGCTGGCGAGTGCTGAGGAGAACCTGCTTAAATCGGACTGCAACCGGGTCAGAGAACGTGGCAGAGACCAGTGTTGAGAACATATCTTAGGCAGTAAGGTATGTCTCCCCCCTGTTGCTGGGTAGAATAACACATGACGTTTTATTGCCGGGGGGGGGGGTCGGTCAGAACCAGAAGGGTTTCTTTGTTCCAAACAGAGGGGCTCAACCACCCTCCCCCTGAGCTTAGCGGGAGGAGCACTAAGTTGATGAAAAAGATGTCTTTCCAAAACTTACTTCAGACAAAAGCTGCATGTGCCAGGGCATGGACGTAGATGCACTGGTAAAGTAAATTTTTGTCTCCATATTTAATTCTTAATAAATTAAATATGCATATTACACTGTTTACCTCTTGATCAATGTTTTCTCATTTACGGCCAAATCTGGAACCGGGGTAAGATGGGCCTTCAATAGATATGTAGGAGCAGGCCAGTGTGCCAAATCTATCACCAGGCCTTTGATCAGTCTTTAGAATATTGTTTACTCCACATGCTGCTGCGGAGCTAAACGCTAGTCTGCCAAGAACAAACCAACGATTCTCCCTGCTTTTCAGTGCTCCTTCCTCGGATGGCCAAAGTGGACAGAACTCACATGAGGCAAAAGATAGGTTTGGGCAGAGAAACCTGAGGGAGAAGTTAAAAGGTTTATTGGGAAATGTTTTGTAAATCGTTGTGCACATGGTGCCTTTAAAACAAAGGGCTAACGGTATAGCTCATTGCTAGCATTCGATACCATGTCATTGTCGAGTGTGTTTTTATGGTTATAACAAAGGTTATCTCCACAAGGGTTTCATACATTGATGGAACATTAATGTTTACGTTATCCAGCCCACTCATTATGACTAAAATAAAACCGAAGCTTTATTTGTTAGCGCCAAAGGTCCGCTAGCCAAATGCTATTAGCTCCTGTTAACATGTTTAGTTAAGTTTCATTAGCCTAGTAGAGAGGATTTTTTAATCGAAATATTGTGTTAATTCAGATAAACAGCATTACATAGTGATGTTCTCTGGATGTTCATTTTATTTCTGTTATTAAATTCTTGAACTTGAAAAGAAGTTTATTCTCTGTGTGTGCAGGGTTTGCTGTTAAAGATCGCTAGTGCTCAAATTCATCCCTTTCAACCATTGTCTTGATATCAGCTTAAGAGCTGATTATTACCAGACAATACTTAACAGACAGAGGGTTATTTAATAAACATTAAATAACTTTAAACAGTGTATAATTTCACAACACAACAAAGTCCGATTGCTGTCCAAGGGTGAAGTTTTATGTTGCTTTGTCGCTTGTTTAGAACACAAGAAAACATTCCTGAAAAGCAAAGATCTGATCTACCCGCAACTGGAAGATACCGAGTGGTTTAAAAAACTGCACTTTATGGTGGATATGACAAGTCACCAAAACACGCTGAATAAAAGTCTCCAGGGGCAGGGAAACTCTGCACTCCAAATGCTCGAAGCTGTTTTGTCATTCGAGCGCAAGATGACTGTATTCACCTGAGATGTACAGGGAGGCACGCTCGCTCACTTCCCCTCCCTTCATAGAAGCCCATCACGATCACACACTCAGCCGTGATTATTTACAAGGTGCAATCATTTGGTTTCATTTGTTCAAAGGTACAAACCTGATGACCAATGAATGTACTGACAATGGTGATTGTAAGGTTTGAACTTTTTTTAGTATTACTTGTTACTGTTAGCCAATAAGAATGATTAGCTACTGTATAGTTAGTTATCTGACACAGGCACAATAGATGTATTCTTTCCTCTTGGATGATGAACTGAGTAGAACTGCACAAATACCAAAGGATTACTAGAAGGACTGTTAAGTTGTCTAACTCATGCACAATGGATCTTCATCACGCACGGAATGGACTTGATTGTAGCTTTAAAGGCTGTGACCAGAATCCCACTCTTCAAAGCTAGAGGAGGGTATGTTATGCCATACATATACTACAATTTCTCAGGGCCACCTACAGCTCCAGTTATCACAGAGGTGGTGACGGCCAACAGATCAATTTACGCCCCAAGAATAAAACCGCAGCGCAGCCGAGAGCTCGGCTTTCTTCTGCAGCCCCGCTGTGTTGAGAAGACATGCAGCTGAATTTCTGTGTGCTGTTTGCATGTGGTGGGCCCGTGATCGAATTCTTGGCAGCACCACGTTTTCTCAGTGCAAAAATGTGTTTTGTTAGTTCACTGAGAGATGCGGGATCTTCCAGTTTAATTAAACTGGAAGATCTTCCAGTTTAATTAAACTGGAAGATCCCGCATCTCTCAGTGAACTAACAAGATCCATTAATTTTGTTTTGGCCAAACAAATCACCGGACCAACTGGGGCGCAACAGTCGCTCGTAAAAATCAAACCGAGCCGCAGCCGCTCCAGAGAGCCGACGAGCTCTGTCGGCAAGCAGTGAACATTGTCCCCGCATCTCCACACCAACCCCAGCTGAGATCCAATGGCGCTGAGCTGTACACCACCGATCTCCCTTTTTGGAGAGCGACAACAAGTACAAAGATTCTTTTTTCCCTTCTTTATACACCCATATGGTGATATTCTGTGCATAGGCAGTGTTAGAAAAATAATAATTTTGTGATAATTTTATTGTCATTAAGTTACAGGCATTTGTCTGTTTAGGAGTTAACTTGCAGGAATGTTCTGCTGCTTTTTACTTCAAACAGGGAGAACGATCAGTGAACTGTTCTGCTAGATAAGGAATGTCTTGCTTATCCAGCTGTGCGGTTGCAGCTGATTGAACACCACAGTGATAACCCTGTACCCCTCCTTGTGTGAGAAGTAAAAAGCAGAATGAAGTAAATCAGCGAAGTTGAGTTCAAACACTTCAAGTGCTCAGTTCACTGAGTTTGACTCTGCTTCCCTCTTTGCAAAAACAATAACTGGTGTCTCTTGGTTCTTTTTAGGTGTCATAAAGGCTTTTGACCCTGACAAGCAGAACATATTAGGAATAGGTTTAATGCTTAAGTACTTCAGAGGGAGTTTGTTTGAACTGTGCTGAATATTTCCAATGTGTGATTGCGTTATAGGTGACTTGTGCTGTGTTTGATTTGTCTTTGTGAGAAATGAGCCGCACCAATTGGCTGAGTTTAGAACTTTTTCCACACTTCTCTATCCTCTCTTCCTTGTTTCCTGCTTCAGCCTTTCCGAGCTTTTCCGTGGTTTTGTCGAAGTCTTTGTCTTGACTGGTTACCGCCCTTAGTTCAAAGTCCGCCTTCATGCTAGGCTAGTGAGTTAGCTTGTGATCTCGCAGAGGCCATTTTGTGCGTATGGCACATAATGGCCAGAGGCCAAACGTAATCAAAGTTGCCAATTTATGCGGGGCACCAAGTAGCTAGGCTAATCGGTGCTGGCATTGGTTTATAGCTTTGCTGAAGCTATCCCGAAGCCCTTAGCTGCAGGCTGTTGTGAGTTAGAACAGTTTAGAAGCTAACTGTTGTATGAACTAACACTGTTAGCGGCAAGCTTTGCCGAAGCATCCGCCATCTTAGCTTCAGGCCTGTTTGTGTATACCAGCCTTTTTCTACCTATGAGCCACATGCTGTTACATCAAAATGCTGACATGTTGATTGTGATCGTTCAGTGTTGGAACCAATAGAACTTCTAATCAACTGTGAATTGATTACAAATTGCTGCCTCTACAATTAATCCATTTTGACATACTTTTATTCCCCTTTGTTTTAAATTTTCTATGTTTTATTTAGTAGCAAGTAGTGTTTGTAGTATTTTCTTTTTTTTATGAATTATGTTTATTAGGCATTTTTGAACGTTTATACAAAAACAAAAAAGAAAATAACATTAACAGGGCAAAACTTATACAGCACAGATACAGAAAACAAGACAAAATCAAAAACGGAGGCATGTACATAAATTACAGCTTCATATAAGAAACAACCAGTTTATACATACATGTCATTCAGATTCACATTACTGGTTTTTTATTTTTGAAATTTTGAAGTATTCAAGAATGCGTTTCCATCTTTTTTTAAAAGCACAAGATTTCCCCTTCATACAATATCTCAATCTTTCTAATACAATAACTTCAGAAAGCAAATTTTTCCATAGCTGGATCGAAGGGGCATCAGAACCAACCCATTTAAGCATTATTGATTTTCTGGCCAACATCAATAGAAATTGCACAGTTTCTTTGTGAGTGTCCAGATGACTGGGTATGAACCCAAGGAGACACATGACTGGATCAGGGAGAAGTGCCTGTCCTATTGCGGAGCTAATTTCTCGACATACTGCTCGCCAGAATGCCTCTATAATTTTACACTCCCATAAACAGTGAATTCTAGTCCCTGTAATTGTTTTACATTTGGGACAATTTGGAGAACTTCCTGGTGTGTACTTGCTATATATATATGGAGATATGTATGCATTGTGTAAATGTTATACTGCATTTCTTTGTAACGGTTGCATACTGAGATTCTAGAAGGCAGAGTCAGAATGTCTTCCCATGCCTCTGAATCAATTGTACTTTTCAGAGTTGTGTTCCAGGTTGATCTCAGATTCTCCAAATTATCTTTCCTTAGGGCTTGTAATTTAGCATAGAATCTTGACACAAATCTCCCACGTTTATGACAATCAAGAATACTGTTTTCAAGTAAATAATAATCCCCTGGGAGCTCAAGTGAGTCCATTTTGGCCTTAACATAATGTCTTACTTGAAGATATTTATAAAAGTCCCTGGAGACAATGTTATGTTGTGTTCTTAAGTCCTCAAATGTCTTGAAGTTTCCATTATTCCATAGATCGTGTATTCTGGTAATGCCAGCCTCTTGCCAAGACCTGAGATCAGGTCCAGCGCCCTCTACTGTCAGATCCGGGTTATCTACCAATGTTGTCAGAGATGAAAAATTTTTGTTCTGACCAAACATTTTCCTCAAAATGCCCCATGCCTTAATTGTATTAGTAATTAAAAAATTATCTTTGACCATGAGTGGGAGTTCTCTGTTTTGTTTATTTAACATATTTATAGGGCGACAAGGTTTACAAACACTTTCCTCAATCTCAAGCCATGGATTAATGTTTTTTTTTTGGATAGCCCACAGTGAAATAATTCTTGCATGTATAGACAATACATAGTTCTCAACCTTGGGCAGACCCCATCCACCCGAGGTTGGTGGAAGTTGTAAAACCTCCATTTTAATTTTAGGTTTCCTGCCTGCCCAGATAAATTCTGATATTGCTTTATTGATTCCAGCTAAATCTTTAGGTTCAATAAACAAAAACAGCATAGACACTGGATAGATTAACTTAGGGAGAATTATCATCTTAATGAGGCTAACTCTCCCCAAAAAAGATATGGGGAGCTTCTTCCATCTCAGCAACTTATCTTTAATATGAATAATGATAGGATTGATGTTTTCAGCGTACAGCTGGCTGGTTCTAGGTGTAATGTGTATTCCTAGATATTTTAGTCCTATAGGAGCCCATCGAAATGGTTTGATGAACGTTGGTTCTCCCTGGTCAATAGTATTTAAAGGTATTATTTCTGATTTTCCGTAATTTACCTTATACCCAGATATCTTACCAAATTTGTTGACGCATTCAATTAGAGCCGGGATAGATTTCAAAGGGTCTGTTAAAGTTAACAGTATATCATCAGCGTATAATAATACTTTATACACTTTTTTTCCTATTAATATACCTTTAATATCATTGCTTTGTCTAATTGCAATTGCAAGAGGCTCTATAGCCAGGGAGAAAAGTAGCGGAGAGAGAGGGCTTCCTTGCGCCGTCCCCCTACTCAATCCAAAAGGTGCAGATAAAAGGCCATTTGTCAAGACCGACGCCGTGGGTTTTTTATAAAGAAGTTTTACCCAATTTATAAAATTTTCTCCAAGTCCAAATCTTTTCAACACTTCAAACATATACTCCAATTCGACACGGTCGAAGGCCTTTTCAGCATCCATTGAAACAATGATGCCTGGAGTTTGTGTCCGGTTAAGGTGTTGGATGATATTGATAAGTCTTCTAGTATTATTTGATGACAGACGCTCCTTTATAAAGCCAGCTTGGTCTATATTGACTATGTTGGAGACTACATTTTCCAATCTAGTGGCCAAAATCTTGGATAAAATTTTCATGTCTACACCAAGCAGGCTAATTGGTCGATATGACGAACATTGTTCTGGGTCTTTATCTTTTTTTGGGATTACAATAATATTTGCCATATACATGGTATCTGGTAATTTAGATTTTTCTAGAGATGTATTAAAGACTCGTTGTAGTAATGAGCTAATTTTGCCTTTTAAGGTTTTAAAAAATTCAACGGGGTATCCATCAGCGCCTGGACATTTACCAGATTGTAGTGAAGAAATGGCCTTTTCAATTTCTAGAGTTGTTATGGGTCCTTCTAATATGTTTGCCTGTTCTGGTGTCAATTGTGGTATATTTAAATTATCCAGCAGTTCATGTTCTAGTGCACCTTTTTTAACTTCGGAACAATACAATTTTTCATAAAACTGTTTGAAGCATTCATTTATGCTTCTATTATCCATATGACGATGACCATTTTCGTCTCGTATTGAGGATATAAAGTTTGTGCCAGGTGATTTGTTTACTAATCTTGACAAATATTTATTTGGTTTGTTACCGTGTTCGAAGAACTTTTGCTGTGCAAATAATATATCCTTTTCAGCTTTCTTTGTTATTATATCAGACAGTGAGAGCCGGGCTGTTTTGAGTTCCCCTAGAATTTTAACTGATTTGAATAAAATATATTCCTCTTCCAGTTTTTTAATTTTGTTTTCAATTTTATTTTGTTCTGCTAATTGTTCTTTCCTCTTACGACTGGAATATGATATTATTATACCCCGCATATATGCCTTATAGGCATCCCATACCACTCTGGGGTCAGTATTATTATTGTCTTTGAATTCTAAAAAGAAGTCTGTCTGCTCTTCTAGCAATTTTGTAAAATCTTCATTTAGCAGCAGCAATCTATTTAACCTCCATGAAGCTGTGCGATCCAATGGTCTGGGCGGATGCATTGCCAGCCTAACAGGAGCATGGTCAGAGAGGGAAATAGTTCCTATCTCTGTTTCTTCCACGAGTTGGACCAATTGATTTGACATAAACAAATAATCAATGCGTGTCATCGTTGAATGTGGCAACGAGTGAAAAGTGAAACTTTTAATAGAGGGGTTAAAATGCCTCCATATGTCTATTAAATCCAGTTCCTCAAGAATATTTTTTACAGCCCTACAGTTTTTAGACTAGGTGTTTTGGGGGGGGCTCCTGTCCATATGAGGGCATAAAGAACAATTAAAGTCACCGCCGATAAGTATGTTTGGGCAATCCATCTCAGCAATTTGACTGAGGAGGACCGCAAAGAAATCCTCATCATTCATATTTGGGCCATATACACTGCCAAGCAAAAACCTCTCTCCATATAAAATACCCTTAATCAAAATGATTCTTCCTTCTGTGTCTTTAAATGTGTCTATAACTGTGAAAGGGAGATTTTTATGTATTAAGATTATGACCCCCCTTTTATTTGTTTGTCTCTTAATATTTTTTATGTTCCTCATCCGTGAGATGAGTTTCTTGTAGAAACGCTACTTGGTTCCTGTCTTTTTTTAAACTATTTAGGATAGACTTCCTTTTTATTGGATTATTAGAACCTTTTACATTCCAAGTGCAAACCTTAATGCTCATCTTCAGAGTATATCAATGTTACTTTATGCTGTCTTTTAAAAAGACATCAATAGAATAGTTACACTGCAACATGCCTGCCTCAAATTGTGTTCTGTGCTGACAAACCAACAAAAAAGTTCCAAGCAAAAACCCGAACATTACACAAAGCTTGGACCGGATTCTAAAGAAATAGTATCCATAACAAACTACATGAAAAAATAACAATAACGAACTTGTCATACCCTAACTCTAAGGTACAGCAGATGGGAGGGGGGGACCAAGATCAGAAAAAGAAAAAAGGATGAAGCCTCCTGCCCTCTCTGGGTCTGAATATTAAGCCCCCATGGATATATCAGTGTGAAATATAATGAAGATGTTTCATCTCAACAAACCGTTCTTATTTGTAAAAAAATATAAGCAGAACTGATTTAAGATTATGAATAATGTTATTAATGTATTTATCTTACGAGTGTTCAGTATTTACCTCTCATCATTATTCAGACTTTTATGCCACTTGAGCGTGTGGGAAGATCCATGTGAAGTCATTTATGAAGCGTCTTGATGAATTCGTTAATTTCTTTCATATTAGTTAGGGATGTGGTCGTCCCGTTCTGGTTGAAGATCTTGATAACCGCTGGGAACAGGAACGCGTACTTGACACCAGCCTCTCGCAGCTGTCGCCGAGCGCCTGAGGACTCCTGTCTCTTTCTGACAATTTCCGCAGAAAAATCCTGGTAAAAGGAGACTCTGCGATCTTCTACTTGAATTATTCCTTTATTCCTTGCAGCGTTGAGAATCTTTTGTTTATCCATGTAGTTGTGGAGTCTCACCAGGACTGCCCATGGATGGTCTCGGTCATTTCGTCCGGCCGGGGGTCCTGTGCGGTGGGCTCTTTCGATTTTTATCTGTGTCTGCTGCAGTCCCAGGACTTTAGGAATCCACTCCTCGAAAAAGACCACCGGATCTCTGCCTTCGATGCCTTCTTTTAGTCCCATAATCTTAATGTTCTGGCGCCTGCTTTGGTTTTCAAGGTTGTCCAGTCTTTCCAGTGTTCTTCCAATAGTTTTCTCCATACCGTCCATTCTAGGTGCGCTTCTTGTTGTTACGTCTTCCAGATCAGAAATGCGCTGTTCAGCAGCAGCCATTCGCCGCGTCATGCTATCAAATTTTTCTGCAAGTTCATAGACTGGTTTAAGAATTGCAGCTACTTTTCTGTCCAGTATTTCTTCGATATTCTTGGTAACTCGCAGTGTTGGGCAAGCTACTTGTCCAGTGTAGTGAGCTAAGCTATCAGTTACTCAACAATAAATTAAGCTTCACTACACAAAAGCTACCACCTATAGAAATATAGCAAGCTAAGTTACACAAATGTGTTAAAAGTAGCTTAACTACATTAGAAGCTACTTAACGTTGTACCAACCTAATGTCAGATCAATTCAAAATGAGTCTGATACACTGGTTAAAACATTTATTAAAGATCAGCCAATGACCTAACACAGTGTAGACATTGCTTTATGAGCAGCATAATAAAATACAAACTGAAGTAATTACTGCTAGAAATAAAACAAAAAGGTTATTGGCCTAGTACGTGCGGTGGCGTTAATAACGTTTGGTGCCGTTTTTTGCATATTATATTATCAGGAGGTTGTCTTTTATGTGCTCAGCCACATGATTTAAAGGTGTTTTACCCAATAAGAACACTGCAGCACCAGACACAACCAGGAGGTCCCTGATCGTTGGGGAAAGGCAGAAAGAAGATGCACCATAAGCTTTTTCATATTTCTTTTGTCATTTTAAACATGAAACTACCAAAGCACAAGCCAAGTAGTAGAACTAAATGTTGAAAAGAAATTAAAAGCTAAATAAAATAAACCAGGTCACTTAATAAAGCTGCATTTCCTGTATGCTTTGTATTTATATTCACATGATACTATTTTCAGAATTAATAATAACATTTCTGTTAAAGATTTCATTTATCTTCTGCACCAAGGGCATAAGTAGGGAGAACAAGCAGAGTGAGTTTTGTGTAATATCAGACTTTATTATTGAACTAAGCAGGATTTAGACAGGATCAGAAAGGAAGGTGCATCTTCTTTCTGCCTTTCCCCAACGATCAGGGACCTCCTAGTTGTGTCTGGTGGTGCAGTGTTCTTATTGGGTAAAACACCTTTAAATCTAGTGGCTGAGCACATAAAAGACAACCTCCTGATAATATAATATGCAAAAAACGCCACCAAACGTTATTAACGCCACCGCACGTATTTTACGCGAGCGCGCGTTTTTTACGTCACCGCGCGTTCTGGCTGGAAACGCGCGGTGACTAAAAAACGCGCGGTCGCGTAAAATACGGGTTGGAACTGCACGTTATTGTAAGGGCGAGTATTTGCCTAATCGGCTTGCCATAAGTTCCACTGCCGTATGCATGCGCATGTTTCGATAGATACAGACAGGAGAGGCAAAGTAGAAGCTCGCGCATGAACATGTCCAACCAACAACTCTGATTGATTGTTCACTCTGAATGTTGTTTCAAAATAGCAAACCTGGTTTCATTTCTTAGTTATGTCCTGGATTTTGTAGCGTTTGCGGACGCTACGTCGCTACTTGATCAAAAAAATAACGTCACTACAGGAAAGTTACTTGATTCATAAAGCAGCGACGCTACGGTCAAGCTACTGGAAAATGTAGTTTAACTAATAGCTTCGCTACATGTAGCGGCGCTACTGCCCATCACTGGTAACTCGCTCTATTATGATGTCTTCTTTTAGAGTGTTAGCTTCTTCCACGTCAATCACAATGCAGCCCTGCTCCATGTCTTCAGCCACATCGTCTTGGTCGTTTTGGCTAACTGCTGATATGCTAGCATTAGCCCCACCTTTCCGACCTCCTTTCTTCTTTTTGCTCGATGCAGCAGGTGCAAAAAAATTATCTAGAGACATGTCGAAGCTTACCACAACTATTGTTTCAGTTCACACGGTGGGTTGTTGTCTTAAATTGTAGATTCACGTCGACCCAGAGAGGAGACGAAAAACACACGACTATTCCGCAGCGTGCATCACGTGACCCCTCTAGTATTTTCTAGTCATTAAACAGAATAATTACTATAACAGGGAATTATCAGTTTAATAAATAACAACTAGCTCAATCACAGTTGTTTGTGGTTATTTTGAATCAGCAATTGAATGGTCTCTTAGAGTTACCGAATTACATCCTTTTGAGTTAATAACTGAATATACTGAGACATTTTCATTGACTTGTGGTGAGTGACTAATGGTTAAAACTCCAATTGCAATTATATTAAAAGTTGTCAACGTTTGTTGAACAAGTCTAACCCAGTCAACAACTGGTTAGACACCCTTTTTCCAGGCTAAGTAAATTAATAGTCTGTTAATTATATTAAGAGCTACTGCACCCTGTTGGCGGTGAAACACCCTCGGTAGACCTAGCCCGTTTTACTGTTCAGGCGACCCCCACTTACATATTAGTTTGGATGCAAGACGCATGAAACAGAAAAGTATATTTCAAGTTATATTTTATCTACTAAAGACAGAGAAACAATTACAGACACATCACATGATAGGCTCTTGATCGGCAAGACGCCCCGATTACTCATCACACAAACGTTATAAAGGAGTTTAGGTTCACACCCATGCAGGGGCCGTACACATCCAAACTGTGTCATCAGTAGAGAAACTGTGTCACCTCCAGGGTGTTATCTAGAGGATTTGTGCCATATCCATGTGTCCGGTGCTATCTAAGTGTGGCATGAAGTTCTGGGTTAAGCAGTTCGTTCCACTGACCCAGTTGATATCTTAACAGACCCCTGATGATGTGCCTAAATGGCACATTAAAGATGATCAACCAAAGATGATCAACCAGATCTGGACCAGTGGAACGACAGCTCCCAGGCTGTCCCTCTCGAAGAACAGTCAGTCATTCCGTCCAATCCAAGCATCTGCGATCTCCATGGCAACATAATTTCTGTAGGTGTGCCCCAAAGGCACATCATAAAAAAACAGTCCAAATGTCTGTTCGCCCCCCTGTTGGTGTGCCCCAAAGGCAAAGCACAATGAAAACAGTTCCAAGAAATGGGCCAGACAATAATCAATGGAAACATTTTAGCACCACTCAGCATGAATAATTCATAATTCAGCATTTATCACTCAAGACCACAGTCCCGGCATTTTATCTACAATTTAGGGTTCAACTAATAGCCCTCGCTAACCCCCCCGCGAGCCGACGTCCGGGCCCAGCGGGTCCCGGGCCGGGCGGAGGTCGCTTCTGGGACGCCCGCTCCCTTCACTCCACTGGCGGGGACGGAGAGGAGGGGAGGGCGCCCCCTCGTAGCTCTGCTTGAACAGCAGGATGGTGATTCGTTGCGTTCGCCTGTCTGCTAAGCTCAAAACAACCGCGCCTGGCTTGACGGAGAAACCAGGAGAACAGCTGAGCATCTTTACGACAGTGCACTTTTACTTTCGCCCTCTGGGGGGAGCCTCGAAGGAAAATCAACCCCGGTTGCATAGTATACCTTTAAAACCTTTTAGAAACTTCTTGTTGAATCAGCCTTAAAATACTTCAAATTATTCTGAAAAACCCAAACAGAAAAACCCTTAAGTTTGTAAAAGAAAGCTCCACTATGTAGATTTCCAGAATACTGTTGTGACGTTAATCAGAAGCATCCATACGTATTTCTTGTCTTATTTTGAAAAACCCAGCTGAGAAAAAGGAAGTGTTATGCATGCCCCAAGCATGCACAAAGTCGTAATTGGTTGATATTCAGGAAGTAGACGTAGCCTAGGGAGGAGACAGGAAGTGGTTCTGTGAATCAGTTTCAGCTTGACGTGCATCAAACCAAAGGACTTCTAATTGAATACTCCTTTCGCCTAAAGCGAAGAGCAATTCTAACCCCATTAATTGCCTATTTTTAATCATTTCTATTGGTTTTAACAGACAGTTTTTCTAATCAACCCTGGTTGTATTTTGTGTCCCCCTGTTTGAATCTTGTTTGAAACAAACCTTTAAACTGTAGTATGCTGTGAACAGTAACTCATTGTTTCTCTTTAAAAACATCTCCCCCGATCATGTAACTGCTCCGTACAGCTCTAGATAAAAAAAAAATTATTAGACTTTAAACCTGTTTCATTCATCTAACATTTGTTTCATTGATAGTACACCCAAGCACAATTTTAACCTCATATAATTCAACCTTGAAAAAATTTAAGCAGACATTACTCGGAGTGATTTTCTTACATCTTCATTTATCCAATATTATTACTATTGCATTTTCTACAGTTTTTCCAAATTTAGGACACAGTGTTTGTTAAATTATATCACCCAGTGATCTATGAATCCTTATTTTATGTTTGCACCACATCTTGTCCCAGCAGATTAATCGTGAATAAATTAAGTTTTCTCCAATTCTATAATTTGCATTTTCGTATCAACATTCGCTGTCTATTGTAATTATTGAAGAAATTGTGCAGTCCCTTCAACCTCTTAAAATATTGACCACATGTGGTTAAACCATCAGCATTAATTTTGTTCCTCTTTTAAATCTTGGTTTAGCCTTAGTAGCTGCGTTTTAATCTGTGGATTAATGGAATTCTTTGTATGAACACTCTGTCTCTGTGTCCATATTTGTTTAGGCCTTTATAATTTTGTTCCCTGTGTTTTAAGCGCGACCAGGTCAGGACATCAGAGAAAGTCATCTCCGATGCTCCTTTTGGAAACCCCAGCAAATCCAAAAACAACAAAAACATTCACAGTCAATGTTAGGTTACAGGTAATCCCTGTGGGAACACCACGTCATCTCCTGTGTCCAACCTGGTTCCAAGTGCCTGGGTCATCAAAACACTCCACCACCTGTGACACCTCATAACACTTTCAAACCACAGCAGCTTGTCCTGGGTGTCTCCACACCCCCTGTGTGTGAAATGTCTCTCGTTATGTGGGAGATTACTTAACTATTATACCGTAAAAAAGAAATAAGACGTGCGGAAACGAGGTCTCTCTGCTTGCCAACTGGAGAACCCATTTATTTCCAATACTCGCACGTACCACGGGTGTGAGCTTAAGAGTTCTGATTACAACACAGTGCACATGCATTTTATATCCCACAGATGGGTGTGTGTTACAAATAAGATTCTATGTGCATCCGTTGATCCGCGCCGTGACCCAGCAGTGTCCACGTGCTTCCAGCCTCCTTTGGCAGACATTGGTCTTATTTCTGGGAACAGCTCCACAAACGTTGAAAAACAGACAACCTTATCTTGTCAGTTGACCTCTGTTTGGGTCACACAGGATGTCATGTCCTGGTCATATTCTGGACTTCTGCTCCCTTCGCCTCGCTGCCAGGACACACAGACTTCAGATGTTTTCCAAACCTCTGCATATCCTCCCTTGTTACGTTACTTACGTAACACTCCTAAGGACCCCTCTATATACTAAAATACATAGACTAAACATTGTGTAAAGAGAAAATCTGACTCCACACTAATCAAGCTTCGCTGTAATAATAACAAACATCCAAAAAATGTAATTGCTTACACAACCAATGATGGATAATATACTAATGTAATCAAGGTGTCCACATAAGTGTTGATCAAAACCAATAAGTACTAAGTGCAGATTACAATCAATAACACATTTCCATTAACAGAGAGAGAGAAAGAGAGAGAGAGAGACAGAGAGGAAGAGAGAGAGAGAGAAAGAGAGAAGTATGCAAAATAGTCATTGCTTTCACATTGGCATCAATCCAGCTAATATGGAAGCGAAAAACCCCGTTGTTGGCACTTATTCATGTACTGTTCTCAGGGGAAAAAACTCTCCCATGGATCTTGGTTCTCCATCAAGCATCCGCCAGCCAGGTCGACTGGCATCAGTTGGAAATCAGCCATGCTACTCGCAATGAAATCCAGCACTTGTCATTCAAAAAGAGTACAAAAACATAATATAACATAACATAATAGAATGTAACATATACAACCAACAACAAACAACATATGAAATACATGGATTATATATATATATGCAAATTATCTTGCTAATAATACTGATACGGAGGGTTAAACAGAAACGAATGTTAAAATATAATGTTATGATAGATTAAACTAAACGGCCGCCTGTGCTACCTTATCTACTAATGCTTTATTGTATTATATTTTATTTATTTATTCTTAGATTGAGTAACTTAAACAAGGTTTAATAGGGTTAGTCAGTCTTCAGTTCGTATGCTTGGTTTGAATGAGTCCATGGACATGTAGCAAAACAAAGAGTCCGTCTCGATCACAGGGCTCCTTTCCATTTGGAATGAGTCTGTAGCATACGTGTGAGTCCATAGATGTGTCCAGGCGGCCGGGATGTCAGCCCTTTCGATGGCTGCCTCCTGATGTCATCCATCTATACATCGTTCCCACAATCAACCTTTTCAAAATAGGCACAACACAACACACAAACAAAAAGATTACAATCAGCGTTATCACCAAAATTAGTCCTGTTTTAGCGGCTAAAGCGCCCTATTCCCCTAAAATTTCTTCCAGACTTTTCCACGACCAGTTGTTTCTACCAGCATTCTCTTATACTTCTTCTTTAAGTTTCATAAGTTTAACCATTACTGCCCTAAACGAACCTTTAGGAGCTGTGTTCATGGGAATGTATGTACAGCACTGATTACCGAACATGTGACAAACACCTCCCTTACTTGCTAAAAGCCAATCTAAGGCTTGTCTGTTTTGTATTACCATTCTACTTGTTTCATGTAATTGGTCTCCCAGTGCCATCAATCCTTCAACCGTGAAATTTATCATCATTTGCTGATTATAGTAAATGTAATTTATCCATTCAACATTTTTATTAATAGTAATTTGAGGTAAAATAGACTCAAAACCTGCTTTAATTTCATATTGTGCTTTAAATTCATCTGGAATTCCTCTTGGTTGACCAATAAGATCTAAATAAACTCCTTCATTTAGTCCGTAATCGTCTAGACTCCGACGAGACCTATTTTTACCTATTTCAATCTGAGCTAATTCTTTTACCCCTTCATACGCTAAAGTTAGCGGTACCTTCATTCGTACTAATGCACAGAGCCCTACCCACTTAAGTGGTAAGGTGTTCATTAGCATGTCGTCACCACACATCCAGTAACTGTCTGCCACTGGATACGTTTGATCTCCTAAAAAGAAAAGTTTGGGAATCGTCATAGTTATATTTTTACAGTCCTCTTCTATAAAATCTGGGTTGTCAAACCAAACGGGCTTTGTAGCAAGCACTGGTGTTACATTTGCATGCTTAAACCAAGATAACACCCAAGTTACATTACATTTTAATGTATTTCCTACATGTGTTTCCTACATTGATTCCTTCATTGTCCTCAAAACCTCCACTGACGAAACATTCGTAGTCTGCGTCATAATCTATTTCATAATCTGTAGGTGGAACATTATCTGTAGTACTAATGTTAAATTCTGCACACAATGATTCTAGTTTATACCCTTTCCACTTTTCTAAGTATTGATGAGAATTTCTTGAGCCATATAAGAGTCTGCAACTCAAACCACACATAGGTAATTTAAAGAATGACACTGCGTATTCTCTTGAAGAGAACTCATCATTCCTACATTTTTCACGTTGTACAAATGCACATTCTTTTGACGTGTATTTTTCTGGAATAAACATAGGAACTGCTCCCGGAGCAGCAGTACAGATTAAGCAATCATTTTTGGTTAACTCTCTTGCTGTATACCATGACCAGCTATACCATGTATTACGTATGGCTCTTTGCCATAAAGGGTCACCCCTTGGTCTGATTCCATGCCATTTAATATCCTGTAATTTATTTATTGCTTTTGGCGTAGCTACTTTTGGATGGTGTTTTTCATAAAATTGATCCAAACCTTCAGAGAAATCTTCACATCCTTCCTTTTCAAAGCATCCATACTGTTTTGGATCTAGTTCTGTGAATTCTAATATTAGGTTGTTGTCCTGATCTGATGTTACCTCAACCGGAGGAGGTGCCGTTGTAATTAATCTTATTAGTGAGGGTTTAGAAGTATTTAAAACTTCCTTTGTGGTTGATATATTAAAGAATAATTTTTTGCTCTTTAACAATGTATTATGGGAAAAGCTGCTCAGTTTTATAACTTTTAATATTATGGGAAGACTGGTCAGTTAAATAAATAAGAGAGAGGACTGGCCAGTTCACACATTGATTATTGCTGTTGTGGTGTTCGCACCTGAGTTCACATGAAACTAAGATAACTTGTGGTGGGAACTTGTGACAATGTGTTGTGGGAAAGACTGATCCTGTATTCCTTATTTTGCTTATATTGTGCTTTATTATCTGAGTTTGCAATATTATTTTGCTTCACACACTGCTGAGACGCTGGGAACGGGTCCTGTTTGGGAACATGTTTTGGGAAGCAGGGCAGCTGTGGAGGGAGAGATGGCCACTCTCGCTCTACATCTGACTCTTTGTTTACAAGTATATAAAGAGGAGACTGCCCTTAGCCCAGTGAGTCTGCCGTGAGTTCGTGTGTGGACACCGGCATCGTGAACGCTGATCTTAACCTAGGACTGAGGGCTCCCAGTTCGTGTCAATGGTAAGGGCTGATTCTGAGAATCTGTTGAGCGTCACGTCTGTTTGAAAGCTTGTTGCTTTAATGCTTGCTACTTTGCCTGTGTGAAGTGCTTGTTGTTTTGATGTGCTGTATTCTGTGGGGAATAATAATAAATGTGTGCCTTATATTCTAACAGAAACAGTGTTTGAGTCCTTATTTGCGTTTGCCGATCTCTCCCGATCCTGAAATAAACATTTGATAAAACATTTTGGCGTTGTCGGCAGGATTGGAGGAGAGACTACAATACACAAATATGTTTAGAAATATGTTTAAAAGGAGAAATAAGAACTCTGATGAGAAAATTCAGAGGGAAGAGGTAGTTCCCGGATGGGAGCTTCCTCATTGTAAGGAGATAGCGCTGTGTTTGCGCGATGGTGGGGGCAGACCGGAGCCGTGGAGCGGTCCGCTGGAGGCAGCGGGACCCGAAGAATTATTGAAAGTGTTGCAGAAAATTGAGGTGCAAAAAAAGGCTCCGGTGGACGGATTACAGAGGCGCTTGTGGATCTGTGCCACGGCGTGGAAAATGCAGTATGAAGCCGGCCAACAATTAAAAACTCAGCAGTTAAAAGACAGACAGGCAATGACTGAGCTGCAGTCTGCTGAGTCGCTGTACCGGCAGCATGTGCAAAGGCTGACTAATCAGCTGGAACAGATGACCAGTGTTGCAGAAAAAGCTGTGGCCCAGGTGTCTGTGTTAACAAGGAAAAAACGGGAAAACCCCCCGCCGTTTTCCTCTGAAAAAAGTCCGTTCGTTTGTAACTGGATTGGGGTCTGGGTGGGATCCCGAAAGCTGGGACGGTAATATGTGGGACGATGAGGAGGACGGTGATTCTGGAGGTCCTCCAGATCCACGGCCTTTCCCTCCATTGGGGGTTAAACCCGTCGTCCGAAGGAGAAGAGAGCAGCAGCATATACCTGCAGCCTTCCGGCAGCGGATAGATGCTCAAGGTAATGATGTACTTGATGCTGCGGGACAACCTGTTATGGAATTGGTGGAACAGCCGCAGCCGCCGGCGGTGTCACGGACAATAACAGAAGATTACTCACAGGATGAAGTTGCTCATATCACTAAAAAAATAAGGCAGCATCCGGGCGAACCCACTGATCTATGGGTGGCTCGACTGCTGGATGAAGGTGCAGAACAGATTGAAATAGATCACGGAGATGGCATGGCATTTGGTGGTCTGAGCACTGATGGGAATGTAAATGCTAATTATAGGCAAGAAGCGAGAAATTTGGGGGATCAGGCGAGATCATTGTTTGACGTGTGGTCTGAGGCAGTACGAGCAACATGTCCCAATGTATCTGATTGGCCCAAAATTTCTGGACAATGGTTAACATTAAAGGAGTGTGTGCAGAGGCTGACGAGGCTGTGTGTGCGTGATCTGTTAACAGTGGGGATGGTGGCTGGATATCAGCAAGGAGCTGTTCCGAAGGTGGTGAGAGACCAGTTGATTAAAACTGCCCCACAGCATTATCGGGCAGCTATGCTTACTGTGATGCTGGGAGCTCCAGATGCCCCGATGGAAACCATTAAGGCTCGAATCATGGAGCTGGGGAATCTGGGGGAATGGGGCAAGCAGGAGGAATGCAGACCACGAGTTCAACAAACTCCGGTCCGCAGGCCGCAAAGGGAGCGGGGGAGAAATGAACAGGGTCCACCACGTAACATGTTGTGGAGGGCACTGATTAATGCTGGGGAGCCTGCTTCAGAGATACACGCATTACCTACTGATGAGTTGAGACAGATGTGTCAAAGGAGAGGCTTAAAAGTTAACTGTGCAGGATTTGGTGCTGAGCTGGACCCATTAAATTCTTTGATTCAGCTGTTGCGAGAGGCGATTCATCCCACACCATCGGCTCCACCTGCTGAAGAATCTGAGTCTGTTGTGGGCAGAGAACCTGCTAAGGTGGTTGAGACTGAGGTGTCAGAGTCTGAGGAATCCTCGGGCAAAGAGGTGAAAGTAAGGAGAGTGAAAAAAAGGAAAAGAAAGAACAAAGATAGAAGGAGGAGCAACATGTACCCTGATCTGACGGATCTGATGGAGTTTAACTAGGATTGTGCAGCATGGAAATTCGTGGGAGGACAGATTGAAGTTTTTATGTTTGTATGTTGTTGGGTTTTTTTCTGCGCAGGAGAACTTTCTGCGTGCAAACAACAGCTGGTCAAGGCAGTTATATTGAAAAAAAATGTGTCTGATAATCATGACTTAACAGATTGGAAGCCTAAATTGATGCAAGCAGTGGCCCAATTGAATAATAGGCCAATTGCTCCAGGGGCAGTCTTACTGTCTCTGCATTTGACAAACTGAGAAACCGCTCAGGATTATATGTGTGTATAAGAGAGTAAAAATAAATGAACAATCAAACTTGTGATTTTATCTGAATGGAAAATGTATTAATGTATATGTGAATGCTTAATACAAGAGTTAAAAATATTTCAGCATTATTGACTAGAATTTATCATTTTATGGCACAAGTATGTGTGTAACGATCGGTGTGCTGGTCTGTTAAGTCATGATTATCAGACACATTTTTTTTCAATATAACTGCCTTGACAATATAACTGCCTTGACCAGCTGTTGTTTGCATTATCCAACGCAGAGAGGAACTATGACGTGGGTGACCGGGAACTCTTGGCAGTCAAATTGGCCTTAGAGGAGTGGAGGCACTGGTTGGAGGGTTCTAAGATGCCGTTCTTGGTGTGGACAGACCACAAGAATTTGGAGTATCTCAGGAGCGCGAAGAGATTGAACCCCAGACAAGCCAGGTGGGCTCTCTTTTTTAGTCGCTTCAGTTTCTCTCTTTCTTACAGACCTGGAACCAAGAATGTAAAGCCAGACGCTCTATCCAGGATTTATGAAACAGGAGAGGAGAGTTCTGTTGAGGCCCAGGAGTTCATTTTGCCAGACGCGGTCCGTTGTGCCATCACTAGGCACGACTTGGAGCAAGAGATCAGGAGGTCCCTGGAGGGAGGAACTATCCCTGAGGCCTGTCCCAAGGACAAGCTCTTCGTGCTAGACTCCTTGAGGAGTAGTGTCCTTAATTTCTGTCACAGCTCCCACCTATACTGTCACCCGGGTATAACCAAGTCTATCAGAATCGTTCAATCACAGTTCTGGTGGCCGACCCTGGCAGCGGATGTCAGGGAGTTTGTGAACGCCTGCCCTAAGTGTAACCAGGCAAAAGCCTCCCGATGACCCCCGTCCGGTCTGCTCCGTCCTCTCCCCGTTCCCTCTAGACCCTGGTCCTGTCTCGCGATGGATTTCATCACAGGTCTGCCAGTTTCTGAGGGGAACTCGGTCATCCTCACCATTGTGGACCGGTTTTCCAAGATGATCCACTTAGTTCCACTGCCTAAACTGCCCTCTGCAAAGGAGATGGGCAACATCTTGGCCCGGGAGGTTTTCCGTTTACATGGCCTCCCCACTGATATTGTGTCTGACAGAGGTCCCCAGTTTGTTGCTCGTTATTGGCAGGAGTTTTGCTCCATGTTGGGGATCTCTGTCAGTTTGTCGTCTGGGTTTCACCCCCAGACCGATGGCCAAACAGAGCGATTAAATCAGGAGGTTGAGACTAAGCTCCGTCTCCTCTGCGGTTCCGATCCCACCAGGTGGGTCCAGAACCTTCCTTGGACGGAGTACGCTATAAATTCCACTCCTTCATGCACCACAGGCCTATCTCCCTTCTATATAGTATATGGTTTCCAGCCTCCAGTTTTCACCGTTGAGGAGAGGGATGCCAGAGTTCCATCCGCTCGTTTGTCTGCCTTGAGGTGCCAGCGGGCTTGGAGAAGGGCAAGAAGGGCTATTCTACACTCTTCCCAGGTCCAGGCTCGGGCCGCTAATCGCCGGCGGATCCCAGCCCCGCATTATAGACCCGGAGACAAGGTCTGGCTCTCCACCAAGGACCTGCTGTTAAAGGTGGAGAACAGGAAGCTAGCTCCGCGTTTCATCGGGCCCTTCCCGATCTCCAAGGTGGTGAATCCGGTGGCGGTCCGGCTTCGTCTGCCTCAGGCCATGAAGATTCATCCGACCTTCCATGTCTCGCGAGTTAGACCGGCTAGGATTTCTAGATTGGTGCCCACCCCCAGACCCCCTCCTCCTACCCGTATGATCGATGGAGGACCCACATACACTGTTAGACGCATCCTGAAGTCCAGAAGGAGGGGTCGAGGCGTTCAATACCTTGTCGACTGGGAGGGCTATGGACCTGAGGAGCGTTCATGGATCCCGTCTCGATTCATTTTGGACAAAACCCTCATCCGGGATTTCCACAGGACACATCCCGATCAGCCCAGAAGGGCGTCTGGAATCCGCCCTTGAGGGGGGGGTTCTGTAACGATCGGTGTGCTGGTCTGACCTGCTCACTCACTCCACACACCTGTCTTGCTCCTCCTCCTCTGCAATTAACTGTTACCTGCTCCACCTGCTTATCCCACTACTTAACCAGACCTGACCCCATAGTCCAGTGCTAGTTCGTTTTAGCCCACTGGTTAGAGGAATCCTGTATTCGTCTACTAGTCTGTTTCCAAAGCCTTTTTTCCCTTTAATACCAAGCCTGCTTGTTCCCCTTTCTGATCCTGTTTGTCTGCCTCCTGTTTTTTGAAACCCGGACTGAAACCCGACCTCGCTCTTGGATAACCCCTACTGGATTGTCAGTGGACCTCTGCCCTATCGGACCCGACCTTGGACTGTCTTAGGAACACGAACCCGGAAAGCCCCTGCTCGGTCCGTTTGGCTGTCATCGCCGCAAACCCCTCTGGCCCGGATCAGTCAGCGCCGGCCCTGCGCTTCGTTCTCGAGCCGACACCCCAAGCTGCCGGCTCCTATCTCTCAGGTTAGTGATCTGTTCCTACTGCACTTTGTCTCTTTAGTGCCCTCCAGATCACTAACCTGTTGCCCTTGCCTCCAGCAGTTCCCCTACCCACGCTGACGTAGGCTGCAAACCGTCAAACTGAGCCACCCTCTTCATTAAACAATATTACTCTCCACTGACCTTGTCTCGGTTGATCACTGGGTCCATTCCCGAATCATTACAATGTGGTCATTCCAATTCTGAAAAAGAAAATTTTATGTGGGAAGAAGCACAGCAAAGAGCATTAGATTTGGCTAAGAAAGTCATACAACAAGCTGTGTAATTGGGAAAGATGATGTCCGGGCCTGTGCAGTTGCAGGCCTCAGCTGTTAATGACAATACAAGATGAAGTGATTGATGGGGATTATCAAGGAGAAAATCCCTGGTAATTGAGAAAGAAGAAAAACTAGCGCAACTGCTAGTGAAACCCTGTGAAATGACAGAGGTTCAAGGGGTGGCTGCCCCCACTAACATCACTGTAAGAGGTACAGGGGGGTTTGGCTCAACAGATAAACCAGGAGCCAAATTTGGGTGAGACAAGAAAATGGTCCACCTAGACCAGCTGAAATCATTTCACAAGGGAATGATGCAACAGTGTCAGTATTTTACTCAGGGGAGGAAAAATGGATAAATGTTATGTAAGAGAAAACTAATCAAATTCTTTTGTCTTATAGCAATAATAATTTTGATTTCAGATCCATGTTTCCGTGAGATCTGCTGATTGGACGACCCGAGGGACAGCGTGATGGCGGACGTCCCAAACCGTGGGAGGCACCACAGGGCTGGTGCAGGATTTGGGGGCCATCATCCTCCGTGTCCTCGCTGCCATGGTCCTGCTGGCACACCTCTGTTGAGCAGAAGCACCAGACCGGATCCTGAAAGAAGTGGTTCAGCCGTATCAACTGTGATGGGGAGACAGCATGCGCAACGGAATCCAGGATGACTACACATGCTCTCGGTGGCGTGTTAGAAGCATACCAGTAGTCTTCAAGGGATGTAACATTAAAGTGGTTTCAAGGAGAGGTTTGTGCCAATATGAATCATCTACAGAACGAGCGTGTAAGAAGACACACACTCAAATTGCACCTGCTGCACACACTTGTCAACAAATGGCACAATCGACGATAACAATTAAAGTTCACTGGAAAGTTTTTTTTTTTGTTTTTTTTCCCCTCCTCTGCCAACATGCACTAGGACGAAACGTGCATGGTGGGACACTTTGCTGGGTGGAACAGGTACTGTGTTAAGTGTTTTCAACGCTTTTGACAATAACATAACAAGAACTATGTTATTAAACACTGGACAGCATGCATCAAGAGCTGTTCATCAGGTTGGATTATGGATGCCTACTGTTGTAACATCACAGGAGGAAACTGCAAAGATCTTCCTTAAAGAACGGAACTGGCAAATAAAGATGTGGAACACGACGGCAGAAGTGTTAACGAACATTTCTATAGCTTTGAACTGGACGTATGTAACGTACAAATGATGCACGCTCATATACAACAAGAACGATTCAAGCGTGTGGTTATTATCGGAAATTTCCAGGAATGGAGACAACTATGGAACATTAGTAGTAAAAGTTGGTTACAACTAGAACCGCAGAAGACCTATTGTAATGCTACTATGTGTGAAGGACATTGGACACAAAATGGTGTTACCAATAGTACTACTGTCTGTCATTATTATATATTGCCCGTAGTGACTGTACAGGGGTATTGGTTTTTGAAACTGGATGGTGATTGGTTTGGCCCACAGACAAACTACACCTATGAACCTGGATCTATGCGAGACTGCTGATAAAGGGATGGTATGTATGCTACAACAAGGACATCTTAACCCATGTTTAACTGGAGACGAGGTGTTATGTGATTGGACTCATGAACCAGCTAGAGAAACAATAAAGAGTCATCCTCAATTACCTCAGGTGCCTTTCGTTGGGTGTTTTGATGTATACATCTGAAGTTGGAATAACGTGACCTATCAATTAACCAATTTCACTATCACCCTGGATTGGTTCAAATGCGCATTGAATCAGTCTACGGAACTAAATCGCTTAATTGAATCACACAGGTCCAACATTTCCAGCTTAAAGGTGTCTACATTTATGGCCCAAGGACAGGTTTTGCATGCGGCTACGTTAATGGTGCAATCATCTGCACATCATTGGTGGGACATTTTTAATGGAATGTCTGTTACTGCTCGAAACTATGTAGTACCTCCCTTGCTTTTGCTCATTATTGCTATTATAGTGTTAACCTTATATAATGTTTGCACCTGTATAATCAAAAGTGGTTTTGGGACGGAAAGAATAACTTTAAAATAGACCTTGGGGACAGTTTTTCTAAAATTAGGTTTTCCCAAAATTAGGATTGTCAAAGACCAAGGGGTGGAGTGATATATTAAAGAATTATTTTTTGCTCTTTAACAATGTATTATGGGAAAAGCTGCTCAGTTTTATAACTTTTAATATTATGGGAAGACTGGTCAGTTAAATAAATAAGAGAGAGGACTGGCCAGTTCACACATTGATTATTGCTGTTGTGGTGTTCGCACCTGAGTTCACATGAAACTAAGATAACTTGTGGTGGGAACTTGTGACAATGTGTTGTGGGAAAGACTGATCCTGTATTCCTTATTTTGCTTATATTGTGCTTTATTATCTGAGTTTGCAATATTATTTTGCTTCACACACTGCTGAGACGCTGGGAACGGGTCCTGTTTGGGAACATGTTTTGGGAAGCAGGGCAGCTGTGGAGGGAGAGATGGCCACTCTCGCTCTACATCTGACTCTTTGTTTACAAGTATATAAAGAGGAGACTGCCCTTAGCCCAGTGAGTCTGCCGTGAGTTCGTGTGTGGACACCGGCATCGTGAACGCTGATCTTAACCTAGGACTGAGGGCTCCCAGTTCGTGTCAATGGTAAGGGCTGATTCTGAGAATCTGTTGAGCGTCACGTCTGTTTGAAAGCTTGTTGCTTTAATGCTTGCTACTTTGCCTGTGTGAAGTGCTTGTTGTTTTGATGTGCTGTATTCTGTGGGGAATAATAATAAATGTGTGCCTTATATTCTAACAGAAACAGTGTTTGAGTCCTTATTTGCGTTTGCCGATCTCTCCCGATCCTGAAATAAACATTTGATAAAACATTTTGGCGTTGTCGGCAGGATTGGAGGAGAGACTACAATACACAAATATGTTTAGAAATATGTTTAAAAGGAGAAATAAGAACTCTGATGAGAAAATTCAGAGGGAAGAGGTAGTTCCCGGATGGGAGCTTCCTCATTGTAAGGAGATAGCGCTGTGTTTGCGCGATGGTGGGGGCAGACCGGAGCCGTGGAGCGGTCCGCTGGAGGCAGCGGGACCCGAAGAATTATTGAAAGTGTTGCAGAAAATTGAGGTGCAAAAAAAGGCTCCGGTGGACGGATTACAGAGGCGCTTGTGGATCTGTGCCACGGCGTGGAAAATGCAGTATGAAGCCGGCCAACAATTAAAAACTCAGCAGTTAAAAGACAGACAGGCAATGACTGAGCTGCAGTCTGCTGAGTCGCTGTACCGGCAGCATGTGCAAAGGCTGACTAATCAGCTGGAACAGATGACCAGTGTTGCAGAAAAAGCTGTGGCCCAGGTGTCTGTGTTAACAAGGAAAAAACGGGAAAACCCCCCGCCGTTTTCCTCTGAAAAAAGTCCGTTCGTTTGTAACTGGATTGGGGTCTGGGTGGGATCCCGAAAGCTGGGACGGTAATATGTGGGACGATGAGGAGGACGGTGATTCTGGAGGTCCTCCAGATCCACGGCCTTTCCCTCCATTGGGGGTTAAACCCGTCGTCCGAAGGAGAAGAGAGCAGCAGCATATACCTGCAGCCTTCCGGCAGCGGATAGATGCTCAAGGTAATGATGTACTTGATGCTGCGGGACAACCTGTTATGGAATTGGTGGAACAGCCGCAGCCGCCGGCGGTGTCACGGACAATAACAGAAGATTACTCACAGGATGAAGTTGCTCATATCACTAAAAAAATAAGGCAGCATCCGGGCGAACCCACTGATCTATGGGTGGCTCGACTGCTGGATGAAGGTGCAGAACAGATTGAAATAGATCACGGAGATGGCATGGCATTTGGTGGTCTGAGCACTGATGGGAATGTAAATGCTAATTATAGGCAAGAAGCGAGAAATTTGGGGGATCAGGCGAGATCATTGTTTGACGTGTGGTCTGAGGCAGTACGAGCAACATGTCCCAATGTATCTGATTGGCCCAAAATTTCTGGACAATGGTTAACATTAAAGGAGTGTGTGCAGAGGCTGACGAGGCTGTGTGTGCGTGATCTGTTAACAGTGGGGATGGTGGCTGGATATCAGCAAGGAGCTGTTCCGAAGGTGGTGAGAGACCAGTTGATTAAAACTGCCCCACAGCATTATCGGGCAGCTATGCTTACTGTGATGCTGGGAGCTCCAGATGCCCCGATGGAAACCATTAAGGCTCGAATCATGGAGCTGGGGAATCTGGGGGAATGGGGCAAGCAGGAGGAATGCAGACCACGAGTTCAACAAACTCCGGTCCGCAGGCCGCAAAGGGAGCGGGGGAGAAATGAACAGGGTCCACCACGTAACATGTTGTGGAGGGCACTGATTAATGCTGGGGAGCCTGCTTCAGAGATACACGCATTACCTACTGATGAGTTGAGACAGATGTGTCAAAGGAGAGGCTTAAAAGTTAACTGTGCAGGATTTGGTGCTGAGCTGGACCCATTAAATTCTTTGATTCAGCTGTTGCGAGAGGCGATTCATCCCACACCATCGGCTCCACCTGCTGAAGAATCTGAGTCTGTTGTGGGCAGAGAACCTGCTAAGGTGGTTGAGACTGAGGTGTCAGAGTCTGAGGAATCCTCGGGCAAAGAGGTGAAAGTAAGGAGAGTGAAAAAAAGGAAAAGAAAGAACAAAGATAGAAGGAGGAGCAACATGTACCCTGATCTGACGGATCTGATGGAGTTTAACTAGGATTGTGCAGCATGGAAATTCGTGGGAGGACAGATTGAAGTTTTTATGTTTGTATGTTGTTGGGTTTTTTTCTGCGCAGGAGAACTTTCTGCGTGCAAACAACAGCTGGTCAAGGCAGTTATATTGAAAAAAAATGTGTCTGATAATCATGACTTAACAGATTGGAAGCCTAAATTGATGCAAGCAGTGGCCCAATTGAATAATAGGCCAATTGCTCCAGGGGCAGTCTTACTGTCTCTGCATTTGACAAACTGAGAAACCGCTCAGGATTATATGTGTGTATAAGAGAGTAAAAATAAATGAACAATCAAACTTGTGATTTTATCTGAATGGAAAATGTATTAATGTATATGTGAATGCTTAATACAAGAGTTAAAAATATTTCAGCATTATTGACTAGAATTTATCATTTTATGGCACAAGTATGTGTGTAACGATCGGTGTGCTGGTCTGTTAAGTCATGATTATCAGACACATTTTTTTTCAATATAACTGCCTTGACAATATAACTGCCTTGACCAGCTGTTGTTTGCATTATCCAACGCAGAGAGGAACTATGACGTGGGTGACCGGGAACTCTTGGCAGTCAAATTGGCCTTAGAGGAGTGGAGGCACTGGTTGGAGGGTTCTAAGATGCCGTTCTTGGTGTGGACAGACCACAAGAATTTGGAGTATCTCAGGAGCGCGAAGAGATTGAACCCCAGACAAGCCAGGTGGGCTCTCTTTTTTAGTCGCTTCAGTTTCTCTCTTTCTTACAGACCTGGAACCAAGAATGTAAAGCCAGACGCTCTATCCAGGATTTATGAAACAGGAGAGGAGAGTTCTGTTGAGGCCCAGGAGTTCATTTTGCCAGACGCGGTCCGTTGTGCCATCACTAGGCACGACTTGGAGCAAGAGATCAGGAGGTCCCTGGAGGGAGGAACTATCCCTGAGGCCTGTCCCAAGGACAAGCTCTTCGTGCTAGACTCCTTGAGGAGTAGTGTCCTTAATTTCTGTCACAGCTCCCACCTATACTGTCACCCGGGTATAACCAAGTCTATCAGAATCGTTCAATCACAGTTCTGGTGGCCGACCCTGGCAGCGGATGTCAGGGAGTTTGTGAACGCCTGCCCTAAGTGTAACCAGGCAAAAGCCTCCCGATGACCCCCGTCCGGTCTGCTCCGTCCTCTCCCCGTTCCCTCTAGACCCTGGTCCTGTCTCGCGATGGATTTCATCACAGGTCTGCCAGTTTCTGAGGGGAACTCGGTCATCCTCACCATTGTGGACCGGTTTTCCAAGATGATCCACTTAGTTCCACTGCCTAAACTGCCCTCTGCAAAGGAGATGGGCAACATCTTGGCCCGGGAGGTTTTCCGTTTACATGGCCTCCCCACTGATATTGTGTCTGACAGAGGTCCCCAGTTTGTTGCTCGTTATTGGCAGGAGTTTTGCTCCATGTTGGGGATCTCTGTCAGTTTGTCGTCTGGGTTTCACCCCCAGACCGATGGCCAAACAGAGCGATTAAATCAGGAGGTTGAGACTAAGCTCCGTCTCCTCTGCGGTTCCGATCCCACCAGGTGGGTCCAGAACCTTCCTTGGACGGAGTACGCTATAAATTCCACTCCTTCATGCACCACAGGCCTATCTCCCTTCTATATAGTATATGGTTTCCAGCCTCCAGTTTTCACCGTTGAGGAGAGGGATGCCAGAGTTCCATCCGCTCGTTTGTCTGCCTTGAGGTGCCAGCGGGCTTGGAGAAGGGCAAGAAGGGCTATTCTACACTCTTCCCAGGTCCAGGCTCGGGCCGCTAATCGCCGGCGGATCCCAGCCCCGCATTATAGACCCGGAGACAAGGTCTGGCTCTCCACCAAGGACCTGCTGTTAAAGGTGGAGAACAGGAAGCTAGCTCCGCGTTTCATCGGGCCCTTCCCGATCTCCAAGGTGGTGAATCCGGTGGCGGTCCGGCTTCGTCTGCCTCAGGCCATGAAGATTCATCCGACCTTCCATGTCTCGCGAGTTAGACCGGCTAGGATTTCTAGATTGGTGCCCACCCCCAGACCCCCTCCTCCTACCCGTATGATCGATGGAGGACCCACATACACTGTTAGACGCATCCTGAAGTCCAGAAGGAGGGGTCGAGGCGTTCAATACCTTGTCGACTGGGAGGGCTATGGACCTGAGGAGCGTTCATGGATCCCGTCTCGATTCATTTTGGACAAAACCCTCATCCGGGATTTCCACAGGACACATCCCGATCAGCCCAGAAGGGCGTCTGGAATCCGCCCTTGAGGGGGGGGTTCTGTAACGATCGGTGTGCTGGTCTGACCTGCTCACTCACTCCACACACCTGTCTTGCTCCTCCTCCTCTGCAATTAACTGTTACCTGCTCCACCTGCTTATCCCACTACTTAACCAGACCTGACCCCATAGTCCAGTGCTAGTTCGTTTTAGCCCACTGGTTAGAGGAATCCTGTATTCGTCTACTAGTCTGTTTCCAAAGCCTTTTTTCCCTTTAATACCAAGCCTGCTTGTTCCCCTTTCTGATCCTGTTTGTCTGCCTCCTGTTTTTTGAAACCCGGACTGAAACCCGACCTCGCTCTTGGATAACCCCTACTGGATTGTCAGTGGACCTCTGCCCTATCGGACCCGACCTTGGACTGTCTTAGGAACACGAACCCGGAAAGCCCCTGCTCGGTCCGTTTGGCTGTCATCGCCGCAAACCCCTCTGGCCCGGATCAGTCAGCGCCGGCCCTGCGCTTCGTTCTCGAGCCGACACCCCAAGCTGCCGGCTCCTATCTCTCAGGTTAGTGATCTGTTCCTACTGCACTTTGTCTCTTTAGTGCCCTCCAGATCACTAACCTGTTGCCCTTGCCTCCAGCAGTTCCCCTACCCACGCTGACGTAGGCTGCAAACCGTCAAACTGAGCCACCCTCTTCATTAAACAATATTACTCTCCACTGACCTTGTCTCGGTTGATCACTGGGTCCATTCCCGAATCATTACAATGTGGTCATTCCAATTCTGAAAAAGAAAATTTTATGTGGGAAGAAGCACAGCAAAGAGCATTAGATTTGGCTAAGAAAGTCATACAACAAGCTGTGTAATTGGGAAAGATGATGTCCGGGCCTGTGCAGTTGCAGGCCTCAGCTGTTAATGACAATACAAGATGAAGTGATTGATGGGGATTATCAAGGAGAAAATCCCTGGTAATTGAGAAAGAAGAAAAACTAGCGCAACTGCTAGTGAAACCCTGTGAAATGACAGAGGTTCAAGGGGTGGCTGCCCCCACTAACATCACTGTAAGAGGTACAGGGGGGTTTGGCTCAACAGATAAACCAGGAGCCAAATTTGGGTGAGACAAGAAAATGGTCCACCTAGACCAGCTGAAATCATTTCACAAGGGAATGATGCAACAGTGTCAGTATTTTACTCAGGGGAGGAAAAATGGATAAATGTTATGTAAGAGAAAACTAATCAAATTCTTTTGTCTTATAGCAATAATAATTTTGATTTCAGATCCATGTTTCCGTGAGATCTGCTGATTGGACGACCCGAGGGACAGCGTGATGGCGGACGTCCCAAACCGTGGGAGGCACCACAGGGCTGGTGCAGGATTTGGGGGCCATCATCCTCCGTGTCCTCGCTGCCATGGTCCTGCTGGCACACCTCTGTTGAGCAGAAGCACCAGACCGGATCCTGAAAGAAGTGGTTCAGCCGTATCAACTGTGATGGGGAGACAGCATGCGCAACGGAATCCAGGATGACTACACATGCTCTCGGTGGCGTGTTAGAAGCATACCAGTAGTCTTCAAGGGATGTAACATTAAAGTGGTTTCAAGGAGAGGTTTGTGCCAATATGAATCATCTACAGAACGAGCGTGTAAGAAGACACACACTCAAATTGCACCTGCTGCACACACTTGTCAACAAATGGCACAATCGACGATAACAATTAAAGTTCACTGGAAAGTTTTTTTTTTTGTTTTTTTTCCCCTCCTCTGCCAACATGCACTAGGACGAAACGTGCATGGTGGGACACTTTGCTGGGTGGAACAGGTACTGTGTTAAGTGTTTTCAACGCTTTTGACAATAACATAACAAGAACTATGTTATTAAACACTGGACAGCATGCATCAAGAGCTGTTCATCAGGTTGGATTATGGATGCCTACTGTTGTAACATCACAGGAGGAAACTGCAAAGATCTTCCTTAAAGAACGGAACTGGCAAATAAAGATGTGGAACACGACGGCAGAAGTGTTAACGAACATTTCTATAGCTTTGAACTGGACGTATGTAACGTACAAATGATGCACGCTCATATACAACAAGAACGATTCAAGCGTGTGGTTATTATCGGAAATTTCCAGGAATGGAGACAACTATGGAACATTAGTAGTAAAAGTTGGTTACAACTAGAACCGCAGAAGACCTATTGTAATGCTACTATGTGTGAAGGACATTGGACACAAAATGGTGTTACCAATAGTACTACTGTCTGTCATTATTATATATTGCCCGTAGTGACTGTACAGGGGTATTGGTTTTTGAAACTGGATGGTGATTGGTTTGGCCCACAGACAAACTACACCTATGAACCTGGATCTATGCGAGACTGCTGATAAAGGGATGGTATGTATGCTACAACAAGGACATCTTAACCCATGTTTAACTGGAGACGAGGTGTTATGTGATTGGACTCATGAACCAGCTAGAGAAACAATAAAGAGTCATCCTCAATTACCTCAGGTGCCTTTCGTTGGGTGTTTTGATGTATACATCTGAAGTTGGAATAACGTGACCTATCAATTAACCAATTTCACTATCACCCTGGATTGGTTCAAATGCGCATTGAATCAGTCTACGGAACTAAATCGCTTAATTGAATCACACAGGTCCAACATTTCCAGCTTAAAGGTGTCTACATTTATGGCCCAAGGACAGGTTTTGCATGCGGCTACGTTAATGGTGCAATCATCTGCACATCATTGGTGGGACATTTTTAATGGAATGTCTGTTACTGCTCGAAACTATGTAGTACCTCCCTTGCTTTTGCTCATTATTGCTATTATAGTGTTAACCTTATATAATGTTTGCACCTGTATAATCAAAAGTGGTTTTGGGACGGAAAGAATAACTTTAAAATAGACCTTGGGGACAGTTTTTCTAAAATTAGGTTTTCCCAAAATTAGGATTGTCAAAGACCAAGGGGTGGAGTGATATATTAAAGAATTATTTTTTGCTCTTTAACAATGTATTATGGGAAAAGCTGCTCAGTTTTATAACTTTTAATATTATGGGAAGACTGGTCAGTTAAATAAATAAGAGAGAGGACTGGCCAGTTCACACATTGATTATTGCTGTTGTGGTGTTCGCACCTGAGTTCACATGAAACTAAGATAACTTGTGGTGGGAACTTGTGACAATGTGTTGTGGGAAAGACTGATCCTGTATTCCTTATTTTGCTTATATTGTGCTTTATTATCTGAGTTTGCAATATTATTTTGCTTCACACACTGCTGAGACGCTGGGAACGGGTCCTGTTTGGGAACATGTTTTGGGAAGCAGGGCAGCTGTGGAGGGAGAGATGGCCACTCTCGCTCCACATTTGACTCTTTGTTTACAAGTATATAAAGAGGAGACTGCCCTTAGCCCAGTGAGTCTGCCGTGAGTTCGTGTGTGGACACCGGCATTGTGAACGCTGATCTTAACCTAGGACTGAGGGCTCCCAGTTCGTGTCAATGGTAAGGGCTGATTCTGAGAATCTGTTGAGCGTCACGTCTGTTTGAAAGCTTGTTGCTTTAATGCTTGCTACTTTGCCTGTGTGAAGTGCTTGTTGTTTTGATGTGCTGTATTCTGTGGGGAATAATAATAAATGTGTGCCTTATATTCTAACAGAAACAGTGTTTGAGTCCTTATTTGCATTTCATAAAACAGTGGTTTTAATTGTATTTGAAACTATTGTCTGTAGATTTGTTTTAGTTATAACGGTTGTTGGAGGTTCAGTTATTATGTTCTCAGGTCGAATCACCGTAGGTTTTGCGTTGTCCAAGTCCCTAGCAACCTCTGTAGGTTGCACTGCCATTTTGCTTGTATTTACCTTTGTAATATCAGTATTATTTGTTGAAATTTGTATTGTGCTATTTAAAATTTTAGAAGCTGATGTGACCGTTAATGTCTTTTCCATTAAAGTTGTCGATTTATTTAGTCCTGATTTGGTGACAGTCACATTTCCACTAGGGTCAGTCATTTTCTTCACTTCTACTGTAGTTCTAGTAGCCATAGTTGTTGGGGGAAAACAATTAACTTCTTCTAGTAGCGTCTCTTTACGTGGTAAGTTCCATAATATAGTTGAATATACTTTTCCACTCGAGGTGATGTCTTCGAATTTCAACTCGTATGTTTTGTCAACTGGAAAGCTATTACATTTGCTTCAATAATCCATCCACAATCTGCATTCCAAACAGTCATATTACAATTAATGTTTTCTTGATTTTGACTTGATAATTGATGACTTACATTAGTATGCGAATTACACATCCGTCGTCTGTCACCTTTTTGCAGTAATCTAGAGATAATCACGTTTCTTTTAACCAAGTCATATTTATCACTGTCTGGCTCCACATGTATCCTAATTCGGTCATTAAACATTTGAACTGTAGTATTTAACTCCTTATTTAACTTATTTCCTATTCGTTCTAAATCACCATTTCCTGATACTACATTGTGGTTTTGTAGATTCTTCATTGTTAAGTTATATTTGTAGTTGTCCTCGGGATCCCTGTGGGATTCTATTTTTATTTCTACCTCAAAACCATTGTCCTTTATGTACAGAATAAGTGAGCACTGATTTATCCCATATTCTGTATATTCCTTTTTGACACTTTTTCCACACAATTTTTGATCATTGTAATAAATGTTCACCTCTAACTCTGTATCTAATTTTGTACGAAATCCTGTATCGGTTACCGTTGCTTTCCATTTGAATTCAGCATGGGTCTCTCTTTTCTTACGCAACCTTTTTGTTTTTTCTCCTAACTGTTCTTTAAGACCTAGATGAGTCATTAACTTCAGTTCAGCTGGCAAAAACACTGGTGTGTACTTGTTCAAACCCATTAACGTTGTGTTGTACTTATCTTGTTCTGCAAAGGTGGATTTCCCTTTATAGACTGAAGTCCCACATTTCATGGTTTCATGTCGATCGTCTCGACCCACATTACTCGTTGTTCTCTCCACTCGTGGTTGAGCTGACGTTGGCTGATGCTGTGGTGCCGGCTGCAGGCTGTGAGAGTTCATCTCCAGCCTCGCTGTTGTTAGGTTCACCACTTCTGCCAACATCCATAGGTGAAATGTCATTAATACCAGTCTCATTGCTGCAAACTTTCTGTTCACACTCTTTTCCATTGTCTGGCTTCACAATGTCTGTCTTCACAGTGTCTCTGGCGTGTACTTTAGTACAATGAGTCAAATGATACCACGTATCACTCCCCTTTACTTGGACGGCGGTTGAGGTTGCTCGTTTGACCTCAAATGGTCCGTCCCATCTCGAGCTGTTCCATTTACGTCTGAACACCTTCACGTACACCAGGTCTCCTGGTTCGACTGGTCTCTTCACCACCGACTCTGGACAGGAACTTCTGGCTTTTTCCTGCAGATAGATAGCTCTATGGATAGGAGTTATATGCTTTCAACTCAGTTTGTAGCTGTTCAAGTGCCGGGCCTTTGAATGGAAGCCTCCATTCAGGTTCTGGCATTGTTCTGCCTGTTAGCATTTCATGCGGGGTTAAATGTATGCTGCGGTGCAACTGCATGCGATAGCTCATTAGCGCAAGCGGCAAGGCCTCAACCCAGTTTAGGTTAGTAGAAGCACAGATTTTATTCATCTTAGCTTTCAAAGTCCAATTGATTCTTTCTACAATACTCTGACTCTGTGGGTGGTAGACTGCTCCAAAACGTTGTTTAATTCCTAGCTTTGACAAAACACCTTTCAACACCTTTTGGATAAACGCTGAACCATTATCTGAACTGATTTCTGATGGGATGCCAAATCTCGGAATCACCTCTCTTTTCAGAAACTTAATCACTGTCTCAGCTCCCAATGTCTTTGATGGGACTGCTTCAATCCATCGGCTGAACCGATCGATCACCACCATCATGTATCTTTTCCCTTGCACTGGCTTTATCATGTCAACATGATCTATCACAAGATGTTTAAAGGGTCCCTCAGGGACCGGAATGTGTCCAATCGGTGATTTTATCCCTTTTCGTACATTGTTTTCTGCACATATTTCACATTGGCTCAAGATTTCATCCACCATTGCTTGCATGTAAGGAGACCAATAACCTTGCTTTCTCAACTTCTCCATCACTTTCCCTCTTCCACAGTGATCCAAACCATGTGCTTCTGAGACCAACATTATCAACAATGCTACTGGTGCAACTAAATGTCCACTTTGTGATCTCCACAAACCACTTTCACTCATTGTCGCACCTCTCTGCGCCCAGAGAGCGTGCTCACTCACACCTGCCTCCTGCTGCATCAAAATGATGTCTTCTGGTGTCACCATTGGTTCCAAGGTGACCACTGGTGCCAAGATAGCCATCTGGCACTTAGATGCTAATTTTGCTGCCTCATCTGCGGCGTTGTTTCCTTTAATGACTAAATCATTACCTTTACGATGGGCGTTGCATTTGATCACTGCCAGTCTTGATGGCAGCATCATCGATGCAATCAGCTCTTTTAGCTGTTCTTGATGTAGTACTGGACTGCCATCTGCTCTTTTGAAACCTCTTTGTCTCCAAACAGCAGCAAACAGATAACAAACCCCATGGGCATAAGCCGAGTCTGTGAATATGTTTGCTACTTTTCCTTTTGCTAGTTTGCGCGCTTCTGTCAAAGCTTTTAGTTCAGCCTTTTGGGCAGAGCATGGTTGCTCACATTTTTCTGCTTTAACTGTTACAAAAGTGTCTCCTACTTGTTCAACCACAGCATAGCCTGCGTGGTTTCCAAGATGATCTCTGACACATGACCCGTCAACAAAATAAGTGACTTCCGCGTTCATTATCGGAGTTGACTCTAAATCAGGTCTTAGTCTTGTGAATTTCATTGTTTCTGCAAGACACTTGTGTGGTTCTCCTTCACAGTCCAGAGGTACCATGTCAGCGGGGTTGTTCGTTGTACACCTTTGTACAGTTACATCTGGATATGTTAAAAGTGGCATGTACTGTAAACATCTTGCCTGAGTCATCACAAACTTTCCTTGATTTATCAGTTCTGTGATTTTGTGATGGGTCTGTATTGTTACCGGATAACCCATTGTTATGGTTGACGCTTTTTCATAAGCATAGTAGACTGCTGCTAGACCTTGATAACATGGTGGCCAGCCTTGGGCCACATTGTCTAGTTTGGTGCTGTAATAAGCAATGGCTTGCTTTCGTCGTCCTACACAGGTTTCTTGCATTAGTACAGCTGATCCGTACATGTTTTTTCTGTTGGCTGCATACAGGTAAAATTGTTTGTCATAGTTTGGCAATGCCAAAGTTGGTGCCACTTGCATTTCCTGTTTTAGTGTTTCAAAAGCTATTTTAGCTTCTGTTGTCCATTTCAACACCGCTTTTAACGACTGCTTTCCTGTTTCTTTTATTAGTTCTCTAAGTGGTGCTGTTTTTTCCGCATAATTTTCAATCCAGTCTGCATTGAAACCTGTCATTCCCAAAAATGTCATCATTTCGCCGACTGTTCGTGGACTTGGAGCTTTGCTGACACCTTCCAGTTGAGAAGGGGAAATGCCAACTGTTCCTTGTGATATTTGTCTTCCTAGGTAATCTACCTGTGGTTGACAATACTGTAGTTTTTGTTTGGAGACCTTGTGTCCTCCCTCTGCTAATCTTTGTAGAACTTTGATTGAGTCCTGATGACAGTCATTTAGTGTGTTTCCACAGATTAACAAATCATCCACATACTGTAACACAGTTCCAGTTAAATTGAGTCCTTCCAAATCATTTTTTAGCACATGATTAAATATGTGCGGGCTGAGTTTAAACCCTTGAGGCAATCGGGTATAACTGAGTTTTTTACCTCTGTAGGTAAATGCGAATAAATGTTGCGACTCTTCCGTTAACGGAATGCTGAAAAATGCAGAGCAGAGATCAATCATGGTGAAAAAACGTGCTTCAGATGGTATTGAATTTAAAAGAGTATTTGGATTTGGCACATCCGATTCTGCGTCTACTATTATCTTGTTTATTTCTCTTAAGTCATGAACAAGACGGTATTTGTTTTTGTCTGCTTTCAGAACTGGAAAAATTGGAGTATTACATTGACTTTCTACTTCCACCAGCACACCTGCTTGCATCAATCCGTCAATGGTTTTCTGAATGCCTTGTTCTGCTTCTGGTTTTAATGGGTATTGCTGGCGAAAAGGAAACTGTGCATTTGGTTTTATTTGAACCGAGACTGGTTCTGCAGATTTTACTAAACCCACATCTGTATCATGTTTGGACCATAAGTGCTCAGAGACATTTTTTAGCATGTCCTGCATCAATGGTTGGTCTTCAGAGGAACCATTTTCCTCAGACTGGTCTTTTAGATCAACAGGCACTGTCACAACTTGTGGTTTTGCTGTCATTGGTGTTTCACATAGGATCTTGATCATTTTTCCATCACTTGATTGAAAAATGAATGGGTTATCTGTGTCTTCCCATGTTGCTTCGGTTGCAAGTTTCATCATTGGTCCCAGATCTTTTGCATGAAATCTTTTATTTACAAACAATGTTATGTGTGGTACTGAGTCTGGAACATTGTACCACTCTGAAATGAAATCATTTTGTTTCACATTTAAAGCTGCACCTTGGTTTCCAATAACAATACATTGTGTTTCAAGATTAACAGTTCTGTCTTTTGTAGAACTGTCCCATTTTTCTTCAAACTCCATGTTCTTTGAAATGTCATAGAACATGGTGCAGTGGTAATCTAGAAAAGGTTTTCTGGCTTCTGGAATTTGAGCTTTAATGTACCGGCCCCAGTTAGTGACTACATCTTCAACTGGGCCCGAAATGTCTCCTAGCCAATAAACATTAGCTTCATGTGTTTGCATGTACATTTGAAGATCCAGACCTGTTTTGTCAACATACAAACCCTGAGGTGAACACCAGATTTTTAATTTCATCATGCACAATGCATCTCTTCCCAACAGGTTAATTGGTGTTTGGTCAGAGACAAGGATTGGTATTGTTATCTCTTCGTCATCAGTTGCCAGTCGTACAGGAGCTGTCATTTGTATTAACTGTCTTGTTCCCGAGAACCCTACTGTTGAAATGAATTTATTAGACATGGGGAGGTGCTTTGCATAATTTGGATTTACACACGTGTAAGCTGCTCCTGTATTGACCAGCATCGGTGTTTCTTTTTCTTCAATTAGAATTTTTAACATAGGTTCATTTTCAGCACCGTCGCTTACGATCGGGCACTGGTTCTCCCCTATAAGGTTCTCTGGGCCCCCCTAGTAACCAAAATTTGGTTACTAGGGGTAACCTAGTACAGGACATTTGGTTTACAGGACGTCTTGTTGGACCTATACGTAACCGGTCACGCGATTGCCTGCGGTATGTGTTGTTGCCTCTTGGGCAATGCTCGGCACGATGTCCAAGTTCATTACATGTCCAACATGCTCCCATTATTCCAGGTGCACCAGGCCTGCCTCTGTTAGTCCAGGCAGGACCTCTTTGCTGTCGTCCACGAGGCCCATATGGCTGTGATTTAAATGCTTGAGGATAGACATTAACCACTGGTTGTTGCGGCTGGGTAAGTTGAGGAGCCGGAAAACTCCTTTGTGCTAGATTAGTCACATTAGGTACAGGTTCTGAAAAACCTTGAGGTGGGGTCACATTATCAGTCACTTTAATCATTGCAGCTTGTGTTTTAGCTTTGTTTTTTCCTGCTAGTTCTCCAAGCCGCATTTGTGCCAGTTTTCTTGTTCTGCAATGTTCATTTGTTGTCTTCTGTACTTCTCCACTGCATGTATCACATGATCACGGAACTCTCTGTGAGGCATTGACGTCAGAGCCACGACATCCTTGAGCCTGCTTCTCACAGGATCAGGCATTGCTTCAATGATGGAGTTCCGGAACAGAGTTGTCAGCACAGGGCTCTTATCAACTTCCTCTTCTGTTTCCTGTTTCCATCTTTTTAGCTGCTTTGCAATATAAGACGCTGGATTTTCTGCATTATCGATTGGATCTCCTCTTAATGCCTTTGGGTCAATCTTAGTGGGATATTCTTTTCGCAGCGCTTCCCACAGTGCTGTGCGAAATAAATTGAAGCCGATTCCATCAGCTCTCTGTTGGAGCATCCACACGAAACGTTCCTTTAAGACGTTTTCCATAGCAGGTGTTCCCAGGCACTGTGCAAAAACAGCTTTTAAATCGCCAAGAGCTAGCATTTTCCCAACAGTTTCCTCCTCAAACACCTTTATCCATTTGCTGGCACCCTCATTTATGTCTGGCAATCTGCCAACCAGGCCGATCAAGTCTTGAGACGCTCATGGGACATAATGAGCAACGTTCCCTTTTACAAGTATGGGTAACTGTTTGTTATCTGTGTACCTGTCAGGTGAATGTATGTTGGGTCGGTATCTTAAATCATAATCACTTCTCCTGCCAGTAGTTGTTTGTGTTCCTCCTGTAGGGCCCTTTACTGCCTCTTGTTCTAAAAGCTCGCTGGCATTTTCTGGTACAATATTTTGTCTTATGGCTTCCTCATCAATTTCCTTTTCTAATTCCTCAATTATGGTGCGATCAATTTCTCTTTGCAAATTTAACCCTTCATGATCTAGGTTTACCCAAAATGAATCACCCTTTTGTTTCATTGCGTAGTCTGCATAACAATCAACTCCACCCATAGGCTTCAGGGTCAATGACTTTCTATGATCCCCAGATGTTTTCTTTGCGGTACTACAATGATTAGGTGCAAGATCCAGCGCGTTTACAGGAGAATCTGAGTTCATTGGGCCTGCAGTGTTCTGATGCATTGCAACTGAAGCAACAGGAGAACCTGATTTATGCACAGCCGAATATATGTTTACTAGGGCGTGATCATTTTGCTGTATTGCAGGTACATTTTGGTTAGGCGACCCTCCTGCATTCGTAAAACTGATATGTGAGGCCTTTGTCATGATCTCTTTATGTTCTGTTGAATCGTTTTGGCTTCCACCCCCTGCAGTTGCATCTATGATCAGACTATCCTTGTCCTTGTACTGGAAAATCTCCCATTATGTTAACTGTGCCACTTAGAGATGGATAAAGTCCCGCAGCTTTTGAATATTCTGCCTTACCATTTGCAGACTGCTGTCTCATTTCCATAAGCTTCTGTTTTAATGCACTTCTATAGGCCTGACCTTCTTCATTGAAAAGGTTTAGAATCTTTAACTCAAGCTCACGTTTTTCTTTTCTCTTTTTAGGATTATTATTTGCCTTGTAATCCATGATTCTGACTTCCATTTGCTCACAAAGAGACGTGTCAAAACAGCCTTTTTCAGGCCAGGGTGAATTAAACTTATGTGTCCTTTTGTTCCATTTTTTAGAAATTTTGGGAATTTTTGTAGCATATTCGGGGTATTTTAACCCAATAATAACAATAGAAATGTTTGCCATTTTGCTCTGTATTAGCTTAGTTAAACCAAATTAAGAAAACCAAAATTTAAGATGTACTATAGGGTTAACTTGTCTCAAATCAATAAATCCCTGCAAACTGATGAACTGTTACCTCTCAGAGATTTGTTTGCTTTCCTCCGGGCGGGGCTGCGCTCCACGCCAAAGGGACTGTACTTTGCTCTCTCTGAGCTGAAGCAAAGGGAGGGAGGGGGAGAGGGGGAGAGCTGTGTGTGTATTGGAAAGAGTCACTGACCGTCAATCAATAACCCATGGTGCTTGCTTTTTCCTCACTGACAGGCCAAATTAAAATTAAAAAAAACAACAGCAGACAAGCTCGCAGATTCAATAGCTGAAACGTTTTCCAACAACACACTTTTTTTTAATAATAGCACACCGTCAGGAACAGGCAGAGCCACTGCCACCAGCGAAGCCACTGCACAACTATTGTCAAACCTTCAAACCCAGTTTACGTGTCTGCACCCACATCTTTTCAACACAGCAGCTCACACACCTTGTATACACACCTTGGTTCAGCAGATTTCCTTACAAAAAAATAAAAGGTTTTCATGCACTTTTACCTCAGCAAATTAGACAAACTTTACCTTTACTTCTGATAATGGGACTTTGAAGAGAAAAACAAAGCACAGCAAACAAAACAGTTTCATACATGCGTTTTAGTCAAACAGAGCTCTAATCATTTAAACTCACACATAGACGTCTGTCACATAACACATCCCAAACACTCTTTCACTCACTCATTTCTCACTCTCCCGGGAACTTAGTATTTTTTCTAATAATGGTGCAGATGCTCAATATTCCTGGATTTTTACATATAATTTAAACCATATTTATTGGACCCATAGCAAAAAAAAGTAAAAGTAAACATTTATATTTCACGTGCTCCAGAACAGGCCTTCTATTTCAAATTTGATAGGCTCTTTCACCTTGTTTACCTAAACCGGAGTACTCAAACAACCCAGACTGCAGTTAACTCTTTAAGCCACACTGATGATCCAAGAGAAACCTCATTTCTCTTTTACAAGCGCTTACAACTACTGGGCCTCGCCCAACAAAAATCTGCATGCACCAAAACAGGCCTACTATTTCAAATTTAATCGGAGGTTTTTTCTCACCTCAAAGCCTAAACCAGAGATCTCAGCTTTACAAAACAACTGCAGTTCACTAAGGCCACATATCACTGGAGTCACTCGCAAGTCGAACCTCCAATCGGCCTGTACAGCGCTTCACGCTTCACTTACTCAGAGGCTTCACCTCTTAATACTCCGACCAGCCAGAAATTTATAAAATCAACCTTTCACGATGATTTCTTTATTCTAAAAAGTTATATATATTAGAAAACTTCAGCTTAAACCGTCATGGTCCGATCCATTTTTATTCGTCGTCATACTAGCGTTTTGTAACGAGACGTACGATTAAAGCGGCTGGGAGTAACAAATCACTTCTTTTAAGTTGTCTCTTGTAGTCAATTGTGTAGGAATTCCAAACCATTCCAAATCTTGTATTGTTTAAGACAACTCTTTCCTCACGTGGGAAATAATGACAGAAGGCAAAACAGAGAAACGACCTTTCCCAATTGTCAAACAATCAATAAACAAACTCTTCCCAAATCAAACTGCACAGGCGGCAATTTTGTCATTAACAAGCAGAGAAAGAAAGAGAGCAGTATAAAAAAGACATTTACACTTACACCCTGTCTTTCTCCGTATCTGTGTGTCCCGGTGCAAAGTGGCCAGCTTGCACCGAAGGCCCTGCCGTCTGGGAAAGAGGATCTCCCTTTTATCGTATCACGTCGAGGTTCACCAATTATGTGGGAGATTACTTAACCATTATACCGTAAAAAAGAAATAAGACATGGGGAAACGAGTTCTCTCTGCTTGCCAACTGGAGAACCCATTTATTTCCAATACTCGCACGTACCACGGGTGTGAGCTTAAGAGTTCTGATTACAACACAGTGCACGTGCATTTTATATCCCACAGATGGGTGTGTGTTACAAATAAGATTCTATGTGCATCCATTGGTCCACGCCGTGACCCAGCAGTGTCCATGTGCTTCCAGCCTCCTTTGGCAGACATTGGTCTTATTTCTGGGAACAGCTCCACAAACGTTGAAAAACAGACAACCTTATCTTGTCAGTTGACCTCTGTTTGGGTCACACAGGATGTCATGTCCTGGTCATATTCTGGACTTCTGCTCCCTTCGCCTCGCTGCCAGGACACACAGACTTCAGATGTTTTCCAAACCTCTGCAGTTGTAAGCCCAGAATTTCAGCTCATGTCCTGTTAAGTGTCCTGTTTTAGACCCCATTTACCCCAAGTTGCATGTTGCTGAATCACAGTATTCAAATGTTCTTTCCTTAAAAGTCCAAGAGTGTGTTCTAGGTGCGTTTCCTGAACGCCAACCTGTCCATGTCACGTTCGTGAAACCTTGCAATTGAAATTCATCACCTGTAAAGCAAAGCAGTCATGCATAGTCCTGTTCAAGATGTTCTTAGGAGAGCAGGAGTTCCACTGTTGGTCCATTGTAGCTCTGATGTTTCTCAGAGTCAACCTTCATGCGCCAATATCATTTTCAAGCTGTTATCCTTCTATCATCCCCTTTTATCCAGGAGGCGCTCTGCTGTCCCGACCAGATTCCAAATGTCCAACTAATCTAATTGGCCTAATTTCTTTTCTGTATGTAAGCAAGAGGATAATCATTAAATTATCTTAGTCTAAAAGACCTCTAGGTTAATAGTTAGCTAAACTTAGTTTTATGTGTTTTTCCCCTCAGGAGGTTTTAACATCTGGTTAAAGGAGAACTATTGTGTTATTTGTGTTCGAGCGGAGAGATGTTGAATCTCCTTAAATCTTTTAAGTAACTGCGTACAATTCTAAAGTATTTTCACTGGTGCTTTAATCCCCAATTTACCCATGTTAGTTAGTAGAATAAGTCATTATTCTAATCTTGCAGTTTTATCCAATTAAGCCCGTGACCGCTGTGGCGCTTTGTAGATGTCTGCCAGAGTTGCAGATTTAAGCGGCATCCTAGTCATTTGTGTATTATTTGCACCTCTACTTACTCCAAGATATCCAGTAAACGCGGTGTTCGCGATTTCTTCTTCGCTTCAACAGGTAGCGTAAAGGTTCAGAGTTTATTCTGCTTATATTGAAAAATTTATTTGCTCACTCGTTCATTCATTGATTTGTTTGTTATTAACTGTTGATGTAATGCACACTTCAACTTTTTCACCCACAAGTTTTTCCTCGTTCATAATTATGGCTCATTTATGTACATTTATTTTTCCCATATCGTCTGAATTGCATACATTTTTCTTACCCACTTTCCTTTTAAAGTTTAAAACGGCCCCTCTATGTATCCCACTTGTTGCTTTAATGACCAATATTTATACATTGTCAAACCTGTTTATGTTCACATTATTTATTAAGTTGTTCTATGCTTTCATTACGTAAATTAACATTTTTGTGCAGAATGATTTTCTTTTAGCGGTGTCCCCTATTCCTTCTCATGCATGTTGTATTTTACAAAGCTTATTGTATCTTAAAGTTGCCTATTTTAATCTTATTCAAACCCTTTGTGCGGTTAAAAATTCCAAATTTCTAAATCTAATAAACTCCAATACATATATATATGTATTAGATGATTTAAATAAAAACTTTGTTAGGAAAGTAAAAGAAAATCCCTCATATTAGGAGCTTCTAATCATCATTGTATTGAGCCAGAACCTCTTGCTCGAATGCATTTGACCCTCTTGTAGCTCTACTAACAACTCTGACTTAAAACAATGAACATCCTCAGGGTTTAATAATAATAAACTTGGTTGGTTTTAATCTGAAAGTTTTCTCAACGCATCCGCCAGTGTGTTTTGTTTTTAATTGTGTACAAGAAAATCTGAAGTGAAATGCATAAGGGGTGTCTGCCAAGTCATCTTTGTTTCTGTTGCTGTCCGTTGAAGGTTATTCGATGCCTCTGTCTTTGCCACTCACTTGCATCTGAGAATGTCTAAGAAAAAGAGACTAAAATCTCTGTTAGCCCATTCCAATTATATTTGACCAGGTTTCTTTCCAAGAAAAAAAGGCAGAAAACAGGATAGAAATGTTAATGTGAATCAGTGGAAAGGTGAACAGTGGAAAGGTGAAAATGAAAAATTCCAAAGCCACCTTTCTCCGCTGGAAGGTCTCAATATTACCTGGCTTAAGTTGGTTAAAATGTAGCATAATTTAGTCGCATTTGTTTATCCCTGCATGTCCATTTTTGATCATGACTTCTTACCACACGACCTGAAAGAGCTCACTTTGCAGTGTCCTCTGTTGGAAGAAAGGTGGCTTTTCAAGGATCTCCCATCCTTCATTTGAAAGCAGTCAAACTCAGAGAAAAACAATTCTGTTAGTATTTAGGTAAATAAATTAAATACATTTAAATAAATTGAACATGTTGATCTCGCAATGGAGAAATTCACTTCTGCATCTTAACCCATCCCCTTGGGGAGCAGTGGGCTGCCACTGTGTGGCACCTGGGGAGCAATATGGGGTTAAGGGTCTTGCTCAGGGACCCAGATTGCAGGCTGTGGGGATCGAACCGGGTACTTGCAACCTTCTCAGATTGCAAGCGTGCTTTTCTTACCACTAGGCCACCACTCCTAGGCATGCAGTCAAAAGAAAACCTGGTCCTCTTAGTGTCTTAGTTCTTAATGTGATGTTTCAAGTTATTGGTTGGTCCAGGGGAGGTAGAAATCTTTCTTTCCTTTTCTTTTAGAATTTTGTTTTAAAACATCTCCTTCTTTTAAATTATCAGATCTACCTTGAATGTAGTTACTTTGCTGCTGGAGATGCAAAAAATAAAAATTTAACAAAGTAGTAACCAAAACACAAGAAATCAATAAAAACCCAAAGGTAAAATGTCTCCCAAGGAGCATAATATGTCTGTTCCAATATGATATAGATCAGAGGTTTTCAATAGGTGAGGCGCGCCTCCCCTGGGGGGCACCAAAGAGTCACAGGGGAGGCGCGAGAAGACAGAGAAGAAGACAGAAGAAGACAGCGCTGCCACTCAACTCTGAGAAACTATGTAGCGATATTTGTGCCTTCTGTTTGAGCGCGCAGGAACCAATCCAAGCGTGCAGTGAGACAACTCTCAACGCTCAAAACCGGTCTGGCGCGTGCTCAACTCTGGAAAAACTCTTCTCAACCCACTGTCGCACTCAGTTCCATCTCTGCACCTACTCCTTCCACGCTCAACACCAGCTGTGCGCTCGCTCACAACTTCAAAAACTGTCCACTCCACCAGCCAATCACAGACAGGTTTCTTTCCATCCAATCAGAGTATGGTTTGCAAATACTGCATTCAGATGGATTAAATCAAAATGCTGCAGCCTTTGGCAGAAATGACTAAACATCACCGCTGGATTGAAGAAAAACTAATAAAAAGTTAAATATTTTAGCCTAAATATTTAGGCTAAAATATTTAGACTAAAATATTAGTTACTAAGTTAGGTGTGAAATTTTTTTTCTCTTTTCTTTCCAACTTCTGGGAGGTGATGCAAAAGTTTAAATAATTTATTATTTATTATTATCATTATCATTGTCATCTTTATTTAAAGAACACTTTAACAAAAGGTAAAACAAAGTGCCAAACTTCAGAAATACATCAGATAAGAGATAAGATCTAATAAAATGCTTGGGTGTTAAAATAGCAATAGGTTTAAATTCAGGTTATCTTTTTTATTATTATTTCAGTTGACGTGTCCTGTTGACGTGAGTTCAGTTTGACATTACTGTCTGTTTAGTTCAGTTTGTCTGCTGTTGAAAACAATCGTTTATGAATTTGCTTTGACAGCTCAATTTTAAAGGTAGGCCCTCTGTCCGTGATGTTTCAGTAAAAGTAGCATGTAAAATGGAAATATTTGGATGGATATTTTATGAATAGGCCTTTTTTATGAATGTACTTTGTTAACAGAAATACAATAAAAACATGTGTTGGGCTATCCGTTGTTTTTGAAACACAGCATTCCAGGAACACAAAAGAAATATGCATTTACTGCAGGGACCTGTGTGCGGTAGGTTTGTGGTTGGGGGGGGGGGGGGGCGTGGTTATCTTTACCTATTCCAAGGGGAGGCTCACATTCAATGAATTTGAAAACCCCTGATATAGATTATTGACTTATAACATTCTTTTGATTTCTTTCCAGCCCTTTTGATCATGCAAATTCAATTATTAATGCTTTTATATATATACACAACGTTCCAAATCTCTGTTGGTCTACTTTGTTTAAAGTGACTTGACTTAGTTATTCATCAGCACCAGCAATGATTTTCTCTTTAAGTTTATGAACATCTAGTGTCTCTCTCCAATGATAAGGGTTGCCCCCCGTAGTTCAGCGTCGAGAACATTGTCCAAAACAAAAACAAGATTAGTTTTAACCCTTCGGATCTCAAACTGCCCTCATTTTTGCTGATATTCTGTTCGTGCCCCAGAAACAGAGCACATTGCCCCAGTTTCAAAATCACCTTTGGATGTTTACATCATGGTCAGATTAGTTTTATCATATCTTTTGTCCATTTTTCAGGTTGAACTGTCCCTCTGAGGTTCGCCTCAGCCTAGCGTAACTGGATAACCTCAAATGTTTGTTCTTTTTTGTTTTTGTTGTTTAATGGAGGTCTCCAAAATGCATTTGTTTTGAATATTGCAGTCATTCAATACAAATAAGCATTTTTGAAACCATGGTATCTATAATTTAACCTGAATTACTTCACACAGACGAACAGAGATTTCACGCACCAATGTCACATATAATAGTCCCGACATTTAGAGACTTTTAGACAAACAAACACACACAGGCCTTTCTTTTCGCTCTATTTTACACAGAATAGTCGTTCATGTTTAAAACGTATCGGCTGCCAAAATACATATTTTTATTTATTATTCAATGCTCCGCTGTTACTCCAGACGGGGAGGGTGAGCCTCCGTAAGGATAAGTCTCTTTTCCTTTTTCACGCTTCACGGTTATTTTAGCCATTTTTTCCCAACTAGATGAGACAAGCGTTTATCCGGTCCTTCACTAAAACATGTCCCCCGCGCAACGCTGCGCATTTTAAGATCCGTTTCTTTTTTTTTTCTATTTCTTTTTCCTATTTCTTCCACTTTTATGTACGGCTGCTTTACAATGGCCAGTTTCTTACAGCATCATTTACCTGTACTAACTCTGTACGTACCGCTTTTGTGTCTTACCAGTGCCGTGGGTGGCAGAATTTTAAGTCTCTTTAGGAGAAACTATGGATGCCTCTACACCAAAAACCCACCGCGGCATGGAATTTTCGACTCACCCCAGCTATCAGTTCAGGCCTTTAAACCTCGGAATGCTGGCCCAACGCGCACTTTTTTCGAACAGGCTAGCTTTTTTTATTCCGCACAAACTAAGAGTTTTATGTTCGCTTCCGTGCAATAAGGGGCTCTAAAACCTGCTTTTCTAGGACTAAAATCTTTTAGACGTGGGATCGTTACACATTCTGGTACATAAACCCTTTAAATCCACGCGGACATCACACGGTACTCATCAACACCTTTGTAACCAGTTTATCTAAACCATTTCTCTGCCTCAAGTAATGCAAAAAGTCGGCCCTTCCAGGGAGCAACAGACACTGGTGATATTTAAAATGGAATCTCCTTACCTTCTGTACGGCTGTAGATTGTGTGTTTTTCTTCCGGAATGACGCCGGAAAACGGAATGTGGTACGTCACCTTTTGGGTCCGAGGCAGCAACACCATGTTAAGAGCTACCGCACCCTGTCGGCGGTGAAATACCCTCGGTGGACCCAGCCTGTTTTACCCTTCAGGCGACCCCCACTTACATATTACTTTGGATGCAAGACTTATGAAACAGAAAAGTATACTTCAAGTTATATTTTATCTACTAAAGACAGAGAAACGGTTACAGACACATCAGCGCTGATGGGCTCTTGATCGGCAAGATGCCCCAATTGCCCCATCACACAAACATTATGAAGGAGTTTAAAAATAAATAAAAAAAATAAAAAAAATTAAAAATTAAAAAAAATAAAGTTTAGGTTCACCCCATGCAGGGGCCGTACACATCCAAACTGTGTCATGAGTAGAGAAACTGTCACCTCCGGGGTGTTATCTGGTAGATTTGTGCCATATCCTTGTGTCCGGTGCTATCTAAGTGTGGCATGAAGTTCTGGGTTAAGCAGTTCGTTCCACTGACCCAGTTGATATCTTAACAATTAATAAGCCAATTTTTAGTGCTAATCATTACAGGCTAATAGCCCTTGATCACAACCATTTGAAATTAATTTTGTTATACCTATCCCTTGATTTTGAATGACATATTATAAATTATAATTGGCAATTATAGTTAATGATAATATTCATAATCAAACAGGTATAATTGCATAACAGCTATAAAGGCACATTTTGAACTTACCAACTAAACTTATTTCAGGCTTATTTCAATGATATATTGTTAGAATTCTTTCAGGAGTTTAAAAACTGTTTTTTAGCTGTAAAGGCACATTGTGTACTTAGAAAAGTTAAATAAGTCAAATTTACCATAAAATAACTACAGATTTTCATACTGAAAAAAAAGAAAAAAAGAGAAATCTAAGCCGAACCTTATTTGAAGGAAAGTGATGCCGCCTTAAAAAACAGCAGACTGGTTTACCATAAATGCTTTCTCACTCTCTTTACGATTTAATCATAATAACTTTTGTAAGTGCATTTGGTCTCACAATAGCTCTCAGTGTGTTAGACTCCCCAGATCCAACGCTGAACGACTTCTTGAGGGAGCCACAACTTTTCTTGAATTTGACTTCCAAGCAGACTCCCCACCCAGGCCTCTAAAGTCAACAAGCACACACACACACACACACACACAGACACACACACACACACACACACACGCACACACACACACACACATTCATCACGAGTCAATATGGTTGTTTACTCACAGTTCCTAAGGGTTTAAACCTTATAAAAGAGGCTGCTCATTGATGCTACCTATTTATTATAAGAAAAAGATCAATTATTTACTAATTGGGACAAATCTAGGGGTAATTGTTGTTGTGCCATCAGACCATGGGCAAAAGATCAGATTGAATTGGGAACAACATGTAACCTGAGGACAAATAAAAATGGGTTGTACGCAAAGGAATTTCACACATCCACACAGAGACAGCCTCTCTTAGCAGGGTGCCTGCTATGAAGCCAGACTTCACCTCACTCTCTTCACCTCTTCTTGCCTGGGACTCAGAAAGAGAAGGTCCCCTGGGGGCCAGCCAGCCATGCGCCCTCACATGGGTCTCAAAAGGGCTCACAGGCTGAGTAAAATGTGCTTCTCTGAAACTCATTTCCCGGCTTTTTCATTGGGACAGCAATGGGGAGAAACTCGTCCTCTGCGGAGCGGAGGATCTGACTGGGCTCGAACAACTGCCGGCTGGATATCAGAGTTAAGTCTGCAGTCTTAACTTCTGTGTCAGACGCCAGAGCAAAGAATCTGTCCATGCCAAAGCAGCTTTGTTTATTTTTTTCTCAGCTGTTTCAGGAAAGCTGACTCGAGACGGTGCGGAGCGGTCTCCTTTCCTCTCCAGAAAACATGGAGAGCAAAAGCTGAGCTGGGACTCAACTGCATGTAGGACCTTGGAATGGCTTGTTCCGACTGCGTTTCCGCTAGCCGCAGAGCTGCATGGCTGCTGCTTTTCCTGGAGCACTGCTTTCCCTTGGGTGCCCAAAGTGAACCGAACTGGCACAGAGGCACCGACAGGTTTGGCAGAGAAATAAACTGGGAAAGTTAAATGGTTTATTTAGAAGGTTTACGTAATGCATTTTCACTGTGTTTTTGAAACATGTGGAGCTTACAGGGTAGCGCCCATTAGCATTCTTGGAACCAGGTCACTGCTGATGTAATTCGAGTGTATTTTTATGGTTATAACAAAAATCTCCACAAGAGTTTTATACACTGATGGGATAATGATGTTTGTGTTATCCCGTCCACTCATTACGGATAAAATAAAGCCGAAGCTTTTCAAAGTTAGCGGCAAATGTCCGCTAGCATAAATGCTATTAGCTTCCGGTAACTTCCGTCTTCCCGGATGCACAACTACGATTCGTTTCAAACATAAGGTTTGTTTCGCTTCGCTCCACCATCATTACTGCTGCATTAATATGGAATATTAATGTTGATTTAAAGGCATTTTGTGTAACTTTCGGATCAACCAATTTTAGTGACCGATCTCTACAGTGACCCCTAGCCTCCCGGAGGTATAATCACATTAATAAAATCGAGCGTCTTAGAGGTTTACTGAGAAAATCATTCTTTAAAATGTTATTTCATCAAATAATGTTTTGTTTGACTCAGGATTTGCATTGTGAATGGGTTGAAGCATATACCAAATGTTCTGAATTAGTTAAGCTAATTTAACCTCAATTCACATTCTATAAGATGAACTTTGGTTCTTTAACTCAGATCTGCAGTGAACCAGGATTCACTGAATTATTCTGATGATGATGATCAACCACTTTATTTTGTCTTTTGTTTCTTTTGTACGGAGCCCCTAAAGGGACACCGAAGAGAAATAAAAAAAGAATACTTTCTCGTACGCACCAGATTCTTTCTCGTGCGCACCAGATCCTTTCTCGTGCGCATCACTTAGTTTCTCGTGCGCACCTATTAGTTTCTCGTGCGCACCACTTAGTTTCTCGTGCGCACCTATTAGTTTCTCGTGCGCACCTATTAGTTTCTCGTGTGCACCAGATCCTTTCTCGTGCGCACCACTTAGTTTCTCGTGCGCACCAGATCCTTTCTTGTGCGCACCACTTAGTTTCTCGTGCGCACCAGTTCCTTTCTCGTGCGCACCACTTAGTTTCTCGCTGATCGTATGAGTATTTCGGACAACCATGTTCATTAGAATGGATGTAGATGAACTAATTGCGCTATATTTTCAGTTTGGGCTACCATACAAAGACATTGCTGCATTGCTTGCAAGACGTCACAGTTATGTTGTGTCTGAACGTCACATAAAACGTATCCTGAAGTCCTGTGGTCTATTTCGGCGCAAAGGATATACAAACCTTGAATATGTTGTGGGATTCATTCAAACACAGCTGCAAACGACTGGTCAACTGAACGGATATAGAAGGATGTTTAGAAAATGTATGGAAAATGGACTTAAGGTAAAGAAAGAAGAGGTCCGTATTGAATTAAAAGAACTTGATCCAAGAGGTGTGGAACTTAGGAGAACCAGACGTCTTCATCGCCGCAGCTGCTTTGCAAAGGGGCCGAATTACATCTGGCATTTGGACTCCTATGACAAACTGAAACCATTTGGAATCTGCATCAACGCATTCATCCATATGATTTTGTAGGAAAATCATATGGATGAATGCGTTCACCACCAGCAGTGACCCTAAGATTATTGGAGGCTACTTCATGGACGCAGTTAAGAAAACAGATGGCTGCCCAAGGATCGTCAGAGGTGACAGGGCCACGTAGAATGTCAGAGTGAGAGACTTCCAACGTTTTCTGCGGCGAGATATACAGGATGACTCTGACATTGACAGCTATATAGAGGGGGGATGCACATCAAACCAGAGAATTGAAAGCTGGTGGGGTTTCCTCAGGAGGGAGTCAATGGAGTTCTATATTTCTCTGTTGGTTGATCTTAAGGATCGTGGTTTGTACAACGGTGAATATTTGGACAGAAGCCTTGTTCAGTTCTGCTTCCTGGGCATTATACAGGTAAGACTCAGAGTTATCTTGGTTCTTTTACATAAAGAAACTCTCCAGCTTTTTATGCATTATTTCCAGAGTAATAAAAATGACAAACCTGATTTGAACCGGCTGGTAAACTTTGAACAGCCCATTTGATGAGAAAGCAAAGTAATTAAAAACAGGGACCTAAATTGAAATTCATTCAGTAAGTGTGTGCGATTTCAACATATACGAATGGTTAAGCTGTACTACCTATTTTTGCTAAATATGCTCTTACTTGGAAACGCATGATGAATTTAAACTGGAAGTGTAATGTAGCTGTCATAGTTTTAAGTTTCTTAGCCCACATGACAGGCGAAGCTCGGGGGGATCGTTGCTCCAGCTGCTAGCTGGAGTTCAGGAGATTCAGAGCGGGATCCGGAGCGGCTTGAACCTGTAGTACAAGAGGCATCTTTCGACGTAGGCTGACAGTGATACCACTAGGGTTAACACTCTGGCGGTGTTGTGCTGGCAGCCTTCAGCTTATATACTGCAGCCCAGAGCCGAATAATGTCGGACACCTGTTGCTTGGCGCCTCCCCGCTCATCAGAAACCACCTTCAGAGAGAGAGGGAGGAAAACGCAGAACCCGACAGCAGCATTGGGCAAAGTTGCAATTTGGGTGTAGGCGCACGGATGATATGCAGTTTCTGCAAATAATCACGTTTGTGTTGCAAATTTCCAGCCATTCGCTCATGCCTATTCCTAATACTGCAGCAAACTTTTTTTATACGACTGCCTTACTATACCTACTGTTTTTATGGTTGCCTGGCATTATGCAATAGTGCATTTTATCCCTATTTGTTTAAAATTGAGACTAATGATGTCCATGTACTGCGAATTAGGGAATGATGTGATTCTTATCATCTCTTTTCTAAGTTAAGACCAACCTTGTTTAATTTCTCTTACTAAAATGAAACGTATAAGTACAGATTTTCTAACGTCATTACTGACTTCACTCTATGTTCATTGTTTTGTCAGGATGAGTTGGATGAGATGACCTCCGTGTGGGATTCACATATTATTCGACCATCAAAAAATGATTAAAGTTATGTAGATGTTTCCAGACCTCTACTCAACCAGAGATTGCATTTCACCAGTAAACAGTGATGATGTACAGCTATGCATTACAAACTGTGGATTTCGACAAGCAACACCATGTGACACAGACATCAACAATCTCTGCAACTTTCTGATGGCAGAGTCACATTTGCAGCTCCCATCTGATGGGTTCCAAGCAATTGATCTGTACTTGCGTTTGAGAACTAGTATTAGAACAAGTCTATAAGTTGTAGTGACTTACAAATGGTCATCCTGTTTGTTCAATATCTATGTAAATAATTTGTATCTTAGAAGATTGTGTTTCTTTCTTTTAGAAATGACTGACAAGACATATCGCCTATTAAGTAAGGCAAATATAGTTCCTTTTTTCCACAGTTTATTCAGAAACCTGACTTTTATTCATAAAGAAAGCCAGTGAAAAGTTGAACAATGTGTGTTTATTTGTTCACATAACACTCAAAATGTTACTTTGGATATGAAAATCTTCTGAACAAAACTGAAAGTTATCATGAAAAGAAAAGAAGTTAACTTTTTACCACAGAATCACATCAAACTACTGTGATTAACTAAATCATTGTTTTGAATCAAGCCTTTGCTTTGTAGAGCTGTCAAAAATAAACATAAACAGACTCTTAACTTTTTTTTACTTCTAATGCTTATATGGACTCCCAAAAATTCATAAGGAAGGAACACCACTCAGACCCATTGTCAGCAGCATTAATTCAGTAACATATAACATTGCTAAACAGCTTGCTAGTATTTTAGCCCCCCTGGTGGGGAACACACCACATCACATAGAAAACTCCAAGGACTTTGCAAACAAAGTCAAACATTTAAAGATGGCACCAGGGGAAACGCTGGTGTCTTTCGATGTCACTTCACTTTTCACTTGCATACCTACATCAGAGGCAGTAGAAACAGTCAGGAAACGTCTTCAACAAGACAGGGACCTAAATACCAGAACTAACTTCACTCTGGACCAGATCTGTACCCAACTGGACCCTTGTCTTTCTACAACTTATTTCAAGTTCAGCGATCATTTTTACAGACAGAAGCATGGTTGTGCCATGGGATCTCCAGTGTCACCAATTGTAGCCAATCTTTACATGGAAGAGATGGAAAAGAGAGCTTTGGGAACCTTCAGAGGAACACCACCAAGCCACTGGTTTAGATACGTGCACGACACCTTTGTCAAAATTCAGTTAAAAGAGGTGGAAGCTTTCACAAGACACATCAACTCGGTGGACAACAACATCAAGTTTACCAGAGAGGATGCCAACGACAACAAGCTACCTTTTCTCGACTGTTTGGTGAACATGGAAGGGGATGGAAACCTCAACAAGAGTAGAGGTGAAAGAAAGAGGAGATAAAAGGGAGAGAATGATAAAACCTTCTCCGTCTGCTCCGTCACCTGGAAAGAGAGATGCAAAAAGAACAGCACAACCAACAGACATAAAGCAACAAATACAATCGAATAACACCTAGATGCCATTGCTAAATCATATATATTATTATGTAAGCTGACATGTGTAATGTGATACTTGAAAAAAGAAAGTGAAAGAACATAAATAAATAAATTATAAGATTACTGTATATAAGTGAACACTTAATACCTGGGACCCAGCACCTGTGGGAGTTTGTGAGAGTGCACTAGTTTAGGTGAAAATTTTCCAAAAGGAAATAGCTTGATAGTGGTTGTGGAGAACCAAAGGCCCGCCTTCCCCGAGCACAGAGGCAGGAGTCAGGGGACCCATAACCCCGGACTCCCAAAGGGGCCCCTAAAGCAGGTCGCCCAGGAGGGGCCGACACAGGATATCTGCAACCCCCCCCCCAAGGAAGGAGCAGAGACGACCCACGAGGAATTCCCCCAGCCACCGCAATGCCGACGCCCTCAAGAGCCGCTCCAGCGGGGCTCCGCCGGCAGCCAGCCCCGCTGGAGTGGTCCCGGCCATGGGCCCTGGGGGCCAGAGGCCCCAGGGGCGCCCTGCCCCCGCGACAGGGGCCCCGGCCGCCCCCCGGGGGGCCAGGCCCCGCGAAGAGAAAAAAAAAAAAAAAAAAAAAAAAGACGCTGTACACACATTCCCACATAACACTCGCATCCAACCCTGACCAAAGGGGGGGGGGGGGGTCACCCCAAATCGACTATAGGGTAGTTCACGCGTGACGTAACGCGTGACGTCCGCGCTACTTCCGGGTCCCGCTGGTAGGCAAAAACAGAGCTGCTCTCGTCTACAACATGACAAAACGGGTGATTTAGAGCGTACTTTTAGTTCGTTTATTTTTGTAATCTAAGCAATGCCTACGACTTGTTGTGCTCCCGGTTGCACACAGAGGCATTCCAAATCGTTGGATGTACGTTTCTGTCGTTTACCGAAGGAGGAAGGACGCAGAAAGAATTGGATATTTTCAATGAAAAGAGCGCAGGCAGATAATCCCAATGGACTGGGGGAGCGATCATACTACGACAGAATTTGCAGTCTACACTTCATCTCCGGTAAATACAACTTTATTCTGCTCTAGTCATTGTTCTGCTTAAATAGCGGCGGAGGGGAGGTGATGATCGCTACACGGGCCGCAGAAGCGGCTGCTACAGCAGCAGCAGACATTGTCTGAAGCAGCAGCAGCAGCAGCGGCTTCTCCGGCCCGAGTAGTGTTTACGCAGCAGCGGCTACAGCTTACTTACTGCTGCTTACTTACTGCAGTAAGTAAGTAAGCTGCTAGCAGCAGCTTACTTACTGCTGCTTACTTACTGCTGCTAGCAGTAAGTAAGCTGCTGCTAGCAGCAGTAGCAGCAGCAGTGAGTAAGCTGCTGCTGCTAGTACTTCTGTGTTTACGCTGCAATGTCGCCGACACCGCCACCCATTTTAACAAGACAAAAACACCTAAATAATCCGTAGTGAAAAATGTTTTTTTTTAACCTACCGGGCCTCTGCTGAGACGCGGTCTGTGTCCGATGCCGCTTTGTGCTGTTGCACAAACATGTCTGAACATCCATCCATCCATTTTCTGACCTCTTAATCCCTCATGGCGTCGCGGGCGTTGCTGGAGCCTTTTTCCTGATATAAAATAATTGTAGCCGTCCAGTGGTTTCAGGGGCTTTCGTGCTCTCTTGTCCGTACTGGCCTGTGTGTTTATAAAGCAGCTGTGTCGCGGTACGAAACCCCTGGCCAGCATTTCACAGACTCGCTCCGTCCCTTCAGGCTTTTGCTGTGTGGATCTGGCAATCTGATACCATCAACCATCAACTTACTCTTAAAACGATCTTGTAGTACGTTATCTAAAGAAGAAAAATACGTGGAGAACTCGTCAGTTTCTCTGTTTGCGTCGCCATTGTGTTCGTCTTTGGCCTACCGGTCCGGCGCGCATGCGCGAAAAACCCGCATCAAAACAATAACAATGAACTGGTCTATACGACTGCTTGTGCCCGACCCCCGGCCCCGGACCAGACGCCCCCCGGACCGGGCCCCCCAAAGAGGGCGGGCCAACACGACCCGCACGAGCCACCCAGCCAGAGCCCCCCTCACCCCCTAAATACCTAATAAACCCCCTCCCTCCCCCACCTTACCCTTGCGATCCCTGCCCCCCGCCCCTCCTGGGGGGAGCGGAGGCATCAGCCCCAGACCTGGCAAGCCGCTGACTACGCACCGCAGCCCCCCGTCAAGACACAGTGGCCCGCACCTCCTCCAGGCCCCAGACTCCTTGCCGCCATCGGAGAACGGGGGTGTGCAGAAGACCCTGATCCTCCCTACGCCCGCTCAGATGTTGTGTTGTTGCATGTTGTTCTCAAGTGCGTTTAAAAACTGGGAGCGCCGAAGGGGATGCACGGCACAGCCCACCCCCCTTCCGGAGGGAAGCTGTTGCCAGCGCACCCCCTCCGGGCGACTGCCCAGAACCCTCAATGTCTAAGTGGGAGAGGAGGTGAAGGGAGCCGTCCGAGGTGAGGCTCACACAACATAAGCCCCCCCCCAGACGTTTTCCCCCCACCCCCCCTACCATGGCCTACATGAGTGTGCGATGTGAAAATGTTTGAAGTGAAGGTGTCTAAGATGCATGATAAAATTGGGGAGAGGGGCATCACCAGAAAGTGGCAACCTCCAGTAACGCCCCCTCCCCCAGGACTTACATGTGTGGAGGCGTGATGGAGCAGGCAGAGGGAGGAGTCCGGGGATGGGGAGCAAATGACTGGGAAGCTATCCCAGGGAGCCAGCTCCCCTACTGACTCCAATAGGCACCCCCGCTCCCCGAACGCCCCACCCAGAGAAGGGGGCCTCGCCAGCGGCACCACCGTAGCCCGGGGGCCAGGGAGAGGCCGCAGGGCCCGCCAGCCAACCACCCACCAGGACCAACACCTCAACCCCCCCCAGCCCACCCACCAAGCCTACTGGCTTCCCCCCCCCCCGCCAAAAAAAAACAAACTAAATAAATAAATAAATAATAATAATAATAATAATAAATAAATAAATAAGAGGGGGGGGACCCTGGCCAGATGGCCCGCACGAGCCACCCCAAACCCCACCCCCCAAGCGAAACCCGCACCCGAAGACGACACGGACGAGGACCGGGACAGGGGGCCGGACACAAGCCCACCAGAACGTCCACCCCCCCCCCCACCCGTAGATTTAATCCCTCCCCAACACTAACGTTCAAACAACTCACCATACATTCGACAGTAGACGTCCAGGCTGGGTAGGTTCCTACTCCCCCTCCTTCCCCCTCCCCCCACTGGCAGAGTGCCTATCCAATGAAGGAGAAGAGCATCTGCCCAGAGATGTTAATGACCATGCCCCCCTACCAGCCCAACGGGCCCCGAGGCCCCCCAGCGCACCCGAGGCCCCGTGCAGGGGCAGACACCCGGGCGCGCGCCGGCCCACACCAAAAGCGACACACCCCCCGGAACCGGAACCCCCGAGGCCCCGCCGGGGCCCCCGCCCGAGGGCGGCGCACCCCAGGGACCCCAGACCCCCAGACCCACCCCGGCCCCACCCAGCGGCAGCACAGCTACCAGGTCAGTAACCCACGTCCGTCAACACGCAGCTCCCAAAGAGCGCCGCAAGCGGCCGCTGTAGGCCACCCGTAGGCCACCCGTAGGCCTCCCAAGCTCCTCCCAGATGGGGGCAACAGACCCCGGAGCCGGATCCACCAGGCGCCCTACTCCAAGCGCCCCAGGAACCCCTCCATCCAGCCACTGCGCCCTGCAGGAAGCAACCCACCGCCCCCTATACCACTAAGTGATGGTGTTGATCAGAGGAGCGCAAAGAGACCAATCAGATGTGGAAGCAGATGCTGTCTCTAGATTAATATGATCCAACAAAAGATCTCTATACTGATTGATACTGAGATTTTGTTTACTTTTCCAATTCATGAGGATAGTTTTCTTTGCGATACATAAAGCAGTGAAAACCATGTAAACTATTTCTTTTTTCAGAGGACTTCCCTCAAAATTACCGAGCAAGCAAACTGATGGGGAAGGTGTGATTTTATAGCTCAAGCACTTTGATAAGTCCTTACATATCTGTTTCCAGAACCTCTGGACTGGTGTGCATAACCATAACGCATGAAAATAATTATCAGGATGATTTCCTATGCAGTGTGGGCAGATATTAGATTGTGCCAACCCCATCTTGAATAATCTTTGTCCTGTGTAGTGTACTCTGTGAAGGAAGTTGGTGTTTCTAGTCAATTTGAAAGTTCTTAGACATGTCTGAGCCCAGAAAGATGCCTGATAAATCATTTTACCACTTCATTATAGGAAGAGATATCGAATCATCTATTTTAGTCAGTGTCCTGTATGATTTAGACAGTAGTTTGGGGGGGGTTAAATCTAGGAACTCTAATATATTAGTTGGGGTTTGTAAACCACCATTAATATGCTTATATTTATTTTTAATTATAGATTTAAGTTGTTCATATTACAAGAATTTATTTTTACTAATGCCATATTGCATATTTAGTTTCGCAAAATGGATGAACTCGGTTCCGTCAAGTAGATGTTTCAGATATTTAATACCTTTATTCTTCCAGTATGTAAAGTTTATCATTTTATTATTTTGTAGGATATCAGGGTTATTCCAGATAGGTGTACGACTGCATGGGATAAGGGATGACTTTGTCATTTTAAGGAACTCCCACCATGCTGTCAGAGTAGAACTAATGTTGATATTTTTGAAGCATGTATGCCGTTTTATATTTGAGCTAATAAACGGCAGATCTGAAATCATGATATTATTGCACATTTCCTGTTCTATATCTAACCAAGGCTCATCTAATTATTACTATTTTTTATCCATTTAGAGATGTATTGTAGCCTATTTGCTAAGTAATAGTTATGGAAGTTAGGCAGATCTAATCCTCCCCTGTCTTTAGTCTTCTGTATTGTCTTTAAGCTAATACGTGGGGGTTTATCTTTCCAAAGAAATTTAGAAATGGCAGAGTCTAGAGATTTAAACCAGTCAGATGATGGTTTATTGGGGACCATTGAAAATAAATAATTAATTCTAGGTAGGACCATCATTTTTATTGAAGCTACCCTACCCATAAGTGTGATTGGAAGCGATTTCCATCTTTCAAGGTCCTCTTCTATCCTGTTTAAAAGTGGGGCATGGTTAAGTTTAAGTAAATTCAAAAATATCAACATTAGTTCTACTCTGACAGCATGGTGGGAGTTCCTTAAAATGACAAAGTCATCCCTTATCCCACCGCAGAAGCTGTCACGCATTTTCTCCGTCCGTCCACCGGCCGATACACACGAACGCGTTGAGCAGCGCTAGCCCACGACTCACAAAAAATCTAGTGCAGATCGGTGGATGCAGCGAGGAGATACAGCCGTTGAATAATGATAATGCATTTGGCCACCGGGCCGGACTAAAGCGTTTGGCCAGCATTCACAGACTCGCTATCTGGACTGTATCTGGCAATCTGATACCATCAACCATCAACTTACTCTTAAAACGACCCTGTGATACGTTACCTAAAGAAGAAAAATACGTCGAGAACTTGTTGTTTGCTCTGTTGGCGTTTGCCGCTGTGCTCGCCTTCTGCCTTCCAGTCCGGCGCGCAGGCGCGAAAAAACCCGGATGAAAACAATAGCAGTGAACCACAGACATATATACGTAGACGCGTCATAGGGCGCAGGTTCGCACGTCAACGTCACCGCCATATTGTATGTGGCAGAAAAAAGTTGAGTTCTGTTATTGTGAACGTGGATCGGAGAAGATACCTCATTCCTGTGCTGCAATAAATACACACACACACACACATATATATATATAAGGATCAATTTGTTAAATCTAAACATTGTGGTCTTCATTATTTCATAAAACCATGTCACATGTGAACCTTTAGGAACAGACTTTTTGGGTGAGTATTAAAGAGGTAAAGTTAATAATATGAGGAAAAAAGTCCTAGGTCAATAAAGTAAAAATAAACAAACAAACACAAAAGTGATAATGTTATGATAAAAACATCATATTATGAGAATTAAGGGGGAACATTTCCAGAATAATCACAGTTTGCAGAATTATTTCACTCCTGGAGTAATAGGGCCAGGTTAGATTATTTTAAATATTTTTATTCTTTAGGAGAATAAATTCAGGACAATGAAGCTAAAGGGATACGAAAATAAACTTGTAATATTACAAAAAAAATACTACGAATACAAATTATATTCAGAGATTAAAGTACCTCTGATTCTGTTTAAGTGACTGAGTAACTGCAGATTTGCCACATTTAAGATGGCGGACGCTCTGACGCATCGCAGCATAGGCAGAACCCGCCCAATGACGCGTCTACTCTTATATTATGTCTATGCAGTGAACTACCCTATACGATTAATTTGCGTTAATTTTTTTAATCCGTTAATTTTATTACATATATATATATATGTATATGTATATGTATATATATATATATATATATATATATATATATATATATGTGTGTGTGTATATGTGTGTGTATATGTATATGTATATATGTGTATATATATATATATATATATATATATATATATATTGCATATTAAAATGCCCAAACAGGCTATTACACTTTCAGAAATAAAAGAATAAAATATGCGATTAATTTGCGATTAATCTTGAGTTAACTATCGACATTATGCGATTAATCGCGATTAAAAAGTTTAATCGTTTGACAGCCCTAATATATATATATATATATATATATATATATATATATATATACATATATATGTATATGTGTATATGTATATATATGTATATATATACGTATATATATATTAGTGCTGGGCAACGATTAAAATCTTTAATCGCGATTAATCGCATAATTTGCCTGATTAATCATGATTAATTGCATTGTATGCACAAACTCCAAGAACAAATTCAAAAGTTGTGTAAAGAGCACTTTTATTTTAATGTTCTGCTGCCATATGAACAAAAGTGTTGTAAAATTTGTAGCACTTATCAGTAACACATATTTAGTGTAAAGCTCAACTTAAACATGCAAAACAAAAAATAGCAATAATAATAAATTAAAGCTTATTGCCACTGACAGGAAATTCTGTTTATGGGGAAAAAATCTACCAAAAACAGGCAATTTCTGAGGTAACAGCAGGGAGCAGTATTACCATTTTATGTTCAACACCAAAGTGTGAAGCACAAACAAAGGTCCACAGTAGCTATCCACTTCGCCATTACATTGGTTAGCTTCACTGAGTCATTGAACTGTTTGGTGATGTCTACAGTGTGTTTGGCATTTAAGTGATATGTTAAGCTCAAGGTGCTCCGGTGATAAGAAAGTTTAACTTGGCAGTGGTTACAACTAACTTGTTTCTGTCATATTCGTTGCTGGAAGAACTTTAAACTGAAAATGTCAATTTAAAAGGTCTGTGACTTTACCCTTCCTCATGTCAGCTTTGTTTTTTCCGCGTTTTTTCAGCTTTGTTTTTTCCGCGTTTTTCTTTTTCCTTTCTTTGTTCCACGACAGCCAGAACTTTTCTTCCTGTTTGAATCCGAGGCTGGGCTGACAGCGAGGTTATTGGTGCATTTTCGCCACATACTGTTCTGATTCAAACCCCTACACAGCAGCAACAGACCTTCACAAAATAAAAGCATGTGAGCAACATGCGTTAATGCACGATAAAGTAAATATTGCCGTTAATAGTCTAATGAATTAACGTGAAATTAACGCGATAACTTGCCCAGCCCTATATATATATATATATATACACACACACACATATATATATATATATATATGTGTGTGTGTATATATATATATATATATATATATATATATATATATATATATATACATATATATATATATATATATATATATATATATATATATATATATATATGTGTATGTGTTATGAATATAAGGATCAATTTGTTAAATCTAAACATTGTGGTCTTCATTATTTCATAAAACCGGGTCACATGTGAACCTTTAGGAACAGACTTTTTGGGGGAGTATTAAACAGGTAACATTACTAATATGAAAAAAAAAAGACCTAGGACAATAAAGTAAAAAAAACAACAACACAAAAGTGGTAATGTTATGATAAAAACGTCATATTATGAGAATTAAGAGGGAACATTTCCAGAATAGTCACAGTTTGCAGAATTATTTCACTCCTGGAGTAATAGGGCCAGGTTAGATTATTTTAATTATTTTTATTCTTTACGAGAATAAATTCAGGAGAATGAAGCTAAAGGGATACAAAAATAAACTTGTAATATTACAAAAATAAAAATATTACGAATACAAAGTATATTCTGAGATTAAAGTCCCTCTGATACTGTTTAAGTGACTGAGTAACTGCAGATTTGCCACATTTAACATGGCGGACGCTCTGACGTATCGCAGCATAGGCAGAACCCGCCCAACGACGCGTCTATGTATATAATGTTTATGAGCAGGTCGACCGCCCCAAGATGGTGGCCGCAATTCCTGCGCAGCGACAGTCAATGAGGGGTCTGCTCTTATATTATGTCTATGGTCTACCCTGTGGAGTAAGATCAACCTCTGTATCACTTTCTGACAAATCTGACTGTTCTGAAATAAATTCAGGGGCTTCAGGATTCAGAGGATTCTCAACCTGAGATACAGACTGTTCAAGGGCTCCAGGTATCAAATACTGGAGCTCCACATTTGTATTGTACTCCACAAAAGACAAATCATCTGCACCACTCACTTCATCAGGTGTCTCCGGCACCTGAGTCTGACTGACCTGCACATCATTAACCTCCTCATCCTCACTCACAGCTGCAGGTAAAAACCAACAGGGCAGAAGCATGTCACAATGCAGAACCTGCTCTTTGCCTTTTCCATCTTCCGACTTTAATACATAGACAGGGATACTCTCATCAGGCTTTTTGACAACGACATGAACAGCATATTCCCACTTATCTGAGATCTTGTGCTTCTTCCTTAGACTCAGATTTCTCACAAGAACTCTGTCTCCTACTTCCAAGGGCAGGGCAGTCACTTTAGCATTCCAGCATCTTTTGTTCAACAGCTGTAGTTTTTCTGCATTTCTTGACGGCAGCTCATATGCATGTTTGGGTCTTTTCTTCAGATCTCTCACATACTGTGTGTGCATCTTGGAATTGTGGCCTGGAGGGCTGATGCCGAAGCAGAGGTCAATGGGGAGACGTGGCTCCCTCCCAAACATGAGACGAAAAGCTTCCTTAATCACATCATGCTTCATACAATTATAAGCATATACAAGGGGTCTGACATACTTCCTCCATTCCTCTTTCTTTTTCTCCTCCAGAGTTCCCAAGAGATCAAGTCGTGTCCAATTAACTCTTTCTACCAGATTCCTTCTCGGATGCGAGAAAAACCATAATGACTAATGAAATTCTCCCACAACACTGTGGCAACATCCTTTTCTGCCTGATCTGTGGTTGGATATGCCTGTGCATACTTTGTGTAGTGATCAGTTACTACTAGTATGTTCCGAGTGTCTCTTGAGTCAGGTTCTAATGTCAAAAAATCAATGCAAACTAATTCTAAGGGACCAGTGACCTTGTTAACCAGTTTGGACGCTTTTTGGACCCTGGACTTACGCCTCACACATCTTTCACAACTTTTGCATTTACTTTTGATATATTTTGACATCTTTGGTCAGTAAAATCTTGCTCTGGCTAGCTCCAATGTTCTTTTTATGCCCATATGACCTACATCATCATGAACACCTTGGAAAGCCCTCTCTCTGTGATTACTGTGCATGACAAGCTGATTAAAAACCTCACCTCTCTGGTTGAGAACTTTACGAAATAGTACACCATCTACCAAAAGTAACTTTGTCCTCTCCCTCAAAAGGAGAGCTACCTCTGGTTCCTCAGACCTTTTATCTACTGTCTCAGCATCTAGCCCAGCTTCTAATATCTGAATAACTCTCCACAAGGTGGCGTCTTCCCTCTGCAGCCTATGCCAGTCCTCCATTGATATTTTCGGCAAAGCAGAGTGACCTATATCTATTCTATTTTATTTTGTTTTGTCTGCACCATCAACACCAAGTCAAATTCCTTGTAAGTGCAAATCTACTTGGCAATAAACTTGATTCTGATTCTGATTGTGCTTCTGATTCTGGCCCTGGGACTGGGTCTTCTAAATCATCAGGAACAGCGCTTTCATCACATAGAAGTGTCTCAACTCCTGGTATCCCATTGTCAGGATCCTGTTCATTTTGTGTGACTGTATGGACATAGATGTTGTGACGCATGCAAAGAGTTTGAACTGTCTCCCCATCCAAGAATTTGAGATCCTCAGTTGACAGGTTGGAACGATCCATCATACTACAGATTCCTCTGTCTATAATCTTGAGACTGGTCCTGAAGTCTCCTGGAGAGCACATCAGCATCAACATTGTCCTGACCACATTTGTAACGAATGTCAAAATTGTACAATGACATGTTATACAGATTGGGTGAGATTATACAGACTGGTCAAAAGTTTCCTATATAAGGGAACCCAGTTGATTGCATCAAAGTCCCGACAAGCAGCATTCACTCGTGGAGAAGCTTAGAGCTACAGGGAGAGACGTCTGCATTGTCCATGGCTTTAGGAGTCTGTCTACTGCCGCATGGGTGATTAAAATCTCTCGTTCAAATCGACCGTGGCATCTAATAATGAAACGTCACAGTAATGAACTGGAGGAGCACAGACGCAATGTGTTGCTCTGGAGTACCTGCACATTGCTCAAAACCCGCAATTTCCACTGGTGGCGGAAACCAGCTGAATGTTGCAAACTGCCGCAATAGTACTCAAAGAGCCATGTACCCAGAACGCATAGCAAGTAACTCTAGTTACCTCTGGGTTACATATACACATTATATGTGAAATAAACAGTGTGCAACATAAACAACAAATCAGAGATTAATTTTCAATGTTAAGGAACCACCAGCAGACCTGCAGTCTGAGAGCGTATTGTTTTCAGACTGTTTTGTGGTTTCCTTAGCAAGAGGCCAGAACATGGCCAGAACATGACCCCCACACTCTGTTCCCCTTTTTCCAAAAATCTGTCAAACATTGAGATTAATCGGTCTGTTATTAAGAAGGTTGAGATAAGAGTTCCCAGAAACGGAAGAACACATTTGCCAAAATGTTGTACACACACACACCAATGGTTTACACACAAACATCTACTGGCTTTTGCCCATGGAGCCCGGCCGGGCTCAGCCCGAAGAGGAAACATGGGTCCCCCTTCCAATGGGCTCACCACCTGTCGGAGGGGCCAAAGGGGTCGGGTGCATTGTACAACGGGTGGCAGTCGAGGGCGGGGACCTTGGCGTTCCGATCCTCGGCTGCAGAAGCTGGCTCTTGGGACGTGGAATGTCATCTCTCTGGTGGGGAAAGAGCCTGAGCTAGTGCGCGAGGTTGAGAGGTTCATACTAGAGATAGTCGGACTCGCCTCGACGCATGGCTCTGGCTCTGGAACAAGTTTACTTGAGAGGGGTTGGACATTCTTCCTCTCTGGAGTTGCCCCTGGTGAGAGGCGCGGAGCTGGAGTGGGCATACTTGTTGCCCCTCATCTCGGTGCCTGTACATTGGGGTTCACCCCGGTGAACGAGAGGGTAGCCTCCCTCCGCATACGTGTGGGGGGACGGGTTCTGACTGTTGTTTGTGCGTATGCGCCAAGCAGCAGCTCGGATTACCCACCCTTTTTGGACTCCTTGGAGGGGGGTACTGGAGAGTGCCCCTCCTAGGGACTCCCTCGTTCTTCTGGGGGATTGTGGGCAATGACAGTGAGACCTGGAGAGGCGTGGTTTGGAGGAATGGCCCACCTGTTCTGAACTCGACTGGTGTTCTGTTGTTGGACTTCTGTGCTCATAATGGATTGTCCATCACAAACACCATGTTCAAGCATAAGGGTGTCCATATGTGGTCTTAGCACCAGGACACCCTAGGCCATAGTTCATTTTCCGCGCCTCTATTGTTGAGGCGGCTAGTCAGAACTATGGCCGCAAGGTTGTCGGTGCATGTCGCGGTGGCAACCTTCACCACGCTGTTGAACACCAGTTGTGAGGGAAGCCGTCAAGCTGAAGAAGGATCAGCCCTATCGGGCTTTATTGGCCTGTGGGACTCCGGAAACAGCTGATGTGTACCGGCAGTCAAAGCGGCAGGCGGCTCGGCTGGTCGCCGAAGCAAAAACGTGGGAAGAGTTCGGAGAGGCCATGGAGAAAGACTTCCGTATGGCTTCGAAGCGATTCTGGTCCACTATCCGGCGTCTCAGGAGGGGGAAGCAGTGCAGTACCAACACTGTTTATAGTGGGGGTGATGTGCTGCTGACCTCGAGAGTCGTCTGCATTGTCCATGGCGTTGCAGCAATCCCTCATACTGAGCAAGCATAAAGCGACAGTGGAAAGAAAAACCACCCATTAGCGGGAAGGAAAAACCTCCAGCAGAACCGGGCTCAGTATGAACGGTCATCTGCCTCGACCGACTGGGGGTTACAGAAGACAGAGCAGAGACACAACAAGAGAGACAACAAGCACAGAAGCAAACATTGATGCAGTAATATGTTCTACATTAGATGGTAATAGCAGTTGAGCTGTCTTCTCTGGATGATGTCTCAGATAACAGAACGCCAGACCAGATGTACCTACTATGAAGAAAAAAAGAGAGAGAACAAAAAGTTATAAGCCTAATGTCCTCCAGTAGTCTAAGCCCGTAGAAGCACATCCCCATAGGTAGGTAAGGGCAACATAAGCCACTCTAGTTATAAGCTTTGTCGAAAAGGAAAGTTTTAAGATTAGTCTTAAAAGTAGACAGGGTGTCTGCCTCACGGACCAAAACTGGGAGTTGGTTCCACAGGAGAGGAGCCTGATATCTAAAGGATCTGCCTCCCATTCTACTTATAGAGACTCTAGGAACCACCAGCAGACCTGCAGTCTGAGAGCGAAGTGCTCTGTTAGGAACATACGGGGTATTCAGAGCTCTGATATATGATGGAGCTTGATTATTAAGGGCTTTATACGTCATCAGTGTCGCCAACACCGAAATGATTTCAGACAGCGGAGCCACCCGCGCAGCGATCAGCTGATAACTGATCTGTACAATTAAAATAGCTGTAGAGAGGGAAAGCAAGAATATTTATACAATAATGACCATCTGCCCTATTTACTAAGGGGCAAATATAACTCAAGTCACTTCAGCGCGATCTCTCCTCCCCTGCAGCGCGCTCGTGATTTCCAGCGCAAAGACGCAGCGCAGAGACTGCACAGTCCAGCAGGGTCGCATAACAGAACATGGCTGGAAAATGAGTGTGTATGAGCTGATGGCCTTCATTGCAGGTCTGTTTATGAAGGCAGCACAGGGGATTGTTGGCGCCATGCGGGATTTGTGGTCCAAAGAATTTGGGAATTCACATATCAAAGCCACAATGCCTCGAAACTGGTTTCAAGATATAATGAACAGGGGCGGATTTAGGAAATTTGGGGCCCTAGGCAAAGAAAGGCATGGGGCCCTCTGAATAGTGAAGACAACACATAAAACAGACCCATTATACAGATACAAAAATTTGGCAACAGTTTGTACAGAACTGTGTGTGTCCTACAGCCCAGGCCAAAAACAGTAAAAAACAAAGCAACTGGACTTGTTTTCCATAGTTGAAGACGTTTCGCTTCCTATCCAGGAGGCTTTCTCAATTCAAAAAGTCTGGAGTAATGTGGAGTATCAAGCTTTATACTACTGCCCAACAAAGGCCTTGTAATGGCTTAGATAACATGCAAATTCAACAGAAACAGGTCCACCCCCTTAGTTCTTCACCAACCTACAGTCCAGGGCAACATATTACTGTTGATGAGCAGTTATTTCCATCAAAGGTTTGTTGTCCCATTCTGCAATACATTTCATCCAAGCCTGATAAATTTGGAATTAAGTTTTGGATTGCAGTGGATCTGTAATGTTCTGTTCTGGTTCATGTTGTTGTTTTGGTTAAGTTAACATTCCTGCCATGGGGTTTATTTCTGTTACTGGTTTTGTATTGTAGGGGATTCATGTTTAGCCTTGTTAACTGTTTTAGTTATCTGGTCTTCTTTATTAGATTTGATTAAAGCTTGTGTTCTGTTCAGTCTTGGCCTTGTTTTCTATCTTGGGTTTTCTCTTTATGGTTATTTTGGCTCTGTAGTTGTTCATCTTAGTTTCTGTCCCATGAGCCTCTCAGTCACTTCCCCTTCCTTGATCACTCTCACCTGTTCCTAGTTAATTAGAAGTCACTTGGTTTCACCTGTCCACCTGTATATTTAAACCCTCCTCAGTTTTCTGTTTGTTACCAGAACTGCTCACACACGTTTCATTGGTACGAGCCCTTCAGCATTTTTGTGTATTCTGATTACCAGACCAGTTCCTCTGTTTTTTGAGTCTGTCCCAGTTTTTGTTGTCACCTGGATGTCTGCTCTGTACACCATTTTGGATTATTTTTTGTCTGCCTTCCTGACCGATCATCTCCTCAATAAATCCCGTCAAGTATTATTTTAGTGTCTGGCTGAATACCGGGTTCATCTCCTCATAATTCATTACAGGATCTGGACACAAAATACATGTGTAATGCTATCGCCTATTTGGGAAAAGAACCCTCCCACCCCACAGGAGAAAGGCTGTCTAAGAATGTTGTTGTGAAACTGATGGAGCCATTTATGGACCAGGGCAGGACTGTAACTATGAACAATTTGATGAACTTCGTTACAGGTTTATGCAGGAAAAGGCAATACAAGAAGAAAGCATCGTGAGATGAAGAGACATTCTCATGGTAAAACAACACAGTGCCAGGTGCGCAATCTCTGTAACAGGAACCACAGCACTGAGCGTTGTGTGCACTGCACAAAGTATACCTGTCGCAAATGCAGGAAGGACTCACCTTGGGTTTGTGGAAACTGCTAAATGGGACAATTGTAGCTTCATATGTAGTGCTTTTCCTTGGGTGAAATCAATGTTATTCCAATACTGAAGTCATACTGTTTGTCATTTTCTAAGCTGAAATGTTGAATGACATGAAAAGGCGAGACAAGACAAAATACAATTATTCTCTAAGTTGTTCTTTCTTTCACATAGTGAGCTTTGCAATATAAATGAGTCTGCTGGTGAATGGACAATAAAAATAGGCTCTGCCTTGCCTTGTTGGAAAAGCATGGTTATGACCGGTTCTCAGCTCAGGAACTAGGACCCGTCACAGGTTATTTGCATTACAATAGGGACAGTTAGCAAGGTAGGGTGAATACACAAACGTGAAGAGGGGAGGGGGGCTTGCAAGAAAACTGAAATTCTCTGGGACTACTAGTGTTAAAGCAACGTTACGCCTGGATGCTCCAACAACGGATGGACTGGGGTTCAATCTATTCCGGACAGCGCTGTGGAAAGCGCTGCAAACAGAGTATCCAACCAAGATCGATCCCAAAGCACTGAAAGGTGATCCTCTTGATGCCACAGAGAACCCAGCCACTTACATTGCAAAGCAGCTGAAGAGATGGAAACAGGAAACAGAAGAGGAGGTTGATAAAATCCCTGTGCTTATAACTCTGTTCCGAAATTCCATCATCGAGGCCATGAAGACATGGTGGCGCTGACGTCAATGCCACACAGAGAATTCCGTGAACATGTGATACACGCAGTGGAGAGGTACAGAAGAGAAGAAATTAAGATTGCAGAACGAGATAAAAGCATACAAAGAAAACTGGCACAAATGCAGCTTGGAGAACTGCAAGGAAAGAACAAAACCAAAACACAAGCCACAATGATTAAAGTGGCTGAACATGCAACGCCACCTCGAGGTTTTTCAGAACCTTTACCTGATGTGACAAATCAAGCACAAAGGAGTTTTCCAGCTCCTCAACCCACCCAGATGCAGCAACCGGTGGTTAATGTCTATCCTCAATCATTTAGATCACAACCTTATGGGCCTCGTGGACGACAGCAAAGAGGCCAGGCTTGGACCAACAGGGGTCAGTCTGGTGCACTTGGAATGACAGGAGCATGCTGGACATGCAATGAACTTGGACATCGTGCCGATCAATGCCTAAGAGGCAACAATTCCTACCGAAGGCAGCCGCGTGGCAGGTTCCGTCCGGGTCCATTAAGACGTCCAGTAAACCCACCAAATTTCGATTAGCGGGGCCCATAGAACCTTACAGGGGAGAACCAGTGCCCAATCGTAAGCGACGGTGCTGAAAATTAACCGATGTTAAGAATTCAAATTGAAGAAAAAGAAACACAGATGCTGGTCGATACAGGAGCAGCTTACACGTGTGCAAGTCCAAATTATGCAAAGCACCTCCCCATGTTTGATAAATTCATATCAACAGTAGGGTTCTCGGGAATAAGACAGCTGATACAAATGACAGCTCCTGTACGACTGGCAACTGCTGAAGATGAGATAAAAATACCAATCCTTGTCTCCGATCAAACACCAATTAACTTGTTGGGAAGCGATGCATTGTGCAGGATGAAATTAAAAATTTGGTGTTCTCCTCAGGGTTTTTTATGTTGACAAAGCAGGTCTGGATCTTCACATGTACATGCAAACACACAAAGCTATGTTTATTGGCTAGGAGACATCTCTGGCCCAGTTGGAGATGTAGTTTCTAAAAGGATGCCGGTACATTAAAGCTCAAATTCCAGAAGCCAGAAAACCTTTTCTAGATTACCACTGCACTATGTTCTATGACATTTCAAAGAGCATGGAGTTTGAAGAACGATGGGACAGTTCTACAAAAGATATAACTGTTAATCTTGAAACACAATGCATTGTTATCGAAAACCAGGGCGCAGCAATAAATGTAAAACAAAATGAGTTCATTTCAGAGTGGTACAATGAACCAGAATCAGTACCACACATAACGTTGTTTGTAAATACAGGTTTTCATGCAAAAGACCTGGGACCAATGATGAAATTTGCAACCGAAGAAAAAAAATGGGAAGACACAGATAACCCATTATTTTTCCAATCATATGATGGAACAATGATTAAGATCCTATGTGAAGCAACAATAGCAGCAAAACCAAAAGTTGTGACAGTGCCAGTTGATCTAAAAGATCAGTCTGAGGAAGATGGTTCCTCTGAAGATGAACCACTGTTGCAGGACATGCTAAAAAGTGTTTCGGAGCAATTATGGTCAAAACATGAAACATGTGGGTTTAGTAAAATCTGCAGAGCCGGTCTCAGTTCAGATAAAACCAAATGCAAGGTTTCCTTTTCGCCAACAATACCAATTAAAACCAGAAGCAGAACAAGGCATTCAAAATACTATTGACGGATTGATGCAAGCAGGAGTGTTGGTGGAAGTAAAAAGTCAATGCAACACTCCAATTTTTCCGGTTCTGAATGCAGATAAAGCCAAATACCATCTTGTTCATGATTTAAGAGAAATAAACAAGATAATAGCAGACGCAGAATCGGATGTGCCAAACCCAAATACTCTTTTAAACTCAATACCACCAGAAGCAATATTTTTCACCGTGATTGATCTCTGTTCCGCATTTTTCAGCATTCCGTTGGCAGAAGAGTCACAACATCTATTCGCATTTACCTACAGAGGTAAAACACACAGTTATACCCGATTGCCTCAAGGTTTTAAGCTTAGCCCACACATATTCAATCACGCGCTACGACATGATTTGGAAGGACTCTATCAAAACGGAACTCTGCTACAATATGTGGATGATTTGTTAATCTGGGGAGATACATTAGATGACTGTCATCGAGACTCAATCAAAGTACTACAAAGATTAGCAGAAGGGGGACACAAGGTCTCCAAACAAAAACTACAGTACTGTCAACCACAAGTAGATTAGCTAGGAAGACAAATATCACAAGGAACCATTGCCATTTCACCTCCTCAACTGGAAGGTGTCAGCAAAGCTTCAAGTCCATGGACAGTTGGCGAAATGATGACGTTTTTGGGAATTTTAATGCAGACTGGATTGAAAACTATGCAGAAAAAACAGCACTACTCAGAGAACTCATAAAGGAAACAGGAAATCAGTCGTTGAAAGCAGTGTTAAAATGGACAACTGAAGCTAAAATAGCTTTTGAAACACTGAAACAGGAAATGCAAGTGGCACCAACTTTGGCATTGCCAAACTACGACAAGCAATTTTACCTTTATGTAGCCAATAGGAAAAACATGTACGCGTCAGCTGTATTAATGCAAGAGACCTTTGTGGGACGACGAAAACAAGCCATTGCTTTTTACAACACTAAACTAGACAATGTGGCCCAAGGCTGGCCACTCTGTTATCAATGACTAGCAGCAGTCTACTATGCTTATGAGAAAGCATCAACAGTAACAATGGGTTACCCGGTAAAAATACTGACGCACCACAAAATCGCCGAACTGATAAATCAGGGGAAGTTTGTCATAACTCAGGTGAGATGTTTACAGTACATGCCACTTCTAATATATCCAGACATAACTGTTCAAAGGTGTATGACGAACAACACTGCTAACATGGTACCTCTGGACTGTGAGGGAGAACCACATGAGTGTCTCGCAGAAACAATGAAATACACAAGACTAAGACCCGATTTAGAGTCAACTCCAATAATGAACGCAGAAGTCATTTATTTTGTTGACAGGTCATGTTTCAGAGATCCTCTTGGCAACCACTCAGGGTATGCTGTGGTTGAACAAGTAGGAGACAATTTTGTAACAGCCAAAGCAGAACAATGTGAGCAACCTTGCTCCGCCCAAAAGGCAGAGCTAAAGGCATTGACAGAAGCGTGCAAACTAGCAAAAGGAAAAGTAGTAAACATATTTACAGACTCGGCTTATGCCCATGGGGTGTGTTATCTGTTTGCTGCTGTTTGGAAACAAAGAGGTTTCAAAAGGGCACACGGCAGTACAGTACTACATCAAGAACAGCTGAAAGAACTGATTGCCGCAATGATGCTTCCATCAAAGCTAGCAGTGGTCAAATGCCAGGCACATCGTAAAGGTAATGACTTAATCATTATGAGGAACAACGCTGCAGATGAGGCAGCAAAGATAGCATCTAAGTGCTAGATGGCTATCTTGGCACCAGTGGTCACCTTGGAACCTATGGTGACACCAGATGACATCATTTTGATGCAGCAGGAAGCCAGTGCTAGTGAGCACGCTCTCTGGGCGCAGAGAGGTGCAACAATGAGTGAAAATGGTTTGTGGAGATCACACAATGGACATCTAGTTGCACCAGTGGCATTGCTGACAATGTTGATCTCAGAAGCCAATGGCTTGGATCACTGCAGCAGAGGGAAGGTGATGGAGAAGTTGAAAAGGCAAGGTTATTGGTCACCTTACATGCAAGCAATGATGGATGAAATCTTGAGCCAATGTGAAATATGTGCAGAAAACAATGTTCGTAAAGGTATAAAATCACCCATTGAACACATTCCGGTCCCTGAGGGACCCTTTAAACATCTTGTGATAGACTATGTTGACATGATAAAACCAGTACAAGGGAAAAGATACATGTTGGTGGTGATCGATCGGTTCAGCCGATGGGTTGAAGCCGTCCCATCAAAGACATTGGGAGCCGACACGGTGATTAAATTTCTGACAAGAGAAGTGATTCCGAGATTTGGAATTCCGTCTGAAATCAGTTCCAATAATGGTTCAGCGTTTATCCACAAAGTCAAGGGATGGTGGAGAGGATTAACGGGACTTTGAAAGCTAAGCTGAATAAAATATGTGCTTCTACTAAACTAAACTGGGTTGATGCTTTGCCGCTAGCGCTAATGAGCTATCGCATGCAATTGCAACGAAGCACACATCTAACCCCGCATGAAAGGGCCTGACACTTGAACAGCAACAAAAAGAGTTGAAAGCATATATGGATATAACTGCTATCCATAGAGCTATCTATCTGCAGGAAAAAGCCAGAGGTTCCTGTCCAGAGTCGGTGGTGAAGAGACCAGTGGAACCAGGAGACCTGGTGTATGTGAAGGTGTTCAGACGAAAATGGAACAGGTCGAGATGGGTTGGACCATTTGAGGTCAAACGAGTGACCGTTCAATTAGAGGGGAGTGATACGTGGTATCATTTGACTCATTGCACAAAAGTTCACACCAGAGACACTGTGAAACCAGAAGTTGGAAAAGAGTGTGAACAGACAGGTTGCAGCAATGAGACTGGTATTAATGACATTTCACCTGTGGATGTTGGCAGAAGTGGTGGACCTAACAACAGCGAGGGCGGAGATGAACTCTCACAACCTGCAGCCGGCACCAAAGCACCAGCCAACCTCAGTTCAACTGCGAGTGGAGAGAGCCACGAGTAATGTGGGTCAAGACGGTCAACATCCAGCCGTGAACTGTGGGACTAGTGTCCATAAAGGGAAATCCACCTTTATAGAACAAGATAAGTACAACACAACGTTAATGGGTTTGAACAAGTACACACCTGTGTTTTTGCCAGCTGAATTAAAGTTAATGACCCATCCAAGTGTTGAAAAACAATTAAGAGTGAAATCAAGAAGGGTGCGGAAGAAAAGAAAAACCTATGCTCAATTCAAATGGAAAGCTGGGATAACCGTCACAGAATTTCGTATACAATTATATACAGAGTTTAAGGTAAATATTTACTACAATACCAGGAAATTATGCGGGAAAAGTGTCAAACAGGAATATGAAGTATATGGGGCAGACCAGTGTTCTGTTTTAAGGACGATGGTTTTGATGTAGAAACAAAAATACAATCCTATTGGGATTCCGAGGACAATTACAAGTACGACTTAGCAGTGAAGAATCCAGGAAAGGCAAGTGCAGGCTCAGGACAAGGCGATGTAGAACGAGTAAGAAATGAGGAATTAAGCGCCACAGTTCAAATGTTTAATGACCGAATTAGGATACATGTCGAGCCAAACAGTGATAAATATGATTTCTATGAAAGGAATGTGATTATTTCAAGAGTACGGCAAAAAGATGACAGACAAAGGATGTGTAATTTATGTACAAATGTAAGCCATCATATGTCAGTACAAGATCAAGAAAACATTAATTGTAAAATGACCGTTTGGAATGCAGATTGCGGATGGATTATTGAAGCAGATGTAATAGCCTTCAGGATTGATAAAACATACGAGTTGAAATTTGAAGACATCACTGCTAATGGGAAAGTAGATTCAACTATAGTATGGAACTTACCGCGTAAAGAGGCGTTACCAGAACAAGTAAATTGTTTTCCCCCAACCACCGTTGTTACTAAAACTACAGCAGAAACGAGGAGAATGACCGTTCCAAGTGGGCATGTGACTTTACCTACAGTAGTGACCAAATCAGGACTTAATAAACCTATACCTCTGTTATGTGCTTTGGGCACACAATTTTGTTTATTTGGTTTTTCTTAGATTGTTTTGTATATACTTTATTTGAGTGTTTTTTTGTTGAGATATTTTGGAGTTGGATAATTTTTATTTTGTTTGGTGATTTGATTACGTTACGGCGCAATTAGTCCACCTATAAATAGGCTGGGTTTCAACATGTTTGGGAGGCCCGCCCTTCCGCTCGCTCCACCACTACCGAGGATGTGTCCTGAGTGCGGTGCGCGCACGTCTTCTGGAGCTGTAGGACACAGCTGACTACTCCAGCCGGCCATGCAGTATATTTGTTAGCTTTTGTTTGTTTGCTGATTTGCTGATTTTGGCCTGGTGGGACCGGTTGTCCTGTTTTCGGTTCTTACTTTGCAATAGATTCTTTTTTTTTGCTCTAGTCCGCTTATGGTAGAGGCTTCGACGGCCCTGTATAGGGTTGGCCCTCTGCTGTAGCGTTCTGTTCTTTTGATCGGCTCACCAGGTCCACCTTTCTGTTAATACTTTTTTTCTATTTTCTCTCTCCGTTTTTTTGGACACGGGGAACCGAGGGTATTTAAACTCTCTCTTTTTTTCTCTCCCTCCACAGAGAAGCAAAGCAGCTGAAAAAAAGAAGTCCAAGAGAGGTTTAAAATAAAATAATTTTGTTAACCCTCATTCTTGTCTACGTGTCCTTAAATATGTTGGCCCCTTTCTGGGACGTAACAACCTCTAACAGACAAGACATTAACCGTTATGCTGGGACCGAAAATTGCGAATAGTACTTAGCAAATTTTGTTAGGTACTACAAAAGGGTATACAAAGATAAATACAAGTATGCAGAGAGTACGGCCTACAGAGGTTGTTAACAACTTGGAAAATAGGAAACCTACTGTGACTCAAACTAAGAATAATGTAACTGAACCTCTTACATCAGTTTTAGCCATAACAAAGATTATGGCAGTAGTTTCAAAAATAATAAAACCCACAAAGGTAGTTTCAAATACTACATCGTTGATAACATTAATTACAACAGTAATGCCCAATATGAGTGTCATGATTGGGTAGGTGAGGACCTAGGCGACAACGAAGCAGAGGCAGGCACATGGGGTTAAACAAAATATATTTTAATTAAGCTAAACTTACAAGTTTCTCGGGAGCACAGGAGACTGAAGCAGAACACAGAAACGCAGGAGGACCAGAATGACCCAACAACGGGGAAACAAACTGAGGCAACTTAAATACACAATGGGGATAATTAAACGCAGTTTAATTGAGTCCAATCAACAAACAAGAACACAACTCTGAGGATCCTGACATTACCCCCTCTTAAGGGCGGATTCCAGACGCCCATCAATGTCCAGTCCAAAAAAAACGAAAACAACCCAGCCAGGGTGGCGGATGGGGGTCTCGGAAGGAGGGGAAAAGAAAAAAAAGCCACACCAAGAATTTGGTTGACTTGAGAGCCAGAGAGGGGGGGGGGCGTCGCGGTGGGCGACCCCGGCGGCGGAACAACAGAGTCAGTGGTGGGCGCCGCGGTGGACGACTCCGGTGACAAAGCTGCAGCTCAGCCGGCCGGCGAAACCTTAGAGACCGGTGGCAGGACCTGTGAGCACTGGAAAGCTCACAAGACTCGAAAACGCTGGGAAATTCAGGAAGCTTTGGTACAGTGGAGGCCTTGGACGGCTCGGGTGTGGAGGAGACCTCGGACGGCTCGGGTATGGAGGAGACCTCGGATGGCTCGGGTGCGGAGGAGACCTCGGACGGCTCGGGTGCGGAGAAAACCTTGGACGGCTCGGGTGCGGAGGAGACCTCGGACGGCTCGGGCGCGGAGGAGACCTCGGACGGCTCGGGTGCGGAGGAGACCTCGGGCGGGCTGGGCAGCGGCGGCTCGGGCGCGCTGGGCAGCGGCGGCTCGGGCGCGCTGGGCAGCGGCGGCACGGGCGCGCTGGGCAGCGGCGGCTCGGGCGCGCTGGGCAGCGGCGGCACGGGTGCGCTGGGCAGCGGCGCGGAAGGGCGATTCTGCCGGCGGGCGAGGACAGCAACCGTCAGCTGACCGATCCGACCCGACAGACCCCGCAGCAGATCTTGGGTGGTCTGAACTGCTTCTCCAAGCGACCGAAGCTGCTCGTGGTGGGAGGAGAGCGTCCTCCCGAGTGAGTCCCAAGGATCGGGCTGGCCAGAGCGGTGGCAGACAGGAGGAGCCCCGGAGCGGCTAGGGTCACTTGTGGAGTACCACAGGGTTCGGTCCTTGGACCAATTCTCTTTACTATATATATGCTTCCGATTGGCAAAATTATCAGACAGCATGGGATTAATTTCCACTGTTATGCTGATGACACTCAGCTATATTTATCCATAAATCCTGATGAATCCAATCAATTACTTCGACTGCAGTCATGTCTTAATGACATCAAAAGCTGGATGACTTTAAATTCCCTGCACTTAAATTCTGACAAGACAGAAGTTATAATCTTTGGACCAGAGTCCTCAAAAAATAAACTTCTTAATCATTCACTGAATCTGGATGGCATTAACTTGGTGTCTGGTAGTAAAGTAAAAAATCTTGGTGTTATTTTCGACCAAGACATGTCATTTAAATCCCATATTAAACAGGTTTCCAGAGTTTCCTTTTTTCACCTCCGGAATATCGCCAAAATTAGAAACATTCTGTCCAGGGGTGATGCTGAAAAACTAGTCCATGCATTTGTTACTTCAAGGCTGGACTATTGTAATTCTTTACTATCAGGAAGTCCACAAAATGCAGTTCAAAGTCTTCAGCTGATCCAAAATGCTGCAGCGAGAGTTCTGATGAAAATCAACAAGAGGGATCATATTTCTCCAATTTTAGCTTCCCTTCATTTACCCCGTATGTTCCTAACAGAGCTCTTCGCTCTCAGACTGCAGGTCTGCTGGTGGTTCCTAGAGTCTCTAAAAGTAGAATGAGAGGCAGATCCTTTAGCTATCAGGCTCTTCTCCTGTGGAACCAACTCCCAGTTTTGGTCCGTGAGGCAGACACCCTGTCTACTTTTAAGACTAATCTTAAAACTTTCCTTTTTGACAAAGCTTATAGTTAGAGTGGCTCATGTTACCCTGAGCTACCTCTATAGTTATGCTGCTATAGGCTTAGGCTACTGGAGGACATCAGGGCCTATTTTTCTCACTCTACTGATTTCTACTGTTCTCCAGTCTACTGTTCTCCAGATTTGCATTGCATTACATTGAAATGACTGTTTTCATTTCAGCTTTTAACTTTTTGTTCTCTCTCTTTTTTCTTCATAGTAGGTACACCTGGTCTGACGTTCTGTTGACTGTGAAATCATCCAGGGAGGACAGATCACCGACTATTACTATCTAATGTAGAACAGATTACTAGATCAATGTGTGCTTCTGTGCTTGTTTGTCTCTCTTGTTGTGTCTCTGCTCTGTCTTCTGTAACCCCCAGTCGGTCGAGGCAGATGACCGTTCATACTGAGCCCGGTTCTGCTAGAGGTTTTTCCTTCCCGCTAACGGGTGTTTTTTCTTTCCACTGTCGCTTCATGCTTGCTCAGTATGAGGGATTGCAGCAAAGCCATGTACAATGCAGACGACTCTCCCTGTGGCTCTACGCTTCTCCAGGAGTGAATGCTGCTTGTCGGGACTTTGATGCAATCAACTGGTTTCCTTATATAGGAACATTTTTGACCAATCTGTATAATCTGACCAAATCTGTATAATATGATTGAACTTAACTTGTAAAGTGCCTTGAGATGACATGTTTCATGAATTGGCGCTATATAAATAAAATTGAATTGAATTGAATTGAATAGGAGGCTGCTGCACAAGGAGCTGCCTCCAGGGCTGATTACACAGCCCGATTTTTTTCAGCCCCGTTGCCTGGCCCTCTCTTGGTCGGGTCATTTCTGTCATGATTGGGGAGGTGAGGACCTAGGCGGCAACGAAGCAGAGGCAGGCACATGGGGTTAAACAAAATATATTTTAATGAAGCTAAACTTACAAGTTTCTCGGGAGCACAGGAGACTGAAGCAGAACACAGAAACGCCGGAGGACCAGAATGACCTGACAACGGGGAAACAAACTGAGGCAACTTAAATACACAATGGGGATAATTAAACGCAGTTTAATTGAGTCCAATCAACAAACAATAACACAACTCTGAGGATCCTGACAATGAGTGAACACCGAATTCCGGACTGTACTACAATAGCACCTCTTCCGGTCGGGGTAGCGTCAGACCAGGACAAAAACCTAATATTAAAAGTGTCAGAACGAGATTCAAAGCAGTATGGATGCTCTCAACAGGAAGGATGTGAAGATTTCTCTGAAGGTTTGCATAAATTCTATAAAACACGCCATGTAAACGTAACTACGCCCAGAGCAATAAATAAATTAAAAGACATTAAATGGCATGAAACGAGACCAAGGGGCGGCCCTTTATGGCAAACAGCCATACATGATACATGGTATACAGCTAGAGAGTTAACTAAAAATGATTGTTTAATCTGTACTGTCGCTCCGGGAGCAGTCCCTATGGTAATTCTAGAAAAATACACTTCAAAGGAATGTGCAGTTGTACAACGAGATAAATGCAGGAAAGGTGAGTTCACTTCCAGAGAAGGCGCAGTGTCGTTTTTTAAAGTCTAACTCTTGGACTGAATGTATTTTTTGCCAGATGCATTCAAATAGTCACCAGAGTAAAGAAATGTATATTATATGTGAATTATGTGCGCCGTTTGGAAGTAATTTCGATAAAACTTGCTGTATAAGCGAAAGTGCCCGAACATTCTGCATTCGGGCAGTTCCGGAATGTGACGTCAAAAACAGAACTAGTACCGTGCATCGAACTGTTAATACTACGTCTTTCGCTACCGATTTGTTAAATTTTACTAATAACTCGTACTCTACGTACAAAAAAAATATAAAAAAAATGTCTGATACATCTTCAAACTCCCCCTCAAGCATCAGCGACTCCGATACCGAATATATATACGAAGAAATGGAGTTTGAACAAGGTGAACCTGAGGAGACTATATCTAACCTGCCCAAGACATAGAGCCCATGCTCCATTGTAAGTAGCCCTCAAAATCCTCGCTCGTGAAGTGTGAATTGCATAAAACACTTTTATCACTGCCGGCAATCCAGTCCTTTCGCGTTTCTTTTACGAATTTATCCCATTTCTTTCGGACCTTTTGATCCACCGGCCAAGTATGTAGCGCTACTTTCTGTCCTGCACTATACCGCCGTGAAGTTGATTTGACATGGACATCCAACCTCCGCGGCGTCAGCGGAGCACTCTTGAGAAACAAAAATCAAATCAGATTTGTTGACGGTCCCACCGCGTATGGGAGAAGGGAGCAGCTGAGAGACGTTGGCCGAAATCGGAGTCCTTCAACCGGATCAACCGTGAGCTAGATCCCGCTGACTTCGCGGAGGTTGAATGTCCAATGTCAAGCCAACTTCACCGCGGTCTGTACTACAGCCACCTACTACGGCGATTTTTTTTAATATACGTACATGTACAATGTATGCAAACCCTCTGGCATGAGTCTGTGAAAAGGATTAATAGGACAAAAACACAGAAATAATCCTTAGTGAACAATGTTTGTTTAACCTACCAGGCGGTCGTCCTCTCTGCTGAAGCGCTGTGTTTCCGCTGTGTCTCCGCTTTCTGATGTTAAACAAACATGCCTGAACGTCCATCCATCCATTTTCTGACCCGCTTAATCCCTCATGGGGTCGCGGGGGTTGCTGGAGCCGATATAAAATAATTCTTAGCCGTCCAGTGGTTTCATGGCTTCCATGCTCTCTAGTGTGTGCTGCCTGCCGTGTTTATAAGGCAGCTGTATGTCGCCGCACGGAACCCTTGGCCAGCATTTCACAGACTCGCTCCGTCCCTTCAGGCTTTTGCTGTATAAATCTGGCAATATGATACCATCAACCATCAACTTACTCTTAAAACGATCTTGTGATACGTTATCTAAAGAAGAAAAATACGCCGAGAACTCGTCAGTTTCCTTCCAATCCGGCGCGCATGCGCGAAAACCCGGATGAAAACAATAGCAGTGAACTGGTCTATAAGCGGCACTAGAAGGCATTTTATTGTGGACTTAGTTTGGCGATTTTTTTTAAAAGCGCTTGCTCAAAGTAGATGTGGATCAGCAGATTTGGTGTGTGAAAGAAGATACTGGAAAACATCCATATATTCTTGTTCGCCGTACCAGTTGTACAACGTAAACTCCTGTGTGTTTCTATGCAAGTTCGCTGTGCGCATTCTCGGTGTTCTTGAACTGACGTCACACGTCGGAAATGGCCGATCGTAAACGAAGATAGCACCAAATTCGGAATACCAAAATCGGTGTATAAAATGCGCAATATTTCATATTTAAATTTAATTTGAACACTTTTGACACATGAATATTCAAAGTTTACCTTGTTCTGGAAGTTATTCAACGGTTTTCAGGATTTTTTTTCAGTCCAAGAGTTAGACTTTAAGTTACCTATGTGTGGTCTGAGTTGCAGACTCTTATATGGTTAAAGAAATTCTCATCAATACTTAGAAAAATGTAAAGGGTATAAATTAGAAGCATTGTCCAGAATTTAACATCAGTACAACAGAAAATGTTCCACCTACCAATTATGAAATAGATTATGACGCAGAGTTTGAATGTTTTGTAAATGGAGGTTTTGAAGACAACGAAGGAATTAATGTAGGAAACACCACTGTAAAATGTAATGTAACGTAGGTGTTATCTTGGTTTAAACACGCAAATGTGACACCAGTGTTTGTTACAAAGCCCGTATGGTTTCAAAACCTAGATTTTCTAGAAGAGGATTGTCAAAATATAACCATGACCATTCCCAAACTTTTTTTTTTAGGAGACCAAACGTATCCAGTAGCGGACAGTTATTGGATTTGTGGTGATGACATGTTAATGAACACCTTACCACTTAAGTGGGTAGGGCTCTGTGCATTAGTAAGAATGAAAGTGCCGATAACTTTAGTGTATGAAGCTGTAAAAGAACTGGCTGAGATGGAAATAGGAAAAACTAGGTCTCGTCGGAGTTTAGGCGATTACGGACTAAATTAAGGAGTTTATTTAAATCTTATTGGTCAACCAAGAGGAATTCCTGATGAATTCAAAGCACAACATGAAATTAGAGCAGGTTTTGAGTCTATTTTACCATGGGTTACATTTAATAAAAATGTTGAGTGGATAAATTATGTTTACTATAATCAACAAAGGATGATACATTTTACAGTTGAAGGATTCATGTCGATGGGAGATCAATTGCATGAAACAAGTAGAATGGTAATGCAAAACAGAAAAGTCTTAGATTGGCTTTTAGCAAGTAAGGGATGAGTTTGTCGTATGTTGGGTAATCAGTCCTGTACATACATTCCCTTGAACACAGCTCCAAAAGGTACGTTTAGGGCAGTAATGGTTAAACTCATGAAACTTAAAGATGAAGTAAAAGAGAATGCTGGCAGAAACAACTGGTCATGGAAGAGTCTAGAAGAAATTTTAGGAGAATGGGGAGCTCTTGCTGTTAAAACATGACTAATTTTGGTGATAACACTAATTGTGATCTTTTTGTATGTGTGTTGTGCCTATTTTGAAAAGGTGGATTGTGGGGACTGTATATAGATGGATGACATCAGGCAGCAGCCATCCAAAGGGCTGATCTCCCGGCTGCCCGGACACGTCCATGGACTCATGCGTATACTACAGAGTTCATGCCAAATGGGAAAGGAGCCCCGAGACCGGGACGGACTCTTTTTGCCACGTGTCCATTGAATCATTTAAATCAAGCGTACGGACTGTGATGACTAACCACATTAACCTTGTTTAAGTTACTCAATTTTTTTTAAACATTTAGTAGATAAAGTATGCACAGGCGGCCAGTTAGTTTAACCTATCATAACATCCGTTTTTTAACACTCTGTATCAGTGTTATTATCAAGATAATTTGCATATATACAGTACATGTATTTTGAAATGCTGCATTTTATATGTTATATTATGTTTGTTTTCTTTTCCTGAAAAGCTGCACTGGATCAGGACAGTACCTGCACCATAGTTTAGTGTGAACCTGGCGCAAAAGAGCCAAGCCTTAACAGCAGTGTCAATCACTCTTGTGTACGTGTTGCTCACACCCTCTCCTCCGCACAGTGCTACCGTTGTTCAAGTTCAAGATTACCAGTGGGCTGCAGCTGTGCAAAGAAATGGTGGAGAAACAACATGCTTTACAGAAAAACTTTCATTTTCTCGAGTGGCACCTGGTCAGAAAAAAAGACAAGTAAACATGGAGCAGCATGGCAGGCTCCACTGTAGAGGGAGGGCTGCAGCACGGCATAACTCCACTGTTTCCTCACAACTTCCCTCTGCAGATTTAATTTTTGCATACACCTTGCAAATTATTTTAAAAACTTTTTATTTGAGTAGTTTCCATTTTTGAAATGTTTTATTTACAAATTTACATCTTTGAAACATGGTTTTTGCTTGCAATAATATAGGAACAAATTTCTCTCAATACTTAAAGGCTCCCACGTAGCCATCTCATGTGTACTGTGTGCATGCTGTGAGCCTCACAAATTTTCCACAGATGTTTTAAAATACATAACTGAGCATTGCAATTTCCTAATTTTTTTTGTTACAAAATCCTACATTTCCCACACTTTCCACTAGTGGGATGAAGCAGAGAAATGGAAAGTATCAAGTTTGATGAGCTAGACTAGCACCTATCTCAGTTTTTTCTCCACAAGAGCACCCACTGTACACCTGTCAGTGCAGTGCAAAGAGTGGCTGTGACACCTTGCATCCTTGCAACAGTTTATAGTGTGACACAGCGTACATGTTGTAAAAACTGAGCTTTGAGTGTAGGTGTCCAGTAGACTCAGTGGACAGGCGAGTATGTGGGAGCCTTAAATCTGGCTCATCTAAGAGCACAATTTCTAGATGCATGAATGTTCTATATTAATCTATTTAAACCATTTGTATAAACAGCATGGAAATATCTATAATGTTCAGCAAAGAGATGGGTTCTGTATATGAGTCATTGTCATTATCCACAGTGCACAGGTTCTGTATCAACATGGGCTGAAGCCACTCTGAGAGGCAGAAATCATTACTCAAGAAGCAACATATAGAGCCATATTACCATTATCAAATACACTCAGGAACAAATACCTTAACTGAGCACAAAAACGTTGCTTGTTTTTAAAGCACTAAATATGTTTTGAGAGAACCTGCATATAGCTGAAATACAAAGATTGGTCAAACAGAGAATACATGTCTAATACATTGTTAAGAGTAGTGCTCCCTGCCCTGCCCCTTTGGTTGTAGTTTGAAAGCACACACAGGCTCACAAAATCCACTTATTTGATATGAATGACAAAGTTATTCAATAAAAATGATATAGATTAGTAGCTAACTGACAAAGTGTAGCCCTATATTTCCCTTAGTGTTAGTAATTGCAATTATCGTGCCTTTACTGTTCTATAAGTCTTGCTGGAATGTACACATTCAGTAGTTTGCCCTTTAGGTGTCATATCTGCACAGATTAGGGCCAACAGATGTTGAAGAATTAAATAATTGTCAGATACTGGTATTTCATCTCTAGGGGGTTTCTGAGAAACAGTTTATTTTACAAAATTTTTTATAGATAAATGTCTTAAATGTTTGCTAAACACTAAACTTGATCATACAATCCACAACATTATGAATTCAGCTGACACTAGAATTCAGTGTGAAATATGAGATGAAGTGTTCAAAATATATCAGAAAAAAGCACAGAACAAAATTTAAAATGTCTTATAGTTGTAATTTTTATTTGTTTTCTGATTTTTTCTCATACATCTGAATGCATTATTTTTTCTGAACATCTTTTTCATATTATTTCTCAGTTTTTTTATTCATCCTATTTAAAAGAGTAGTTGATCGAGTAAGACAGGATTCAGAGTCAGAATGTTTTCTTTTACAGCATAGCTTTTTTTACAACTCTGTTTTCACAACATTTGTATTCATTTTTTTACATGTTTGAAAATAGAAAATGTAAATACCAGGCTTGACATTCAATTCAAATACAGTGTGAACAGTGGTAGATACTTTGTACTTATTCTTATTTTCTCAAATGTTTTGATAATCTACTAAGATCCAGCATCTTTATTGCATAAACTCATTCATTAGTTAAAGGAAGCCTCTCATCTTTCTGCTCCTTTATTTTCTCTGTCTTATTATTGTGATCGCAAATCAAATGGGCACATATATGTTCATGGCAAATCTATAATTCTTTGTTGATTAAAAATGACTGTAAAATCAAGGAGGAGAAAAGAGTTTCCATAAATTAAAGAAGATAGTCAAGAATATACTCTGTGTAGATTAAATTGTAATATAAATTCAATCAATCTGCTCCATTTCAATACATTATTAAAATCGCCGCTGCACTTGTGAAACTTAGCCCATTTTGCATACTTCTCCCTGACATTGTGTACTCCTGTTAATAAGGAAAACATTATGTGAAACACTTTCTCCTGTGACAGAGAAAGGAGGAGACAATCTTTTCACAGGAGAGACTTCCTTTTAAAAGAACATTTAAATTAAAGTCAGTTTTGTCAGTGTCCCAGCACATGTATTTGGAATTAACCTAAAACAGGATGCAACAGAAAACCTGAAATTCAGTTGAAAGTCCTGGGGATAAGGAACAGGAGAGGATGAAGACATGAAGAGGACGAGGTAAAGTATTTTACCTTTCCTTCATCCTCAAGGCATATGGAACACAGGTTATTGCTGGAAATCTTTGAAAATTTTAACTTAATGACTCAAAATGGACCAGAATGACTTTCTGTCTTTATTTTGAAGTGTTTTTAACAAGAATATGTAACTGAAGCATTAGTTAGTAAAACTTAAAATCCAGCTCATTCCGAATATGTAAGATAATTGAACAAGGTCAAATGACCTGTGAGTTGGAAATTCTGAGGCTAAATTAACTGTGACCATTGAATATATTTGATTAATGTAACAAAATCACAGAAGTCAAGATTTCAGTGTCAACATATGTAGAATCTTTAGGGTCACATGTTGCTTTAGACCTGAAATCCACCTTAAACAGCTTTACTGCATCTCTCAGAAAACCAAAAGATGTGGCTGCAAGTAAGTTCACCAGAAAATAAGGATAAATCACAAAATGTATTTTACAGGGATTTGAGTATATTTTCTCATAAACTAAAGAAACTAAAGTCTACTATGAAGATTTCATTTTCAAATTTGATTTCTATTCATTTTACTCAGATATATATTATTGGTTAGCTCAAAGCATAAATGCAAGGCCTAGGTAATGCTGCCCAGCATGCTCCTATTTCTTAACATAAATGCAAATGTCTTTAAATTAATGCACATTTCTACACACATAAAATCTAAACCCAATAATTTTGTTTCACACAATCAACATAAATGTGAAATATTCTTAAGGAAGATACACTATAGGAACTATGTAAAAAAATAAAAATATAATGCAGTCATATTCAATAAATTAGAATATGCTAGTTAAAGAGGCTTGTCTGTCAGATTAAAAGTACCTTTTGAAAAAAACAACAACACTTAAGTCGATATTAGACCTACTTTTCATTAAGCCCCCATTTCTGGATGAAAAATTTAGCTTTTAATATTGGTCAGATGAAGTATTCTAATCATAAATGCTGTGTTTTTATTAACTCGAGGTGGGGATAAAATGACAAACACGTTCCATTAGTATGTGTGTATATATGTGTATACACACACACACACACACACACACACACACACACACACACACACACACACACACACACACACAACGCCATAATTACATATGGTGGATTAAGCAGCCTTACTTGAAGTGTGAAAATTAAGAAGAGACACTTGCAAGCGCCAAAACATCTAGCCAGGTACTGAAGCTGTATTTAAGACAAGCTGTACACCAGCATAGTGACAGAAGATTTCACCTTGTAAACTTTAACATCTTTTAGCAAAAAAAGAAAAAACAACATAAACACAAAAACAAAAAAACACAAAACTTGAAATGAAGCTGGGGCTGCAATAATGGTTTGCTACAAGTCATAACGCACCCCCAGAGACCTTTGTGACCAGGTGTATCTTGGAAAACAATCACCAAAAACTAAATTTACTACTTGCATAGTTCTTTATGTATTTTCAGTGCATGCTTGTTTTCCAAAGCCTTCACAGATGCACTTGCTGTTTCATTTATGATCACAGTTTATAATTCCATTCAACAAAAAAGATCTCATTGATGCTCGTATGTTTTTTGCTTGAAACAGCTACAGTAGTACTTGAAGAAGATATTTTATATATATATATATATATATATATATATATATATATATATATATATATATATATATAGAGAGAGAGAGAGAGAGAGAGAGAGAGAGAGAGAGAGAGAGAGAGAGAGAGGTTGTATAGATACTCTTGAAAATACATACAGCAGCATCATATTTCACATTGTATGTCTGATTTTAATACAAAATATTCCTGAGAAAGCTGTACTCTGTTGTTTTTGTTATGATAGATTTGTCAAAACCACCAATCTGACACAATAAATGCAATTAAACAGCAAAATAAAGTGATACAATAAACTCAATATTTTTACGTGTTTTTAGTTAGCCTGATTGCATATAATGTAAATGCTACACCTTATATTTTGCAAATATGACATAAGTTTTCAGTTTGCAAATCTTGATTGAAGTTAGGTTTCCAAAATTGAATCTATGTAGTGTCTTACAAGATTGAGAACCAACTTGGAAACTAAATTGTTTAATCCTGCATGCTGGGGCCTGACCAAGTCTGCCATTAATCAAGTATACAAAGGATGCAAAGCTCACCTCTAGACTGTTTTTTGTATGATTCCAAACAAAGTTAGATTATGGGAATATTACCCAGCCAGAATCAGTCATCATTTAAATATTTTAAGTGAAGATTTTGTATATAGTTTCAAAGCAAAAAAATCAGGAAATACTATTATAGCAAGTTTACCAGAAAATACTAGATTTCTAGAACAAGACTTCTATAGCCCTTAGTAAAAAAAATATTTAACATATTTTTTTGTTTATTACTGTCAATACACTTTTCAACATAAAATTTAGGCTTGGCGTTTTGACAGTTTATCTGGTCACATACCTACACACATAAAAAAAACCTGAATACTAAGACTATTGCCAGGCTCCAGGTCAATTCACTCCTTTTACAATTTATACCCCAATTCATACACATAAGCTGCCATTTTGTCCCATCTCACTTCCATGAGATGGGATTATCACTTCTAAGATAGTCAACCAACTATCTTCTAAACCGTTGGGTATCAGGCTATTTGTCTGAGTGGTTAAGGGTTCTGATGAATTGTGAAGAGAAATAGCTGTGGCAATGCTCACTTCATATCTAATTTGTTTATTTTGTTATTGGGGCGACAGTGACACAGGAACCAGGGAGTTTGTCCCACAATTGGTGGGTTGATCCCCCTCTCCGAACGTCTCAGTTGTTGTGTCCTTGGGATTGACACTTCACCCGAATTGCCTGCTGGTTAGAAGGCCCGGTGGCAACGTTACCTCAACTCTGTCAGTCTACCCCAGGGCAGTAGGTCCCCACCATCAGGGTGTGAATTGGTGAATGACTGATTGTAGTGTAAAGTGCTTTGGGATTGCCGGACTAATTAAAGCGCTATAAAAGTAGAAGCCATTTACCATTTTACAAGGACCTAAAATTACACCCAATTTCCGTTAAAGGAGCTATAGGTAAGATATTTACTGTAAAATAAACCTAAATCATTCTCATATCTCACCTGGAATGGAAGTAACATTCTCTAAAAAAATTGGTCCTCTCTATCAACAATGTCTTAATCCCCTTTTTCTCCTTTCAAACCTAGAGGTACGGTCCAGAACTACTTCGGTTCAGTGTGTAGCCCATGTTTACTTCCTGATACCTTAGCCAATCTTATGAGATTTGCCAGGGCACCATTTAAAAATGGCATATTAGATTGTTGCGATTGGCAAGCTGTTGTACTGATTTGAGCCACAACGTGTCAGTATTAATTATAGTGGGGCGACGGTGGCACAGAGGTTAGGGGGTTCTTCTTGCGATTGGCGGGTTGCCGGTTCGATCCCCTGCTCTGACTGTCTCTGTCATTGTGTCCTTGGGCAAGACACTTCACCCGCATTGTCTGCTGGCGGTGGTCAGAGGACCCGGTGGCGCCGTTGTATGGCAGCCTCACCTCTGTCAGCCTACCCCAGGGCAGCTGTAGCTACTTACATAGCTCACCACCGTCAGGGTGTGAATGTGTGTGTGAAAGACTGTAGTGTAAAGCGCTTTGGAGGTTGTCAAGACTAGTTAAAAGCGCTATACAAGTACAAGCCATTTACCATAGCTCCTTTAACTGTCGTTCTGATCCCTATTTGACTGAAATATAAAATCATAACCCTTGATTATTCAAAAATAACTCTTGAGGAGCCTCCTACTAACAGATGTTCTTTTTTGGGGACATATAATTCCATTTACTCACAATAAGCTATGACTAGGCTTTAATGATAGAAAATGGCTTGAAATCATTGGTTGTTAAAACAGATGCGAATAATTCCTTGATGGATAGAATTTAATGCATAGTACGAAATGTCCCATGGCAGAAGTATCCTCCTTAAACTGAAAAAAATAACACATGAAAAGACCAAAACTTCACAGTACATAATGCCAAAAGGATAAAAAGACCTGCCACTTATTGTCAACAGACAACTCTATTTCAGTTTAACGTTTAAGACTACTGTGCTGATGTTACAGCTCCAGAACCATTCACACAAAGCACCCATAAACAAAATAAACACCAAAATAATACAGAACATAGCAGCATTGGAAAATGCAAATTTTTTTCGGGAAAAATTGAGATCCGAGTTTGCATAAAATCTTACTGCAATTTAAGCACTTTTTTGACTGTAAATAAAACAGCTTCTCTGAATTTTCAGGGAGCAGTATGTTAAATTAAATAATTTTGTAACTAAATACAAGAAGGTCATATTTACATTATTGCAAGTATTGCAAACTAAGATCTTTAATTGTAATATTATGCCAGCTTTCTGATTTTAATATATCTAAATTGTTGTCTAGAACTGTTTCTGTTTTTATATCATTTTATGTAACTTGCATAACATGAATGAACCTTGTCATTGTATTTTTAAAACCATTTTACACCAATTCTCAATACTCTATAGAGTCAAGCAAACAAACAAATGCTGTGGTGAGAAAAATTACTTTGTAAATGCATTAATCCAGTCTTAAGAGCAGGGAGATGTTTTAGAAACCAGGGTCAAATAGGAAGATACAAGTAAAAGGACAGCAGACAATTTCAGTTCAGACTTACAGAATCAGTGATAGCACAGTTTAGTTTAAATTAATAAGCTTGCATCCAGTTACTGGCACAGGCATACACAGCTGCCACTGGATAATTCAAGGTTGTTATAAATGCTACAAGAAGAAGAAAGATAAGAAGAACTGATGTGGGAAGGAAGGAGAAAAGCAGTTAGAAGTACTAGTAGTAACTGAAGAACGATCTAGTACTACCATAATACATATTTGCATTTTTTAAAGAAAAGGTCTCCATTTATGACATAGCTATCCTTTTCTGTAATAAGTACAGCAATTTTTTATAAGCAAAAGGATCTTGCTAAATAAAAAAAACAATCTGTCTGTACAGCCTGTGGCGTTTAAAAACAAACAGTTCAAAGTAATCACACGTAAATTTTCAGAATTGTTATTCATAAGGAGAGATCAAGTGGCTTGCAGAAGTCATGCAAAATATTCATGCTGGTAAACAATGCCTTGAAAAGTCAATGTCATGTTTCTAGAATATCTTAGTAGACTTGTTGTCCTAATATTGCTGATGACTGATCCCAGGAGGAGCATGGTCCGCAAAATCTCTGTTCTTCTTAATTTGCTAAAAGGCCTTCAAAGTGCTTCTTCATTAATGTCTCCAGAAAGAACTGTTTCCTGTAGGATATGTTTTTTTCTTATTTTAACAGCAAGTCATTGGGTTCAAGAGAAACTATGCATTTTTTCTAAAATTAAAAAGAGGAAAAAATCTAATCTTGTTTCTCCCACATACCTCTCCTCTCATTTTATTCATTCTTCTGACTGCTTTGTTCTGGTTCAAATTGTTTAAGTTCATGCCATGCTACATTTGCTAGAGAGGAGGAGCCATTTCAATGCTGAGATAAAGAAGGGAATTGAGATGGCATGGGTAGGTATCATAGAATTGGAAAAGGAAAAAAAAGATCCAATTACATCTTAATCTTCAGTGAAAAAGTCGTTTGCTTTTCATCAGAATTTTAATGTCTATTAGTTTCTGCTCGACCATCTAATATGCCCGTCTTTGGTTAAATTCTGTCAAAGATGGGGAGTAGGAAAAGATTAGGACTTTTGGGACATCTCATGACAAATCTAGTAGTCATAATTGTTCAGCTTTTATGGTCCTTAATAGAAATAAACAGATCTGAAAATGACAGAAGGCAAAATATATGACTGGATGTATTTCAAATAAAAGATGTTACCATTAAAGCAACACTTATACAGAGCTGTGGAAAGAGTGATTTTCGGGTAGATGGTCTTCACATCAAACTCTCAAGATATGAATTAGTGAAGCTCCTTCTGTGCTTTGCTTCAAAATTTGCTTCAAAAGTAGTGGAAAGATTCATGGGCTCATACCTCATTAAATGTTTTTTTCTTTTTCATTGCAGATGATAATGAAAGTGATCAGGTTAAAGGCCATCTGCAAAACTCCTTTCTTTTCTCTCAGTTTTTCTTTCAGTTTCTACACTGAAAGTATTACGGGGGAAAGTGGAACAGCAGCACTTGAGACATTTACTGTTTTCCTCTTCTTGATGAGAACGTGATGGTTGAGTTAGAAGCTGAGCACTGCAAGGAAAAATGAAAAGAAAAATCAATTAGGACCTAAAGTATATAGGCAATAACTTGATCCTTCAAACACCAGACTATGGTCCACAATGCCATTTTTTACAGTTGTGTGATAGTTGAAAAGTCAGATGGAAATTATTTTTATCTATCATTTAAAATCCGAAAGAGGTTTTCTTGTATTGGATATTTTTACAGGGAATTCATACCATCTAGTTCTGGTGTAGATAAAGGACAGGTTGGATAGCTTCAATGATGCAGGTGGGTAAAATAATATTTTTTGTGTGTTTTCACTGATATGACATCTTGGGTTTGGGTTGCCAGCATCAGCCATTACTAAAAGAGAATAAGAGGGAGAGAAAGAGAGAGAGAGAGAGAGAGAGAGAGAGAGAGAGAGAAACCTAACAAATGAAACTAAACATCTGAAAGTAGCTTGTTAAACCTACCATATTTAATGTTATATAATGCTTTAAGTTGCTGGTGCAGCCTTTACCAATTTATGGCCAGTGACACAATCTACTCAAAAATCCAGATTTAATGACAGGATGATCAACTCTCTTTCAAAACCAGAGAGCCACTTATAAGGAGATTTAGGATAATCAGTGAGAAACATTGCAATTATTTTATCCACCATCACATAAAGAAGTTTATAGCGTTATTTCCTCAGCTGTTAAACTAAAACCTGGTATGAAACCACATAACATGCAAGTCTTTTTGCCAAAAGCATCAACACTAAATATGATTTTTCCCCACTACATACAGATGCAAATGAAGTTGCTGGAACCCCTGATAAATATGTCTGAAAAAAAATTGAAATCAAATCTTATTCAATTTTCTTTATTAACTTTTATTATAGCAATGTAATCTCACACTGAAAAGAAAAGACCAACCTTCCCTTCAAAGTATTTAAATTCTGTGGTGATAAGAATCCTATTTTAAGACAAGTCTTACATTTATCAGTGGTACAACTGTGTCCTCTGTCAATACTTTGTCAATACTTTGTACAACCTACTTTTCCTAAGAGGAAAAGTAAGTTGCACAAATATTGATCTCCAACTCTTCTTCCTTGGACAATCTCTCTAAAGAGTTCAGAATCCTGGGTCTTCTCTTATTCTTTCTCATCTTCCACTCAGCCCGCTCATGTTTGACAAGGATTTAGGTTTAAGTTTCTGTGTTATTTGTGTGTTATTTCAACCATATGTTTTTAATCTTTATCCTGGAGAACAAACCAATGATGATCCATTTTTATTATTTCTTTTAAAAATTCTTTGGAATTTAATATAGTTCAATATATATGGCCTTTTAACAAGTCCCTCAGTCCTTTGGAAAAGAAAGGGGTCCATAGAATTACAAACCCTGCACCATATTAAATAGTGGGGCATGAGGTGCTTTCCCACATACTGTAGGTATCAATGTTTTTGTTCATGCCTAACCCGCCAGACAGGTTTGTTACTAAACTGCTCAATCTTAGTTTAAATTGGCCAAAGAAAAGAGTTTACGTTAAAGCCCCTGTAGAGTTGTACAAACTCCCCTCACTCCAGCTCTGAACCCTGTGATGTACAGCAACTATTGGGTCCATTAAATCAGGACTGAATAGTTTTTGTTTACAGCAGCTTTTGATCAGATAATCTAACTGTGCATTTTGAAACATTTGTGCCCTTGTATGCAAAATTGTTACACACACACACACACACACACACATATATATATATATATATATATATATATATATATATATATATATATATATATATATATATATATATATATAGAGAGAGAGAGAGAGAGAGAGAGAGAGAGATGGGTTTTTTTAAGAATATATTTTTTGTAGACTTTGTTTTAAAATGCATCCCACTGGAGCAGAAAATGTCTGTATCTTTAGTTGCAAAACAAGAGATTTGCAAATCAACGGCATTACCTAATACTTATTTTAAAGAAGCAATAAGTAGAATAAAATCACCTAGTGTTTCAAATCGGAACAACACAGCCTATTACGCCATTTCCTCAATAGTCCTTTGCTGCTGTGAAACCCCACAGAATTTCTACTTACACAGGATAGGTATATGATGTTGTACTCTGTTCTATCTCTGGTCCACATCTGTTACTAGCTTGCATGTTCGCAGGCTGCTGATATTTTGCGGAAATAAAATACCAAATGCTGTGCTCTGTTTTGGAAACCCTGGGAACTTTCATATGACTGGCTCAGGAACCAGAACGTAAACACGGGGTACATTCTGCACCGAAGTAGTTCAGGACTGTACCTCTAATTTTTAAAGGACAAAAACTTAACTAAGACATTGTTGATGGAGAGGATCATTTGTTTATAGGGAATGTCAGTTTTATTCCCTTTCATTTTATTTTTTTTTTCTTCATAGTAGGTACCTCTGGTCTGGCGTTCTGTTAGTTGTGACATCTTCCAGGGAAGACATATCACCCGCTATTACCATCTAATGTAGAACAGATTACTGGATCAATGTGTGCTTCTGTGCTTTTCTGTCTGTCTTGTTGTGTCTCTGCTCTGTCTTCTCTAACCCCCAGTCAGTCGAGGCAGGTTGGAGGTTTTTCCTTCCCGTTAATGGGGAGTTTTTCTTTCCGCTGTCGCTTCATGCTTGCTCAGTATGAGGGATTGCTGCAAAGCCATGGACAATGCAGAGGACTCTCCCTGTGGCTCTACGCTTCTTCAGGAGTGAATGCTGCTTGTCGTGAGTTTGATGCAATCAACTGGGTTCCCTTATATAGGAAATGTTTTGGCCAATCTGTATAATCTGACCCAATCTGTATAATCTGATTGAATTTGACTTTGTAAAGTGCCTTGAGATGGCATGTTTCTTGATTTGGCGTTATATAAATAGAATTGAATTGAATTCCAGATGACAAATGAGAATGATTTTGGTTAATTTTACAGTGAATTTATTACTTATTGCTCCTTTAAAGAGTAACTGCAAACAAACTCAACCGTGTTCTCTTGTTCTTTCTGCTTTCCAGTATCTAAATAACAGTAAAGAAGCAAGTAGACCACGTTACACATTTTTAAGGGATTCTGTTAAAACCAATAATTTCTTGACATGGAATCTTTCCTCCTGTATAAATGTACCCAAAGTAAAGGTTGGAGTCTTCTTTATATGGCAGTGAGAGATTATTGTAACGTAAAATGGATTTATTTCAAGGCTGTTTCACATTTTTTCCAATATGCACTTTATTCAGTAATTGTTAAATATACTCTTCTATAGATGAATATTGTGTGGCCTATAAATTATATTAAATTCAACCCAGAGTTCAGTGACTTTTAAACTCCAAAGATGCTGCTGGCAAAGAGTCCATTGTGATATTTACAATGCCAAAAATGATAGAAAGGGATTTTAATTTACTACAGGCACACAGCTTTACAATAATCCTCTTAATTTTGTGCAAAATAGGAAGAGAAAACTGACTCCTCTTAATATATAGTTCCCATTGTAAAAATATTTTGTGAGTATCCTTTGCATCAATACAGTAAATAAAAAGGACATCAGTACAAAGCTCCCAAAGCAAACCCAGCATGCAGATACAGTACAAATAAAGCTTGATTATGACACAGATCAATGTTTCTCTACGTCTGAGAAACCCATACAAAGAATTAAAATGAAGAAGTCATTCAGGAGGCTGGTCAGTTCTCTGATATGTCAAATGGCAAATGGTACTAAAGGTCAAAATCTATCAAAATGTAAAATTATCAGGGTTAAAATTTTAAACCAGAGGACTGCAGCCAACCAGGACCAGGTTGAAGTCTAGAAAATAAAACAAATACAAAACAGATAAAAGAATAGAAGTGGACGACCTCTGTTGGTGTTTCCCACTAATGCTGATCAGACTTCAAAGACAGTTTTAGCTGCATCACATTAGTGATAACTAATTGGCTTTTTTTTGCAATTTGTGTTTGCTCACATGAAATTCTGCAAACAATCAACCTGCGCCTGTGTGAGATGGAACACATTGGAAGTGGAGTTGGTCAAGGCTGTTTAGCCTTGATGTGGAACAAACAGAGGCTGTTGGAAGGAAAAGGACTATGAAACACAAAACAAAATGAACAGAAAATAAAGTGTTACAGTGATGCACAACCACAAACACAAGGTGAGGACATACAACACAGACAGTGCACAATACAACAGCAGAGTTAACATTCTTACATGATGAAGGGAAATTTCCTTTCTTTCTGTCCTCCATCATTTCATCACACTTTTCTGTCTTGCCCAGAACTTTTCCTTTCTTCATCTCCTCTCTCCGATGTTGCTCAGTTGATAGAATACTCAGAACACATAATTTTAAAGCACTTATATCTATTTTCTTCTTCAACAACATTTCAGTCTATTCTTTCATCAATTTATTCTCTATTCCTGTCTCCTCCTCAGTTAAGTCCCCTTTAAGTCAGTGTTTTTTCTCCATGTGCAAAACACACTCCATTTAGCAATTTTCTTTAATTGTTTGTGTGCTTGAAAGGCTGGTGTTTGACAAAAGTGATATTCTATTATTTGTGGTGGGAAATCAAGGGGAGCTCATAAGGAGGTAGGAGCCAGGATACACAATTGAATATTAAATATAAGATAGCATTTTTGGAAGAGGCATGTAGTATAAACATGCATAAAAGAGTTAATTTTTGTTCTTCAGTCTTTTTTATACAATGCATATTTTGGAAAATATAACAGAAAGGAATCACATGTAAAGACAGTGTGAAAGAGATACCTGAGTTGTCAGTGAATGAAAACAAAATAAATAATAGCAACACACACACACACACACACACACACACACACACACACACACACACACACACACACACACACACACACACACACACACACACACACTTTGGAAGGTTTCCTTCAGCTAGACTGTTTGTTTAAATTTAGTGAATGCATCAAATAGAAATGTTTTAGTCCACTGCACTTTATACAGTCAAAGGAAAGTATTTCACAATCTCAAATATTCATCTTAAATAGGCTCATGCCAGGATCATAAATTAAAAGTTGAATTGCAGTCATAGCAGAATCGTGGCCAACATTCATACATATCCATCCATCCATCCATTTTCTTCCATTCATACATATGAGACAGAAAAAAATGCCTTCACCTTTTTTTCAATGGTAAAACCCATGTCAAATCAAATAAATATTATGGAGTATGACAGACTTGGGGATTCAGTAAAATGGACCACAATCCAGGTTTGCCTGAGAAGACCTCGCAGGTTAACTCTCATATATTTTTTCAGCATTAAATTTCATAATTGTACCTTTTGTTAGAAATGCATTTAACTTCTGAACCCAATGCAGTCCAACTGATACCACAGATAACAGGACATTGTAGATAAAAAACAACAAAAAGGATTTGTCTAAACTATGAACTTTAAGAGAAGCAGTCTTTAGGGGAGATCGTTTTCTTTTTTCAGTAGAGGAGATCAGTTAAAAAGTGTTCTTTTTTTTCCTTTTTGAGTTTCTTTAAATAAGTGTAACTTCTGCTTTTATTTGCATATGTCTGAAAAATACATAGCCTTTTCAACAGGTATCCTTGAATAGAAAAGCAAATAAAAATGAATTATCTCAAGATCTATAACAAAGCAACTTCATAGCAGTTACTATAAATGGTACTCCTTCCCATCCTGAAAAAAAATAACCCCCCCCCCCCCCCCATCCCCATTACAGTACCTAGGTTGATCTGTTCCCACCAACAGCATCAGCATTTAAGCATGCATAATTTCAGGCTATCCCACTTCTTTTTGCATTCACTGAGGTTACAGTAGCTTAGTTCTGCATGCCAATGTATTTGGTATGTATACGTCCCGACGCATACTCTCTTATAGTAGTCTAAATGTTTTATATACATTTGCTATGTTTTAAAATAAAATGTCAAACCTCCTTAAGTTATCATTCACATATTTTTGTAGTTGTTGCTTGCGTTGGAAGACCATGCAGGAACCTATACATATTTACAGTGTTTTGACAAACATAACGTCTGGTAAAGTGACTCCCCATAACCTTTTGTTAGTCATAACAAAAGGTTATGGGGAGGTAAGAAGAGAATAACATTATTATATAATTTTGATATGTCTGTGTTTATATTGTATATGTTTATTAATAAAACATATACAACATATATCAAACAATTGTGCATTTTTTTCTTGTACAAACAAATTCTACTGTTTTGCTTTATAATGTAACTGTCTATAATGTCTTGTAATCTTTCTGTTGTAATAAATACCTTTTATTTCTTTTTTTTAAGTTATAGCTCTTTGATAGACAGGCCTCTTTGTTTTTAGAAGTTTAATAATTTGTTTAGTGATAGCTAAACTCTCAGGACTGGTTTTGCACTTTCAGAATTTTTAAATGCAAAGTGTGAAACTATAAAAATTACCATCCTAAACTGTGTTCTCTGCTGCCATCATGGGAATCTGATTGAAACTGAGTGAAATCAATGTATGTCTTATTAAAATATTATCAATAATAAGGAATCAAATTTTTGATTTAATAAAATCTCATTATCTCTCTCCCAGAACAACGAAAGAGTACTAATGAACAATGTAAGAATAGAAATATATGGGAAAGCTTGGTTTCCCATCATGATCATCATTTGATGCTGCATCATCAGACAGATGTTTCAATCAGACAACGATTCTGTGTACAAAAAGTAATATTTTACTTGAAATAGTTTTTTTCAAAAAAAAAATTTTGAAACAGATGGTGAGAGGAACTAATGTTAATGACTGTCAAAGATAACGTGAAAACATGTATCTCTTGGTGTCTTTCTTTAAGACTAAAAAAGTAAAAGAATAATTTCTATGTTGGGAAATACAGAGCATCATTTTTAAGAGGTAGATGCAGGTCAGGGATTACAACACTCTGAGTGTTGTAATCCCTCTAATCTCAGACGTTTTTCAATATTCCTCCTCGTTGTTTCCTTCTTCTTATCTGGCATCTGGCACTTGCTCTTCTTCTACCATGGGCTGTCACTCCAGTAGCCATTCATGGCACCTCCGACTAAGCAGTCACAGCCGAAAAAATAGACAAGATGGACAGACAAAAGGGTGGGGGTTTGGGGGTAAAGTTTTGGGGTAAAACAGGGAAAGACAGAGAAGCCAAAAAGGGAGAAAACTAAAAATACTGATTCTGAATGCAGATTCAAGTAGTAATGCTTAGGATGGCACTGGTGGTAAGTTAAGTGGAATGTCAATCAACTCAGACCCGAGGAAAATCCAGCTTCCCATCCTGATGCTGAGCTGCAATGTCTGGAAATGTCATCTTTACAGAACAGAATTGCCCCCCCACAGAAATTTACCCTTTTACCCCGTCAAGTCAGTTTGAAAGCTAAACCAGGGCAAGTACTTGTTTTTGTTTTTACCATCAACCTTCTATCTCTGATGGCTCAAAAATGGATTTCTGCACAAAAAAATCTCAAATTAAAGCAACAATTTGCTCAGCTGGGGCAAAGAGCTTCTTCTCTTCCTAACTATTAAAATGCAAAGCATAGACCCGAATGAAAAGACGTAGGAGAGAATTACATGAACACACTGTCTCTGATCTCCCTTCTGCTTCTTTTTGTTCAACAACTTATGTATTGAGCTGCAGTCACATTCTCTGTTTTCTAAGTAATTGTTTTAATTTTTTTACTGCCGGTGGGGCTGATATATGGCAGCAGGGCACGTGTGGCTACTAACATAGCTCACCACCGTCAGGGTGTGAATGTGTGTGTGAATGAGTGAATGACTGACTGTAACGTAAAACGCTTTGGGGGTCATTGGACTAGTTAAAGCGCTACACAAGTACACGCCATTTACCATTTTACCATTCACTATCACTATCTTGTATACCTTGTTGGAAAAAGCATACGTAAGTCAAATTTGGAGAAAATTTCTGGGAGGTCAGAACGTACATCCAGTCTGTGAGATCTCCACAGATTATATCTACAAATCTGTTAACAGAAATAACAAGACAACACAGATCTGTATAGATAGCCTGTCTCCATGCACCAAAGTCATCTATACAAATACAGAGTGGAGAAGACAAAGGATTAAAAATCAATTTCTAGAAGTGATGTTTTGGGAAGTATAATGTAGAGGGCCTGTGGTGGTCTTTTGATGAATAACAGCCCCTGGTATTCATCAAACTGGAACCACTTTTAGTACAACATTTTGTTTTTGGGGGGATTGCCTTCAAACTTAGAAACTGACCAACAATCTTTTTCAGTTTTATGTATTTATTTAACTTAATAAATTTAGGCAAATTTCTACATGACAAAAATGGGTTAGCAAGAGAACAACTACCCCTCTACATACTGTATGGACTATTCACCTAGGTGATGTCATTCTTGTTTTTTTAAAACCTAAACTAATCATTATGCAACAAAGACAAATACATTTTCTTAGTCAGCAGGCTTTACAGCTCAGTGTTTGGAGGAGAGCTCAGGTGAGAGGACAGCAGATGAGGGGTGAAGCTCTGGAAAAAAACCTGTTGTTACAATGACTGCATTGAAGGCCCAGCTTAATGTCACAATGTCTCTTGATTATGCTTTCTATCATTTCCCCGTGAGTAACAAAAGTAAATGTTACATGCACCAGATCTGCAGTGTTAATCCCTTTTGACAATGATTCCCAAGAGCTATTGGCTTTTGTGACCCTTTAGAAAAAGCTTCAGGAGGATCTTGTGGAAAATATAATATTCTTATTTATTTATTGCATGATTCAAACTGGATTCCTTGTTATATTGCCCATATCAAATCATTGTCTAACAAAACATCAGCTTCTTCCAGCCAACTCAGGAATTTTTTTATACCTCATCAGAGTTTGGGAGTCACTGAATTGAACATCTTATATTTTTCAATTTCTTTACTCTAAACTGTCAAAATTATTTCTTCATTTATCAAGTGCTGCTTTGTTGTAAATGGGAAAGAAGGAGAAGCAGAGCACGATGTAACCGCTGTTATGAGTTTGTGGTAGAGGTTTTTAGATTGAAAAAATCCCTTTGGCCTGTCTCCATTTTACAGCAGTTTTACACCAGGAACAAACTATGCTTATAAATTAATAAGATAAAGATCTAACCCTGAAGCCTATGTGTTCTTAAGGTGCTGGGTGCTTCAGTTTATAGGATTTATGGCTAGATCCTTTTTTGTCTACTACAGGGCATTGTATATACTGTCATTTTGAAAATGCACAGTTTACATACTATATATATTGTATATGTTAGGCAAGATGTGTGAATTTGTTTCTTCTGAGTCTTAATATTATTCAGAGCTTCTAATTTTTATTCACAGCTATTCTTAAATATTCGGAGTAATGCGTTTAAGTGCAAGGCCAGTCAAAAACAGGCAATAATTAGTACAGGGTAAATGCCTAGTAAGAGGAAGTAAATTGGTGTATTTTAAGGGGATGGTGTATTTTACAGGTGTCTTAGCTTTAGTTAATCTCTAGAAGTAATTATTTAAATACAACTGTGACTCTGACGTTTCTTTTCCGAACCAAAAGTTCCAGAGAATCCAATAAAGAATAAAACAACAACTGGTAAATAGCACTTCTTTAGTATTATTGCTTCTGTGTTATTTTGTTAGCTAGATGTTGCCTTTCTTTTCTGTTTTTTTTTTTTTTGGCCAAGCTACAAGATGGAAGGGATGGGGGAGTGGCATCGCCTGAGGCCTGGTGGCTCAAAGGTGGAATTGGTGATTGGAGTGAGTCGCAGTGGAACCCCCGTCATCCCAGAAATGTTATTTAGACTACGCGACTTCTCACAACTTGTGACTACAATAAATGCATGGGGCAAAAGATAATAGTTAAAGCAGAGTGAAGGGCATTCACAACATATATTAGAAGGTGAGGGTGTTTATGGTATACCAAAGTTTTGGAAAGGAAGGACCATAGTCAAATAATAATGCATTCATTGATGTAATTTTATGAGATTGCATATCAAATACAGCAAGTATAAACCATTTGTTACAGTAAAAAGCATTTTCCAATGAAAGTAAAAGTAGAAAATAAATAAAACAAAAGTAATCCCAAATAAAATGCAATGAACGAAATACATAATGTGTTCCAGATTAAAAGGAGGATTTGTTGAAAGAAAGACAGATGGATGGAGAGACAAACACAGACAGACAGAGATAAGACAATCTGTCAGTTGCCATTATATTACTGACTAACCAGAGATGGCACACTGCAGACCAAACAAAATGTGTGTGTTGAAGGGGGTCTATGCACTGCACAAGAGTCCATTGTCAAAAATCTACCCGTTAGCATATTTTCACTATACCCAGTAAATTACTGTAGATTCTTAAGAACAATGTAATGTCACTGTATAAGAAACAGTGACTTGAGCATTTAATAATTTTGAGCAAAGCACAGTTATACATCCTTTACAGATAGCTTTTTCCACTTTTCCATCGAGCTGTTTTGCCCTCCAAAAAAGATGCTAATTCTGGATAACAGTTGGATAAGATGGAAGGACAGACAGATAGAAGAACAGACTGGCTAATTACAAACCAACTACAGGTTTGCAGTAAGCAATGTTTCTAACCTTCCTCACATTCAAAAAATGTTTGGGAAAAATACCAATGTGTTACAAATGAAAGTATTTAAAAGGGATGTCACGTGTTGATTTCCAGGAAATTTGAAAAATGTTACCGGTAAATGAATATCTGTTTTTATTTTATAATGCGTTCAGAAAACAATGCTTTGTTTTTAAAATGCCTTAAATTTTATTCTGATTCAGTTTCAAAGGGCCCTACGCACCTAACTGCAAGTTTCTACACCAGAAGCTCACTTTGGTTGCATACAAAGGTTTTCCGATTAAATCATTGCACCCTGTTGGCTTATTGTATGTTACTTTTGTGTTTTTACAAAAATATCTGGCGCCATTTTTTAGTAAACGAACTGCTTTTGCATCTATTTACCATAACAAGACCACGTGACCAGGAGTACGATAGTGTGCATTCGAGCAATGAGTAAACAAGGAGAAGCAAAGAAGCTGAGAGAGTCAGCAACGCTGTAGATTGGTTTGGTTTTCAACCATGCTGAGGTGTCACACACCTGGCACTGTCCTGCAATGAGGCACTGCAGGACAGTCTACTCGAACTTAAGTAGCTGCATCAATTGTCGCCATCCTGCTTTCTGATAGTTCCACGGTACTGCCGACGGATGGCACAACAATGTTTATGTCTACTGATTGTGCCAGGTGCAAAGTTCTTTTTAGGTTCAAAAAGGACTAAGTAGCCTAAAGCAGGACGAACGCTTGGCATATATTGGTTTCATAGAAGATGAATGTATGTTTCTTTTTTGGTCAAAATACACGATTAGGCCCCTTTTAATGTTTTTGTTTTGATGAAAAATGACACAATTTTTTATTCTCAGGCACTAACGATTGATTCAGTGTCATATTTGGAAAATGATGTCCCTGCCTGAACCATGATCTGTCCCCAACAGACATTCATGCGAGCCGGATCCGATCTCTCTCTCACACCGTCTCTTCTTTATGTTGTGCTCCTGTTGTCTTTAGACAGAAAAAAAAACAAACCAGATGTTTTTGTCTTTTGAAAACACAAGCAGCACAATTTACTTACATGTGCAACGAGGTAGGAAGCAACAAATATCACCCTGTCCATATAACACGTTTGCTTCAACGATGCAGTGCCGGGTTATGTTTAAACAACACATGCAGTGTTATTCACAAAAACTGCAAATAACTGCGCTCATTATTAGTCTGTCATTGTCGTGCGCGTCTCAAAGGCAGCTGCAATGTGCCGCAGCACTGCGCAGTGCACACTGATGGCAGGTCGCTACATGGACAAAATGCAGGCACAGATGAAAACAATAGTGACCTTCTATGTTTGTATGACTATCTTTAAAATAATAGAAGAAAACTATAACCAGAAAAGCAAACAGGCTTAAAACAGAGGCAACCGGACTTTCGCTTTTTCTTTCTGAAAACATTTTGACACCTATCCAGGAGCCTTTGGCAATTCGGCTGGCTCACACTTGAGCAACCTGCAGTTGGGGTACTGATGTTTTTAAAGGACATGGAGGCCCATCTTTTTGAATAAAAGATTATGCATGAACATTACTGTGTGAAAACAATGAGACTGTGCGCCTTACAGTAAAGGTTCCTATGAGTGTAAGTTGATGAAACACCCCCATGGCCCACATACCTGGAAAAATAACATAAAAAAATCCAGCGCCACTGGTCCCAGGTGATAAATGAGAATGATTTAGGCTGATTCTGATTGCTCCTTTAAGAGTTTTATGCATTTGGCAGCTCATGTACAAAAAAGCAAGTCCCAAAAAAAACAAGCAAAACATAAAAGGTCACTATTTAGAATTTTGCACCATTAGCAAACCACTTTTTTAAGAAAGTTTATAAATCTCATAGGGCTCTTTTTTTCTGAGTATCAGACTCTGGACTATGCAGCAGCCAGAGTCTGTACCCAAGACAGATTTCCTTTGGGACAATAAAGTTCAGTATCAACTCCTGCTGTTTAAAGCCGGGCGTACACTGTACGAGTTTTTCAGTCGTGGTACTTATATACATCTCAAACTGTGCGACGGAACCGCGGGGTTTAAAAAGTTCACCGCTCACGATCTGTGCGGCGCGACGCTCGGACGCGACCGGAGTGCTCACACTGTACGTCGTGCCCCCTCTGGGACCGCTCGCTGTAGTGGCAGAGGCAGGCGAGCGACGGTGGGTGACAGGGACCCAGAGCAGGGGGTCGAGCCCAGCTCTGGCGAGGCCCGCAGGAGGCACCGGGCATCGGGGGAACGGAGGGGAGAGACGAGACGCACCGGCGGCAGGTCGCCCGGCCCGCAACCCCGCCCCCCCCCCCCCACCCCGCGAGCGGATGAGTGCCGAAACAGGCGGCCAGCGCGTTGCGCGCAACGGAGCGCTCGCCCTCCCCAACCCACCCGCGAGCGGGCTGGCCGGAGGTCGCTTCAGGGACGCCCCCTCCTCTCCCCCTCACGACTACCTCCCGATCAGGAATCGGACGGTCGGTGAAAATCAAACATGTTTGAAATTCAGTCGGCCGTCGTGAGGTTTTCGTGAGCGTTCCGGTCCGCGTGACGTGCTGGCCATCTGTTTCCGTACGCCTCCGCTCGCGGGGGGGTGCGGGCCGGGCGGTCTGCCGTGCCGCGCGGCCGGCGTCTCGTCTTTCTCCCTCGTCTACCTCGGCGTGGTGCGGCGGTCGAGGCCCTGGCCGTCCTCAGTGCGCCGGGTGTACCCAACTCTCCCCCCTCTTCCGGAGGGGGCACGACGTACAGTGTGAGCACTCCGGTCGCGTCCGAGCGTCGCGCCGCACAGATCGTGAGCGGTGAACTTTTAAACCCCGCGGTTCCGTCGCACAGTTTGAGATGTATATAAGTACCATGACAGAAAAACTCGTACAGTGTATGCCCGGCTTTAGGCAGCTACAGCGAGTGAGAAGAAATGGAGTTTAGGATTTCTTCAGTCCTGTATAGTTTGTGTTATTTTTATCATGTTTATAGTATTTCTGAAGAAGAGTCCAATAGTTATTGACAAACATCAAATTTTATTCACCATTATGATCTCTTTGTCATTATTTTTGGATTATTTTAATTCTCTGTCAATTCTAATCTCATTTGTAATATTTTTTTTAAATATAGATTTTTTTAACACAGATTTTTTTTATATTATGAAATTATGTATGTGATTCTTCTTTTTTTTACTTTAAATTCGCCTGCAGAAATTCCCCTGAAAAACATTAATCTGCAGAAATTAGCCAGAAAAAATCCACTACAAAAATTCAGCAGCAGATATTCACCTGCAAATGTCTTCACCTTCTGGTGACTCAAGCCAAATCAATCAGCGCTAGATCGAGTTGAGTGACTTTCTGTCACGATTTGGGTTTTGTCTTGGTTTATGTTATCAGATTTATTAGTTAAGTTTCTGATTTTGGGGTCTTGTTTGGTTTTGATTTAGACATGTTTTTCTGTTTAGGTTACCTGTTTTCCACCTGTCACTTTATCAGCTCTGTTCGGTCTCCCCTCAGCAATCTGTCAGCTTTCTTGCCTTGATTAGATCCACCTGCTCACTTATAATTAGCCTTCACTCCTGTTCACCTGCTCACTCCCCTATATAGTCCTGCCACAAACCTCTGCTATCTGCCAGATCATTTAACGAGCCACGGTGAGTTTAGTTCCAGCATTCTTTATTCTGATTGACCTGTTGACGATAACCCGAGAGCCTTTTTGATTCTGAGCCAGCCTGTTCCCTGATCTGTTTTTCCTGCCCTGTCTGACTGATTTACCGGTTTACCGACTAGTTTCTGTCCTATGGTTATCCGAGCTTGCTTTGCCCTGTCTGTACCTCTGCCTATTTTGGACTGCTTTTTGTGTACCGGATTTTGGACTGCCCTTTTGACTATTGAGCCCGCCTGTTCCTGTTTTCATTATTAAAATCCTGTTTTTTGCCTTAACCTCACTTGTTGGGTTTGAATACTGGGTTTGCCTGATTCACGATCATAACAGAATGATCTGGCCCACTAAAACCTATCGCCCAACAAGTTTTTAGAGGTTTTTTTTTTTCCCCCCTCCACACGCTATGGCTTGGGAGGGTTCCAGATTGGCGTTCTGTCCCCCTGGTATCGGTCCCAGACGCCATCTCTCCAGCAGCCGCAGCAGCAGTAACCCGCTGCCTGCTCCGAGTTTACGATTGGGAGGGCTCTTTGTCACAAATTCAGATTCAACTCAGAATAGAAGGGATCACTCACCCAGCGACACCGCTGTCGGCTCTGCCCATGGGTTTTATCCAGAACCAACTTTGTTTATGGAGGTCGAAGCGGAGGTGGTGCGGGATCTTCGTCCGGATCTTTTTTTCTCTCTCCCTCCAGAGGAGGAGATGCAGGGAACGCTGTGGGCTCCACCGATCCCGGCTCTACCGACAGGATCAAACCTCCAGCAAGTCCTGCCGTCCCGCCGTCGGAGGAGGGGACGGAAACCTGTGGGTCGCTCCTTCACCCGTTCTGTTCGGCCGACAGGCGAGTCAGTACCGCGCCCGTCCGTTGCCACTTCCTGCCCAGTGGATCGGAGTCCGGTGCTTCCCAGAGCTGAGCAGCCCACAGCGCCTCCTGTTGGCGCCCGTGATGCTGAGGATCTGGCTCTGGAGGACCAGTTAAGAGCTTTTGCCCCTATTATTAAAGACCTTAGGGAGGCTCTTTTCTGCCAGTATTCAGAGGAGCTGGAGGCAAAATTAAAGGAGGTCGAGGGGCACTATAGAGCGGCTCTCCAAGGGTTCTATAGTGGACTCAATCCTGTCCCCAAGGGTCCAGCCGACGCCCCGGCACCTGCACCTGTCCCAGAGGACCCGCCTCCTACCTCAGCTCCAGTGCCGGCCTCCGGCAGCTATAAGGCAGCACTGTCTGCGCAGCCGGCCCAAGACGCTGCAACCCCGGAGGGTCCGCAGCCGGCCCAAGACGCTGCAACCCCGGAGGCTCCGCAGCCGGCCCAAGACGCTGCAACCCCGGAGGCTCCGCAGCCGGCCCGAGACGCTGCAACCCCGGAGGCTCCGCAGCCGGCCCGAGACGCTGCAACCCCGGAGGGTCCGCAGCCGGCCCGAGACGCTGCAACCCAGGAGGGTCCGCAGCCGGCCCGAGACGCTGCAACCCAGGAGGGTCCGCAGCCGGCCCGAGACGCTGCAACCCTGGGGGGTCCGCCGCCGGCCCGCGACGTGGGAACCCAGGAGGGTCCGCCGCCAGTCTGCGACGTGGGAACCCAGGAGGGTCCGCCGCCAGTCTGCGACGTGGGAACCCAGGAGGGTCCGCCGCCAGTCTGCGACGTGGGAACCCAGGAGGGTCCGCCGCCAGTCTGCGACGTGGGAACCCAGGAGGGTCCGCCGCCAGTCTGCGACGTGGGAACCCAGGAGGGTCCGCCGCCAGTCTGCGACGTGGGAACCCAGGAGGGTCCGCCGCCAGTCTGCGACGTGGGAACCCAGGAGGGTCCGCCGCCAGTATGCGACGTGGGAACCCAGGAGGGTCTACCACAGGGCCACGATGAGGGGGTTCAGACGAGCCCTCTTTCAGGCCGCAACTCGGGGGCTCATCGGGACACTGGGCGCCGTGGTCCTCGCCCAGACGACAAGCGGCGCCGTGGCCCTTGCCCAGACGACAAGCGGCGCCGTGGCCCTCGCCCAGACGACAAGCGGCGTCGTGGTCCTCGCCCGAACGACAAGCTCCGTCGGGGGCCTCGCCGAGAAGACAAGCACCCAGAGCCCCATGGAGACTTAGAGGCCCCTGGACCTCTTCGGAAGCTCTTACCCCCTCATCTTTGGCTTGACAGCCAATTTCCCAAGTGGCTGACCAAACTGTCTTTGTCGGAGGTTCTGGAAGGGTTATTGATGAGGTTCTGGGTGTTAAAGGGTCTGGGAGCATCTGAAGTCTGTGGTCCGGGGCCTCCTGAACCTGAAGCCTGTAGCCCGGGGTCTCCTGAACTCTGTAGCCAAGCGCCTCCTGAACTCTGTAGCCAGGCGCCTCCTGAACTCTGTAGCCAGACGCCTCCTGAACTCTTTAACCAGGCCTCTCTTCTAGCTCTTAGTCCGGCGTTGTCTCCAGCCTTTAGTCCGGCGGCAGGTTCTGTTCTTTCTCTCTCCAGACGTCGGTTCCTGAGGGTCCGGTTCTACCGACGGTCCCCGAGGTTGCTGCTCGGCCGCCGGCCTATGAGAGACCTGCTCCGCCGCCGGTCTATGAGAGACCTGCTCCGCCACCGGCCGCCGGACATCGTTGCTAACCGGGGCCGTCCTTCAGGACACCCGCCGGATTACCTGTCTCACAGAGGTCGTCCGCCGGAGAACCTGACACGCCTAGGACGTCCGCCGGAGAACCTGACACGCCTAGGACGTCCGCCGGAGAACCTGACACGCCTAGGACGTCCGCCGGAGAACCTGACACGCCTAGGACGTCCGCCGGAGAACCTGACACGCCGAGGACGCCCGCCGGAGAACCTGACACGCCGAGGACGTCCGCCGGAGAACCTGACACGCCGAGGACGTCCGCCGGAGAACCTGACACGCCGAGACCGTCCTTCGGGACGCCCGCCGGAGAACCTGACACGCCGAGGCCGTCCTTCGGGACGTCCGCCGAACAACCTGACACACCGAGGCCGTCCTTCGGGACGTCCGCCGGACAACCTGACTCGTCGGGGCCGTCCTCCTGGACGACCGCCTGAGAACCTGACTCGTCGGGGCCGTCCTCCTGGACGACCGCCTGAGAACCTGACTCGTCGGGGCCGTCCTCCTGGACGACCGCCTGAGAACCTGACTCGTCGGGGCCGTCCTCCTGGACGACCGCCTGAGAACCTGACTCGTCGGGGCCGTCCTCCTGGACGACCGCCTGAGAACCTGACTCGTCGGGGCCGTCCTCCTGGACGCCCGCCTGAGAACTTGACTCGTCTTGTTTTGTTTGAGTTTTTATTTGGACATTTATTTGATTCTAGCCCTCCATCCTGTACCTCCCTCCACCCACCCGAGCTAGTCTGTTTTGTTTCTGAGGCCGTCTGGAATCCGGCCTTGAGGAGGGGGTTCTGTCACGATTTGGGTTTTGTCTTGGTTTATGTTATCAGATTTATTAGTTAAGTTTCTGATTTTGGGGTCTTGTTTGGTTTTGATTTAGACATGTTTTTCTGTTTAGGTTACCTGTTTTCCACCTGTCACTTTATCAGCTCTGTTCGGTCTCCCCTCAGCAATCTGTCAGCTTTCTTGCCTTGATTAGATCCACCTGCTCACTTATAATTAGCCTTCACTCCTGTTCACCTGCTCACTCCCCTATATAGTCCTGCCACAAACCTCTGCTATCTGCCAGATCATTTAACGAGCCACGGTGAGTTTAGTTCCAGCATTCTTTATTCTGATTGACCTGTTGACGATAACCCGAGAGCCTTTTTGATTCTGAGCCAGCCTGTTCCCTGATCTGTTTTTCCTGCCCTGTCTGACTGATTTACCGGTTTACCGACTAGTTTCTGTCCTATGGTTATCCGAGCTTGCTTTGCCCTGTCTGTACCTCTGCCTATTTTGGACTGCTTTTTGTGTACCGGATTTTGGACTGCCCTTTTGACTATTGAGCCCGCCTGTTCCTGTTTTCATTATTAAAATCCTGTTTTTTGCCTTAACCTCACTTGTTGGGTTTGAATACTGGGTTTGCCTGATTCACGATCATAACACTTTCAGTCTCTATGGAATCTTGACAAGCAACTGGTAAGTGTAGACCCTTAGTGCAGGGATGATATGCAGTAATATTCAGCGACAGCTCAATTGAGCAACTAGAAATGGAAAGGTATTTACCGAAGTAGTGGAGAGGATGCCAAGCCATGGATTTCACCTTATTTAATTGAGCTCTGCTGAATGTTTCTGGATTACTGTGCAGTGCTCTGTATTCATCTGGTCTGTGTTCTAATAAAGGATCCCTCCCCTGAAATCTGGGAGCCAAAAATGAGATGGATGCCGACACAGACGACCCAACTCATCCTTCCACGCTCGAGCTGTCTATCCTGACACTCACCCCGACACTCACAGAAACTCCTTCAGCAGCGCTAGCGGCGTTCAGGTGAGCAGCGTGCAGGTTTTATACTATATTGGAGGTTTGTCTCTAAATAAAAAACAATTATTTCTGTGTGTGCATGTAAAATGTCTGTGTGTCCACAGTTTTATAAAATCATTCATTTACATATATTTGTCAAAAATATATATCTACATAAATATCTGTGTCCATACATTCAATATAATCGGTAAATCTGTGTATGCATATAAACAGGCAGTAACTGTGCACACCTGTTTCTGTATAGAAATTGAAAATAAATATTTATGTCTGTGTGTAAAACTTGTACACATTTGTACGTTCAGTTCAATTAAATTTTATTTATATAGCGCCAATTCATAACATCTGTCATCTGAAGGCACTTCACAAAGTCAATTCAATCAAATCATACAGACAGAGACTCTAGGAACCACCAGTATCCCTGCAGTCTGAGAGCAAAGCTCTGTTAGGAACATATTGGGCAATCAGGTCTCTGATGTATGATGGAGCGTAATTATTAAGGGCTTTATATGTAAGAAGGAGAATTTTAAATTCTATTCTTTATTTAACAGGAAGCCAATGAAGGGAAGCTAAAATTGGAGAAATATGATCTCTCTTTTTAATTTCATCAGAACTCTTGCTACAGCATTTAGTATCAACTGAAGGCTTTGAACTGCATTTTGTGGACTTCCTGATAATAATGAATTGCAATAGTCCAGCTTTGACAAACAAATGCATGGACTAGTTTTTCAGAAACACTCCTAGACAGAACTCCTGGGCAGAATATTTATAATTTTTTATTTAACATGGGATTTAAATTTCATGTCCTGGTTGTCACACCTGCTGCTGTGCTGTGTCCATCACACCTGAGCGTCATCACCATGATCAGCCGCTGCTGCCATATAGGGACGGATCCTCCACCTGCACAGCATTAGATTGTTGTCTAACCCCAGTGGTAACACTTTCAGGCCATTTGTTCTGTTCGAGTCAAGTCTGACATATTTCTAACCTGCCTATTTCCTCCCTTGTCCAGTTCCTCGACCTGCCTGAGCCTGCTTCCTCACCTGCCACCTTGGATTCCCTGGCTTCGACCTCCTGCTTGTCTGACACTGATTACAAGGATTGCCCAAACCACTGCACTCACCCCGAGTGAGTGCAGTTCAAGAGAACCACAAAATAAATTCAACCTAACCAACTGCTCAGTCTCTACGTCCATCCGTGCCTGAAGTGTGTCACTGGCCAAAGATAACATCAAGGTTTATTACTAGAGGCCAATTTAATGCTGTGCAGATTAAGTGATAAAGAAGTTTATTTTTTAAGGACTCTGGTCCAAAGATGACAACTTCTCTTTTGTCAGAATTTATCTATCCATCCATCAGCAACCCCTGCTTAGTCCCTCATGGGGTTGCAGGTGTGAGAGGTGGGGTACAGGTTGCCAGTCTGTTGCAGGGCAACACATAGACAGACAGGACAAACAACCATTCTCACACACAATTTAGAGAAGCCAATTAACCTAACAGTCATGTTTTTGGACTGTGGGAGGAAGCCGGAGTACCTGGAGAGAACCCATGCATGCACAAGGAGAACATGTAAACTCCATGCAGAAAGACCCAGGGTTGGACTTGAACCCAGGACCTTCTTGCTGCAAGGCAACAGTGCTACCCACTGCGTCATTGTGCAGCCCCTTTTAAAAGCAGAATTTAAAAGCAGAAAATTTAAAGTAGTCCAGATTTTCATGTCATCAAGACATCCTTGTAGTCTAAGTAATTGATTGGATTTGTGGATAAATATAGCTGAGTGTCATCAGCATAACAGTGGAAATTAATCCCATGCTGTATGGTAATTTTATCAATCCGAAGCATAATATAGTAAACAGAATTGGCCCAAGGACTGAACTTTGTGGTACACCACATGTGACCCTGGAGTTTGAAGATTTAATTTAACATGAACAAACTGGAATCTGTCAGGCAGATAAGATTTAAACCAGCCTAATGGCGGACCTGAGGACCTCCAGATATCTGATCATTTCCTCCTCTCATTTAACATTTCCCCTCGTCTCTACACAGCAAAGACCCCACGGCTCTTTTCATTCCGGAACATTAAGAATATTAACTTGGAAGGCTAAGTGTCATCAACTTGAAAGACTTAAAAAGAAAACCGGTTTAACAATTCACAGCGAAATGTATATAACTCATATAACAAAATACAAAGAATTAATCACTTAAACTAAATCCACATACTATTCCAACCTGATTTGCTCATATGAAGGTAATTCTCTGACTGTTTTTGGTGTTCAACAACATTTTCAAATCCCCAGCTTCTCCACCCCCCACCTATGCTAAACTGACGCTTGTAATTCTATAATGCAGTTTTTTAACGATAAAATCAAAATAATTCACCAATGCCTGTCTCCTATCTTGTCACCTTCCTCCCCTATAACCCCTCCACTCTGCCAGCCTTTTTCCAACTTCCATCTACCAACCCTCTCCAATATCTCTGATTTTATCAACAGATCGAAATCTTCCACCTGCCCACTTGATCCAATTCCGTCTGCTCTGGTCAAATCCTGACTTTAATCTCTCCTCCCCTTCATAACTGCCATCATCCACTCCTTGCTTTGTTTTGGAATTGTTCCTTCTTTTTTCAAAACTGTTATTATCATTCCTATTGTGAAGTAACCTGGATTCTCAACATCACTCTCACTTAACTTATAACAACCTTTATGAACAGTTCCAGTCTGGATTCCGTCCCTGTTATAGCACTGAAACCGCCGTCTTAAAAATAACCAATGATCTTTTAATAGCAGCTGACTGGTCTAATTTCCATCCTCCATTCTTCTTGATCTAAGCGCAGCCTTTGACACAGTTTCTCACTCTACCCTACTCCATCAACTATACACAATTGGCATTACTCATACTCCCCTAGCCTGGTTTCATTCCTACCTTTCTGACCACACACAGTTTGTTCAGATTAAGTCCTATTGTTCCAACTCCTCTCCAGTTCCAACCAGTGTTCCCCAATGCGCTGTCCTGGGACCCCTACTCTTTATCATTTACATTCGCCCCCTTGGCAATATCTTCAGGAAATTTAACATTAATTTTCACTGCTATGTGGATGACACCCAGCTCTATCTTTCCTGTAAGACAAACTCTTCACTCCCACCTCCTTCATTAATCTCCTGCTTAACCGAAATAAAATCCTGGTTCACTTCCAACTTTCTTAAATTCAATAACGACAAGACAGAAATCCTCCTAGTGGGAACCAAATCTACATTATCCAAAACTGACAGTTTCTCCCTTTCATTTGACAACTCCGTAATCTCCCTCTCACCTCAGGTCAAGAGTCTGGGTGTCATCCTTGATAGTACGTTGTCCTTCTCCTCTCACATTAACAATCTTACTCGCTCTGTTTACTTTCACTTATGCAATATCAATCGCTTTCGCCCCTCTCTGTCCCCTGGTTCCTCCTGTACTCTTGTCCATAGTCTTGTCACTTCTCGCATTGATTACTGTAACTCTTTTCGGTCTTCCTCAAAAATCCCTTCACAAGCTTCAGGCAGTGCAAAACTCAGCAGCTCGCATCATTTCTAGAACCCCCTCTTTCCATCACATCACCCCAGTCCTACAGCAGCTTCACTGGCTACCTGCCAAGTTCAGAATTCAGTTAAATATCTCCTACTTACTTTTAAAGTTATTCACAATCTCTCCCTTCCATATCTCTCTGATTTACTTAAAATTTCAACTCCCTGGTGTCAGGATCCGTTTGCCGTGCTCTGTTTTTTCCTGCTTCACAGGTGATTGCAGCTGACGGGTGGGTGTGGTCCACACCTGCAGCGTTTCTCGGATCCTCCGTCAGTGTCGCTGCTGCCAATCATCCGTCACTCAGTCACCTTGTTCCACCCCGGAGCCACGGTAACGGTACTCCTGAAAACTCACCCTCCCCGGATAGGTTCTCTCGGCCAAGCGGTAAGCGGCGCAGCTTCTGGTATTTTTCCCTGGTTCAACCTTCTCTAATTACTCTCTCTCCTTGCCTGCAGAGTTTCCAGCTGTACAACATCTCCCGTGTTGTACAGTCTGCTACTTGTTGAACCTTTAAAATAAACATCCTTTAATCGTTCCTGTGTCCCCGTTAGTGTCTGCATGTGGGCTAAAAGCTTGAAAACCATGACACCTCTCGCATACTTAAATCCTCTTCTACCACTCACCTCGTTGTTCCTTCCACCCGTCTTAGCACCATGGAGAGCAGAGCTTTTTCTCGGTCTGCGCCCACACTCTGAAATTCACCCCCCCCCTGACATCTGCAATACCGAGTCTTTATCCTTGTTCGAATCAAAACTCAAAACCCACATGTTCTAGATAGCCTTTTCATTATGATTTTCTGTTACTTTCCTGTGTGTAGTTTGTGTTGTTTCTTTTAATTATGACAATGTTGCTTTTACCGCTTATTGTTTTTACCTGTACAGTGTCCTTGAGTGTTTTGAAAGGCGCTTGAAATAAAATGTAATATTATGTGTTTCCCTTAATCCCTACATTACGTTCAAGTCTTTCTATCAGAATATTGTGATAAACTGTATCAAATGCAGCACTGAGATCTAACAGGACAAGTACTGACATAATTCCATTATCTGAGGCCAAGAGAAATTATTAGTGACTTTTTCGGGTTGGTTTAGAAGAAACTAAAATAACTCAGAAAACTCCACTGGGTCTAAACAAGCAAAAACATCAATCAGGTTCTAAAGATTTCTCCAATGCTGCCTCACTTACTGAGGATGAAGTAATGCTTGGGAGGATGTAAATGATTTTATTTTTAATAGAACCAATTTAATTTATGAAGAATCCCATAAAGTCATTACTGCTGAGACTGAGGAAATGGATTTATCAACAGAACTATGGCTCTGTAAGGGTCTTTTTATACAACACGTGCCGTTTTTTCCAGATTAGGTAGGATTCCTCTAGATGTGTGGAGCTCCATTTTCTCTCCAACTTCCTAACGTTTGTGCTGCAAAGAACGCAGCTCTGGATTAAATCATGGAGCCAGCTTCTTCTGAATAATTACCTTCTTTTTAAAGGGGGCTACGTTGTCTAATGCAAAACACAATGAGGAAGTAATACCAGCCGCAAGAGAATCAATTTCTGAAGGGGAAGAAATAACATTGCTGTTCTCTGTTAGGTATTTCTCTGATATTGAGGAAATTAAAAGGGAGACTCTTTTAAAGTTTGACACAGCATTGTCTGATAAAAATCGACTACAGAGTGTGAGAGTGGTAGGGATGGGAATCGAAAACCGTTTCATGTTCAGAACCGGTTCCATGTGTTCCAATTCCATGGCACCGATTGGCAGCTCGCTTAACGATTCTCTTATCGATTCCAGGCAGCACCAGAGCCGGGCAGCACGACTTACGTCATGTTTTTTACGCAAGTTACGCACACGGCATTCAGTAAGCAAGTACGACGTGACCAGGCGCAAGTCTAGAAAAGCAAAACAAAAAAAATGGCGCCCTATCAGGTAAAGCGATCGAAAGTCCGGTCAACAAGGAAAAATCAGTGGATCATTAGCTATACCTAAAACTAATACATTCGTGGTGATTTAATGAATTTAGCGTTAATCAATAAGAAAATAAAAACATAAATTGTCGTCTAGATCACTTTGTATGGGGGCGGCCATTATTGCCCGACATCACATCCTGTGACGTAATGTCGCGGTAAGGCACTGCGCTCTACAACAACAATTGTTTCGGATTTCGAGAGGACTTCACCATTGAAATTCACGGGAGCTATTGTTGAAGCAACACTGTCCACGTGCATGGCCGTTGGATGTTCCAATACATCGGGTAAAAGTGAAAAAAACATGTTTTTCACCTTTCCGATTCATGATCCACCACGGGTTCTTTTGTTGGATTACCTACTTGCCATCGAACTTCTGGCCAGAGAGAAAACACGTCGTCTGTAGCCAACATTTCGAAGAAGAATGTCTTCAAGATGACATGAGAGCGAGACTTTTCGGTAGGTTTTTCTTTTTTATAATGTAGAATTTGCCGGAACATTTGTTTACCGACCAGAGGGGCGGAGTGATATGACACACTTCGATAGAATGCTCACTGTTGCGAAGCCCACTTATTTTTTGCGACTTTGGTCTTATTTTTTCTAAAGTCGCTTGTAGATTTCATGAGTTGTGGGGTTGCAGTTTTTTGAGCTTGTTTCTGAAAGTGAAGTCGCTTGTTTGGGCTCTAAACTAAGTGACGCTGAAATATCCCTCCGCCTCATAACGCACTGGAGTTCATCCTGACAGGAGCAGAGAGTAAACTCAGAAGGAGCCGCTCTGCCCGTAATTTCTGCAGTTTACGGTTGCAATAACTGATGATAACTGCTGAAAGTCAGTGTTGTATAAAGTACTGAAATCTCTGAGTCAAGTAAAAGTATAGTTACCTCTCCAAAATATGACTTTGGTAAAAGTCCAAGTCACTGACTGAAATGTTGCTTGAGTCTTAAAGTATCTGAAATGTCTTGTACTTAAGTATCAAAATTACTTTAAAAATAGATGTACTCAAGTAATGTAATAAAAAGTAAAACAAAGCAAATGCAGTTTGAATGACATTTTTTAGATTTTGGTAAACTTTGAAAGTCAAATTCACTTAAAATAATATAAACAACCAAGTGCAGGAGAAATTTAGACCATGTTTAGACAGAAAATACAACCTTTTTGTAAGCTTTCAGTTTTCTTTCTTCAAGTAAGGTCAGTGCTATACACTTTAAAAATTATGTTCGGGTGGGGGGAGTTCATTTTACTGATCAATTTATTTTTTAAATAAGTCGAATCTGTCGAATCTGACATCATCAATGAATAATAGTTATAATGAATAATATTGATTGTTATAATAAAACAAGAAAAGAATAATGGTTAATCAAGTGTTTGGTCAATGTAAACGCCCAAGAGGGGTTGAGTTCTACTGATCAACTTAAAAATATTTCATGGCTGTGAAAGAGAAATGTTTGAGCTATATTCTGTAAGATAAATTAAGTTTATATTAAAGTAGATTTAAAACTCATGTTGGGAAGCTATTGATAAAAGTTTTATTTTTTTCCGGTTGATATATCATGATTGTTAAAGTGATCTTGTGTGTTATTTGGTTGTCTGATTGTACATTTTGTGCGGAGCCCGTATGCCCGTTTTTTTTTTTTTTTTGCTTCAGCACAGTAGTGTGCTAACAGCATGTTCTTATGTGTTTAATAGTTCTGTGTTTTTAACATGAAAGAGTTTGAGATTTGGGCTTGTTCTTTCTTTTAAATTGGGCGGGTTTTATGCTGGGTTTGGTCTGGAAACTAACAGTGAGATACGGCAACCTGTAGCGCTGTGTCTGCAAAAAGTCCAGCATAAGCAGACATGCTGATAAACATGAGCGCTGGTGTCAGGCTGAACACTGACTGAAGTAAAAATTCATACTAGCAGAGGTTCTGTAATTACAGCAGCTAGGGAGAACAAGGATCAGAACAAAGCAGAGTTCCCTTCTGCCTGCAAGTAACCCAAGTTTCTTCAGTTTGGCAGAGTTTTACTGCTTGGTTCTGCTCCTTGTGCTCCTAGCTGTCTAGCTAACCCTCCTAGCGTGAATGTTTACTCCAGTGTTGACTTCAATGCTGACGTTTCACACAGAAATTAATGGCGCTGCTTCCAGCTCGCTCTCGCTTGCTTCGTTGTCTCTTCTTGTAATTGTTTGGTAATCAGACCGAATATCCATCCCGCTCAACCGACACCGACGGTGACCACAGCCGAGCCACGGTGTCTCTCTGAAGGCTGAACGTCTGACCCAGCGACCCGCCCCTCTCCAGCTGTGATTGGCTAGCATGTTGCCTTCAGTCGTTGATTTGATTGGTTGAATTGTATGATTGACAAATCAAATATAGTACTAATAGAACGATGGCCACTCCGAGGTTAAAAAAAAAAATCCGCTTCCAGTCCAGCAAGGCTGGCTCAGCGGGCGGGCACGCCCATGCCTCGTTTTTTTTTGTAACGAGTAACTAAACCAAACATTGAAAATGTATCAGAGTAAAAGTATGCAATTAAGTTCGGAAATATAGTGAAGTAAAAGTAAAAGTTATCAAAAAAATTTATACTCGAGAAAAGTATAAAGTACTCCAAAATATACTTAAGTACAGTAGTGAAGTATTTTTACTTTGTTACTATACAACACTGCTGAAAGTAGATTAGGCAGTGCAGATCACCATTTTGAGCAGAGATTGGTTCTAAAGATGAGTTTTATACTCATCTTATAACATTGCAGAACCCAACCTATAAACCGTACTTTAATGTTTATTTGTTGTCTTTTTATGTCTCTAAAATGTTAAATTAGTATTACTTTAAATTTAAATGCTTAATACCATGTCTATTTTTGTTTGAGGTTAAAAAAAATTCCATAAATTGGAATCGATAAGGGAATCGATAAGGTATCGAATCGTTTCACAGAATCGATAAGAGAATCGGAATTGTGAAAATCTTATCAAATCCCAAGCCTAGAGAGTGGAGAACTCAGTTAAATCAAACTCAAAGTATATTGAAAATGGTCAGATAGGACAGGGTTGTGAGGGAATACTGTTAATTATTTGCAATCAATGGCACATGTCAGCACAAGGTCCAAAGTATGAAGTAATGAGTGCGTCGGTTTATGCACATTTTGAGCAAAACCAATTGAGTCTAGGATAGTATTAAAATCTCTAGATTATCACCTTCAGCTCAATTCAATTCGATTAAATTTTATTTATATAGCAGCAATTCATGGAACATGTCATTTCAAGGCACTTTCCAAAGTCAAATTCAATCAGATTATACAGATTGGATCAGGTTATACAGGTTGGTCAAAAAAAACCCTATCTAAGGAAACCCAGTAGATTGCATCAGTCTTGACAAGCAGCATTCACTCCTCCTGAAGGAGCGTAGAGCCACAGGGACAGTCGTCTGCATTGTCCATGGCTTTGCAGCAATTGCTCATACTGAGCAAGCATGAAGCGACAGCGGAAAGGAAAACCCCCCTTTAACGGGAAGGAAAAACCTCCAGCAGAACCAGGCTCAGTGTGAATGGTCATCTGCCTTGACCGACTGGGGATTAGAGAAGACAGGCAGAGACACAGTAAAAGAGACAAAAAGACACATAAGCACACTGATCCAGGAATCTTTTCTACGTTATATGGCAATAGCGGGTGATCTGTCTTCCCTGGATGATATCACAGCTAACAGAACGCCAGACCAGGTGTACCTATTATGAAGAAAAATAAAATGACAGAGAACAAAAAGTTAAAGCTAAAATGACAACAAGTAATGCAAATTGGAGAACAATACGAGAACTCAGCAGAGTGAGAGAAATAGACCCTAATGTCCTCCAGCAGCCTAAGCCTATAGCAGCATAACTATAGAGAGCTCAGGGTAACCTAAGCCACTCTAACTATAAGCTTTGTAAAAAAAGAATGTTTTAAGCCTAGTCTTAAAAGTAGACAGGGTGTCTGCCTCACGGACCAAAACTGGAAGTTGGTTCCACAGGAGAGGAACCTGATAACTAAAGGATCTGCCTAACATTCTACTTTTATAGACTCAAGGAGCCACCAGTAGACCTGCAGTCTGAGAGCAAAGTGCTCTGTTAGGAACATGCGGGGTATGTTCTAATAATTGCTTTGATATATGATGGAACTTGATCATTAAGGGCTCTAAAAGGGAAGCTAAAATTGGAGAAATATGATCCCTCTTGTTGATTTTTATCAGAACTCTCGCTGCAACATTTTGGATCAGCTGAGGGCTTCGAACTGCATTTTGTGGACTTCCTGATAGAAAAGAATTACAATAGTCCAGCCTTGAAGTAACAAATGCTTGGACTACTTTTTCAGCATCACCCCTGGACAGAATATTTCTAATTTTGGCAATATTCCGGAGGTGAAAAAAGGAAACTCAGGAAACCTGTTTAATATGGAATTTAAACCACATGTCTTGGTAAAAAATAACACCAAGATTTTTTACTTTATTACCAGAGGCTAATTTAATGCCATCCAGATTAAGTGATTGATTGAGAAATGTATTTTTTAGGACTCTGGTCCAAAGATTACAACTTCTGTCTTGTCAGAATTTAAAAGCAGGAAATTTAAAGTCATCCAGGTTTTGATGTCATCAAGACATGCCTGTAGTCGAAGTAACTGATTGGATTCATCAGTATTTATGGATAAATATAGCTGAGCATCTTCAGCATAACAGTGGTAATTAATCCCCTGCTGTCTGATAAATTTACCAATCGGAAGTATATATATATGTGTCACACGGTCAATGCGTGAGAGTTGAGAGCCCTGCTAATTAACCTGACATTAGTTCAGCTAAGCGTCACAGCTGTGGTTCACGCTGTCACAGTTGCTAGGCAACGGGTGAGCTGGCGAAGGCTAGAAGGTTCCAATTCACAGCCAGCCTTCATGGTTTTTGCGGTATGCGAAGGACGCGGTCCACCTGGGTCGAATCCTTCTTGGTCTGGACCCCTTGAATTGGGACACACCCTATGTATTGACTTTCATGCGCAAAGAAAAGCAATACTACAGAAAAATTAAAGCAATAAACTCACCGTTCAGTTAGCATTAGCTTACATGACCACCTCCGAGATGCTGGTTTTCCTTCAGTGCGTGCGCCACGTCACGTGACTAAGAAAACTTAACGGGATTGGCTGGGTGTTGGACACCACAATCCATTGCTAATGTCTGTGACCTGAAGTAACCCTTCCCTTTTTACACTGAATTTTAATGCTCAATTTAAGACAGTGAAATGGAGCAAGTTTAATCTCGGGAGGCTGAAATTATTGAGTTTGAATTTTGACAGGCTGAATTTTTTTATATGCAGATTTTTTTTTTAAACTGAAAAGTTAAACTGAAAAACAGGTATTGAAAATTTAATCACTTTGAAATAGTAATGTGATTTTTAATCTTGCAGTGAAAATAACAAATGAAATTTCAACTATATAGATATAATGACAATGAATTTTTTTTTTCATTTTTTTTTTGTTAAAAATGTTTTTTGAATATATTCTAACACCGAAAGAGTAAGTACAAACATACAACATTTAAATTTCAGTGGCATTTTTAATTCAAATCCCAGCGACACAAATTAACTTCCATATACAGCTCTCACTGGAGCGGTTCACAGCGGCCGGGATGAGGATCAGTGCCTCCAAATCTGAGACCATGGTCTTGAACCGGAAAAGGGTAGAGTGCCTTCTCCGGGTTGGGGAGGATGTACTGCCCTTAGTGGAGGAGTTTAAGTATCTTGGGGTCTTGTTCACAAATGAGGGGAAGGTGGAGCGGGAGATCAACAGGCGGATTGGTGCTTCATCTGCTGTGAAGCGGGCGCTGTACCGGTCCGTTGTGGTAATGAGAGAGCTGAGCCAAAAGGCAAAGCTCTTGATGTACCGGTCGATCTAATAATAATAATAATAATTGAACTTTATTGATCTCACAATGGAGAAATTCACTTCTGCATCTTAACCCATCCCCTTGGGAAGCAGTGGTCTACGTTCCTACCCTCATCTATGGTCATGAGCTTTGGGTCACGACCGAAAGAACAAGTTTCCGGGAACAAGCAGTGGAGTTTTCTCCATAGTGTGTCTGGGCTCTCCCTTAAATATAGGGTGAGGAGCTCAGTCATCCGGGGAGGACTCAGAGTAGAGCCGCTGCTCCTCCACGTCGAGAGGAGCCAGTTGAGGTGGCTCGGGCATCTGGTTAGGATGACTCCTGGACACCTCCCTGGTGAGGTGTTCCAGGGACGTCCCACCAGGAGGAGACCCAGAGTGAGACCCAGGACACGCTGGAGGGACTATGTTTCTTGGCTGGCCTGGGAACGCATTAGGATTCCCCCGGAGGAGCTGGCCCAAGTGGCTGGGGAGAGGTTACATCTGGGCCTCCCTACTGAAGCTGCTACCCCCGCGACCTGTCCCCGGATAAGCGGAAGAGGATGGATGGATGAATGGATAGTCTAAGAATTTATTTTTGTCAATGCCATATTGTATATAAAATCTGTTAAATGGGATAAACTCAGAAACTTCACATGTATGTTTCAGGTATATACTTTACCTCCTGTCTGGAAGTTTATTATATTATTTCCTTGTAGCATGTCAGGGTTATTCCAGATGGGTGTACGGCTGCATGGGATAAGTGATGTCCCTCCCACCATACTGTCAGAGAAGAGCTAATATTGATATTTTTAAAACATACATGCTGTTTTATATTCAAGCTAATAAATGGAAAGTCAGAACTTTTAATATTATTACATATTGTCTGATCTATATCTAGCTCCCTACTCATCTAAGGGATTATGTTTTGAGATGTATTGTAGCCTTTTTGCTAAGAAGTAGTGGTGAAAGTTAGGAAGATTAAGTCCTTACGTATCTGTAGTCCTCTGTAGCGTTTTTAAGTTAGCACAAGGGGGTTTGTCTTTCCAAAGAAATTTAAAGATGGAGGAGTCCAGAGATTTAAACCAGTCAAATGGGGGGTTATTTGGGATAATTGAGAGTAATTAATAAGTAATTAATTCTAAGTAAGACCATCATTTTAATTGAAGCAACCCTTCAAATTGGTAGAGATCTTCTTTAAAAGCAGAATGTGGTTAAAGGAGTTATAACCTGGTATTTTTTATATATACTATCCTACTGAAAATCTCTTTAAATTAATGTTCATTTGTAGGAGAAAAATGTTTTAAAGAGAGCTCATTCTGACCCTTTTTAATCTCTCGCAAGGTTACGAGCAAGAATTTCACTTGCATGCGCGTGTGTTCATGTTCCATAGTTGGTTTACCATCGTTTCTTGGCATTTTCAGCGCTGCCGTAAGTCTATGGCTCTCTCTCTCTCTCTCACACACGCACAGAGAATCTGCAGCTAGCCGTAATAAAATCTCCGTGCTTGCAGTCAGACCAAATCTCTTTTGGTCTGACTGCAAGCACGGAGTTTAAGCCAAAATCTCTTGGTTTTTACAGCATGCACAAGGTTAAAAAGTAGTTTGAAGAAAAAAAAGTATCCTTAACATTTAATCAAACAAAGATTTGTTTATTTCCAGAAATTATATTTATTTAGTAAAATGAAATAAAAAAAAACAAGGACTTAAGAACATTTTGGTTGGTTGGTTGGTTGGTATGGTTCAAGTGACAAAGGAGTTTTGAATATACATGTATTTCAACCAGATAAACTATATTAAGAAAAAATGACATACAAAGACCCAAGGACTTAGAACAGTTTGGTATGGCTCAAGTGATAAGGGAGTTTTGAATATATTTTAACGAGATGAACTATGTTGAGAAAAAAAAAACTTTAAAGTAAGTTAAACCAATGAACATGTATGGTGAAGTTAAGCCATAAGCCTATAATAGAACAGTAAGACTTGACAAAGAATATTGTTCTCTTCTACAACACCTTCAACTTTATGATGACGATGATAATAGGTTTACAAATGTCCACCTTCTGGGATGCTTCTGGGCAAATATGTCTATGATTTTGTTGATGTCTAAATGAATGTCCTTGTGGACATACATAAGTAGCAAAGCCACAAACCTTTCCTGTCCCATTGTCGACCTTAGCAAAGTTTTTACTGCTTTACGGCATGAGTTAGCACGTTCCACAGAAGCACTCGTAACAGGGATAACTGACAGAAGGTGAAGAATCATAGAAATGTTTGGGTAGCACTTCACATTTGTTATCCTTAGAATTTCAGGGAGACAGCTGGGTTTTTTCACTGATGATGACCACTTTGTGTGCCACAACTTCACTTCCTGGTTGAGTGTTGATCCTGATGGTTGATCATCTTTATATTATGTAAAGATCTCTTTCTCACTCATCATTCATCATATGCAAGTTGCTTGGCAATATTTTTAAGCCTAGTATGTTTTCATAAAGGAGACCATTCTTAGTTTTAACAATAAAACACATGTGGCACCAACAGGTTTAGACCAGACAATACACACTACACAATAACTATTGTATGCATGTCAATGTCCACTTTTATTTTAACTTTACACTCTTTTTTCATTACTTTACAAAAACTGTGAAACAAAAAATAAATTTCCATAACTTTCCCATTACTTGAAAAAGTTTTCCTAAAATTGAATTACTTTTAAAACTTTACACAACTTGTGAGAACCCCATGTTTTCTCATTATCAACAATTTCTAGCGACCATTATACCTTTTTTCTGTGGGGAGAATATAAGATTAAGGTTGATCCATACTCCAATCTGGAAGGTGGCGGTAATGCACCTAAAAGTTGTTGGCCAACCACCATAAAAAAGAGAAGAAGAAAAAGAAGAAGAAGGCCGTTTCTCAATTCACGAGAACGCGAGTACGGACTCGCGTTCTCGTCAAGTCTGGTCTTGGCGAGAACACAGGAAGATCGGACTTGACAAGAACGCGAGCACGCAGCACGTATGGTGTATTGGAACAGAAGCGTACTTGTGACGTCATGAGACGCACAGTTCTTTAGCATTTCTTTAACATTCAAAACTATTTATATACTACACCACAATAAATCTTATTGAAATTTTTTTAAAAACAACATTTTTAATTTCTAAAAAGCCTAAAAATTATCTTGCCGCGGTGCATTCTGGGCAAGCGGTCAGTCTGAAGAACGCACAAGTCTGCTCTGATGCATGCTCGATAAAGAGGGCGGGCGAGAACAACATCCGGGGAATTCGGCGTGTTCTCTGTTTGGCGTTCTTGGCAATCGGAACAGTGAGGCTGATGACGTGTCACGAGCACACGAGAACGCTCAAGAACGCATATTGAGAAACGGCCGAAGAAGAAGAAGAAGAAGAAGAAGAAGAAGAAGAAGAAGAAGAAGAAGAAGAAGAAGAAGAAGAAAAAGAAGAAGAAGAAGAATCCAAGATGGCGACGACCGGTGCGGCAGTGAGTGATCGATAACTCCATCACTTCATCACTCTGGATCACAGACATGTATACGTAGACGCCCCGTCGTCGAGTGAGAGGCGTGCCGACAGAGCGGCCATCTTAGGTCAGACCAAGCTGCGCTCAGACAGAATACACGTCAATTCAGGAAAGTGGTACTTTATGTTTTCAGACACTCTGAATCCGGTGAATTCTCACCCGATTTCCAGATAAATTAACTGACTGAAAACATCACCCCTTTAGGGGCTACATGGGACCAATTGATTGAATTAAAAGATTGATAGTCTAACTTAATACATAATTTCGATTTTGTATTGACAGTCAGCAAACTTCCACTTGGGTAAAGTTAGAAAGATATTCACAGATTCGGCTTTTCCGGATCAATAACTCATCGGCAGATGATTTATTCTACAAAACAGACACCTCTCTGTAACCACAGCAAGGCAGGCAGTGAGCTACAACCGTTGTTTCCTCAAAACGAGTCTCCCACCGCGCTGGGAGAATTACATTGGACCCAATGCAGAGCTCGCTGCTCCGCAGATGCTTAGGGACCGTCTGCAAGTTGCAACCCCAGAAAAGTAATCAGAGAGAAATATTAAAAAGCGTCACCAAGGAGAGGTGGATTATCATCAAACTTGTAGAATACATAGATCACTTCATCTGGATCATACTACAACTCTTACTTTGGGAAAATTTGCTTAACTCTATTTTTTGACATTTTTTCATTGTTATTACAAGTGTATAATTTTCAATAAGTACACCACAGATCATTGTAGTGCTACCAAACGTATCATATATAGATAACCTCATGTAGTTCATACTACAACTCTTACTTTGGGAAAATTTGCTTAACTCTATTTTTTGAGATTTTTTCATTGTTATTACAAGTATATAATTTTCAATAAGTACACCACAGATCACTGTAGTACCACCAAACTCATCATACACATAGATCAACTCATCTAGTTCATACTACAACTCTTACTTTGGGAAAATTTGCTTAACTCTATTTTTTGACATTTTTCCATTGTTATTACAAGCATATAATTATCAATAAGTACACTATAGATTATTGTAGGGCCACCAAACTCATCTTACACATAGATCACCTCATCTAATTCATACTACAACTCTTACTTTGGGAAAATGTGCTTAACTCTATTTTTTGACATTTTTTCAATTTTATTACAAGCATATAATAGTCAATAGGTACAGTATGGATCACTCTAGGGCCACCAAACTCACCCTACACATAGATAACCTCATCTAGTTCATACTACAATTCTTACTTTGGGAAAATGTGCTTAACTTTATTTTTTTAGATTTTTTCATTGTTATTAGAAGTATATAATTATCAATAAGCACACTATAGATTATTGTAGTGCCACCAAACTTGTAGTATACATAGATAACCTCATCTAGTTCATACTACAACTCTTACTTTGGGAAAATTTGCTTAACTCTATTTTTTGACATTTTTTCATTGTTATTACAAGTGTATAATTTTCAATAAGTACACTATAGATTATTGTAGTGACACCAAACTTGTAGTATACATAGATAACTTCATTTAGATCATACTACAACTCTTACTTTGGGAAAATGTGCTTAACTTTATTTTTTGACATTTTTTATTGTTATTACAAGTATATAATAGCCAATAGGTACAGTATAGATCAGTGTAGTGCCACCAAACTCGCCCTACACATAGATAACCTCATTTAGTTTATACTACAACTCTTACTTTTAGAAAATGTGCTTAACTTTATTTTTTGACATTTTTTATTGTTATTACAAGTATATAATAGCCAATAGGTACAGTATAGATCAGTGTAGTGCCACCAAACTCACCCTACACATAGATAACCTCATGTAGTTTATACTACAACTCTTACTTTAAGAAAATGTGCTTAACTTTATTTTTTGACATTTTTCACACAATCATACCAATTAGATGCTTAGTGTAATGAAGTCCCAGCCAATCATGATCAGCCATCAATTAAGGTCAGTAGAGCAATAATCTTTTACAGTTTAGCGGAAAAAGAGATTATGAGGAAGTTGAAATATGAACATAATTTCCACTGTAAGTCAAACCATTTTTCTTTTCCTTGTCATTTTGGTAGTTGTAATGAATGAGAAATGTTTACATGCCAGATTAAATTCAGTTTTGATTGTGATCTGAAGCTTATGACCTCATTCAATGCTACATTAATTTAACCTCTCTTTAGCTACATATGTAACTGTTGGCCATGTTAGACATTTTAGATTTAGACTTTAACAAGCTCTTTTTCGTTTCACTTGTATTGGGATAATATATTTAGTAATATATATTTAGTAAAATATTTAAGTATTTATAGTCTTTGATATCATACAGCATTCTTGTAGGGCCTCAGCTTTGCATTTCCTTTCCTTATGTTACAAGTTTTTAAGACGATGGGTAGGTTAAAAAAAAAAAAGACTGCTGTTAGGAAAAATTTATGGCCATATTTCAGTCTCTACAAATTTCTTTATGTCCAAAGTTTTACAATGACACACATTTTTATCCCGATGCTGTAGGTACAGTGTGAAACTTGTGGATGATGGTAACACACTGAATGCACTGAAATGATACCAGCACAGATTCCAAACAAAGAGACACTTTGGTACTGTGTGTTGTGCACCAACAAGAGAATCTCAGAGTAACTATTGCTGACTGTCACTGAGCATGTTGTAGTGATGTGGACCTTGCAGCTCTGTTGACCTCATAGCAGGCAATTCCTACTGAAGTTTCCCTCATTATCATGCAGGAAACAAGACAAAAAGCGATATTCAGGTTTATAGCAATTTTTGTGGAGCTGTATGGGTTTCTTAAATATTGTGATTTTTATTATTCAGTGAGATTTTATTTTGTGTAAGTTTTTAGGAACAAGCTGTATTCTCATGTTACATTGTTTGATCATAATGCAAACAGTAAAGGAGAAGTTAAATAGTCTTTGGTTGTAATATAGTTGTTATCGGTATAAGCCTTTCTGCATCAATAAAGCCAATGTTATGTTTATTCAACATGTTCAATTTATATGTGTGCTATACACTTTATGGCACTACAATGATCTATAGTGTACTTATTGGTGATTATATGCTTGTAATGACTATGAAACAATGTCAAAATATAAAGTTAGGCACATTTTCCCAAAGTAAGAGTTGTAGTGTGAACTAGATGAAGTGAACTATGTATTCTACAAGTTTGGTGGCACTACAATAATCTATACTGTACTTATTGGCTATTATATACTTGTAATAAATATGAAAAAAAAAAATAGAGTTTAGCGTATTTTCCCAAAGTAAGAGTTGTAGTATGAACTAGATGAGGTTGTCTATTTGTAGGACTAGTTTGGTGGCACTACAATAATCTATACTGTACTTATTGGCTATTATATACTTGTAATAACAATAAAAAAATGTCAAAAAAAAGAGTTAAGCACATTTTCCAAAAGTAAGAGTTGTAGTATAAACTACATGAGGCTATCTATGTGTAGGGTGAGTTTGGTGGCACTACACTGATCTATACTGTACCTATTGGCTATTATATACTTGTAATAACAATAAAAAATGTCAAAAAATAAAGTTAAGCACATTTTCCCAAAGTAAGAGTTGTAGTATGAATTAGATGAGATGATCTATGTGTTTGATAAGTTTGGTAGCACTACAATGATCTGTGGTATACGTATTGAAAATTATACACTTGTAATAACAATGAAAAAATTTCAAAAAATAGAGTTAAGCAGATTTTCCCAAAGTGAGAGTTGTAGTATTAACTAGATGAGGTGATCTATGTGTAAGATGAGTTTGGTGGCCCTACAATAATCTATAGTGTACTTATTGATAATTATATGCTTGTAATAACAATGGAAAAATGTAAAAAAATAAAGTTAAGCACATTTTCTTAAAGTAAGAGTTGTAGTATGAACTAGATTAAGTTATCTATGTGTAACATGAGTTTGGTAGCACTACAATGATATATACTGTACCTATTGGCTATTATATGCTTGTAATAACAATAAAAAATGTCAAAAAATAGAGTTTAGCACATTCTCCCAAAGTAAGAGTTGTAGTATAAACTAAATGAGGTTATCAATATATACTACAAGTTTGGTAGCACTACAATGATCTATACTGTACCTATTGGCTATTATATGCTTGTAATGACAATAATTTTTTTTTTAAAAAAAATTAGTTTAGCACATTTTCCCAAAGTAAGAGTTGTAGTATAAACTAGATGAGGTTATCTATGTGTATGATGAGTTTGGTGGCACTACACTGATCTATGGTGTAGTCATTGCTCATTTTATACTTATTCTAATAATAAAATAGAGGTGCCATTTGCCATTCAGGCTTTGGGAAATTCCTCAAAAAATGTATTATTTTCAAATCCAATAAATGTGGTATGATATACATGAGATCAGATACATATAAAATGAATTTGATAATAATCCACCTTTCCTTGGTGAGGCTGTTGAATATTTCTCTATGATTATGTTTCTGGGGTTGCAACTTGCACACGGTCCCTAAGTATCTGCGGAGCCACGAGCTCTGCATTGGGTCCAATGTAATTCTCCCAGCGCGGTGGGAGACTCGTTTTGAGGAAACTACGGTTGTAGCTCACTGTCTGCCTTGCTGTGGTTAAAGAGAGGTGTCTGTTTTGTAGAATAAATCATCCGCCGATGAGTTATTGATCCGGAAAAGCAGAATCTGTGAATATCTTTCTAACTTTATCCAAGTCAAACTTCCAGAGCTACGTCCCAGGATGCCCGACTTTTGCTCGGCTTATGGGTGTGGAAATAAAAGGGCATTACAAACCAGATCCCGGGGAATTACCTTCCACAAGTAAGATTTTATGATAGTTAATCCTCATACATTACAGTTACAGTCTCTGCTCTGTCTTCTGTAACCCCAGTCGGTCGAGGCAGATGACCGTTCATACTGAGCCCGGTTCTGCCGGAGGTTTTTTTTTCCCGTTAATGGGTGGTTTTTCTTCCCACTGTCGCTTCATGCTTGCTCAGTATGAGGGATTGCAGCAAAGCCATGTACAATGCAGACGACTCTCCCTGTGGCTCTACGGTCCCCCAGGAGTGAATGCTGCTTGTCGGGACTTTGATGCAATCAACTGGTTTCCTTATATAGGACATTTTGACCAATCTGTATAATCTGACCCAATCTGTATAATATGATTGAACTTGATTTTGTAAAGTGCCTTGAGATGACATGTTTCATGATTTGGCGCTATATAAATAAAATTGAATTGAATTGAATTGAATACATTACAGTTACAGTTTTTTCCGGCATAAACAAATTATGTGCTAATGGGTAGCAGGGATGGAAGCGGAGAAAAGTAAATTAAACACCCTGATTTCTAAAAGATCTGACTGAGGGGATATATATATATATGTATAATATATATATTTATATATGTATAATATATATATTTATATATATATATATATATATATATATATATGTATAATATATATGTATAGATAGAGAGAGAGAGATGTGTGTATAATTTCTGTTTATTATATTAATATTAGTGCTGTCAAACGATTAAAAATTTTAATCGCGATTAATCGCATAATGTCGATAGTTAACTCGAGATTAATCGCAAATTAATCGCATATTTTATCCTTTTATTTCTGAAAGTGTAATAGTCTGTTTGGGCATTTTAATATGCAATTTTGCAATAAATGACACTAATAAAATACATGCTTGTACAAAAAATATTTTTATTTTGTTATTTTTCAAGCACTTTTCAGAATTGGAATGAAAACATCCTGGTGCCAATGTTAAACTCTGGACTATAATGGCTAAATGACTAATCATGACGCCCTGATGTTTACACAGTGTGTAAACAAATGTGTAAATAAATACCTGTTTTCATGCCGATATATTTTTTTTGCCTCTTAAACAAAGATAGACATGGTATTATGCATAAACATATAAATTAATAAAAATTGTACATTTTAATAAAGTCATAAGTTTTGTTCATTTCTTCTCTCTCTCTCTCACACACATCTAATTCTGAGCTTTCACACCAACAACAATAATTTCTTTGAATATTTTTGCTTGCTGTTTCTATCCATATTCATAGAGTTTAAGCCTGGAAAAAGGTTTTAAATTTCCAGGTCATTCCAGTCTTACACTTTGCTTGCAACTGGGCCAGGAGCTTAATACCCTTGAAAGAGACTGTTTAGGAACTGATTAGTAACTCCAGGTACTTCGTTTGGCAACGTGATTCATCCTTGGTTTGTCAAATACAGAGACAACAAATTAATAAGCATTAAAGTACGGTTTATGGGTTGGGGTTTCTGCAATGTTATCAACGTGTAAAAGCTCATCTTCAGAACCAATATCTGCTTAAAATGGTGATCTGCACCGCCTAATCTACTTTCAGCAGTTACCACCGGTTATTGCACCGTAAACTGCAGAAAATACGAGCAGAGTTGCTCTGTCTGCCTTTACTTCCTATGGCGGAGGGATATTTCAGCTGGATACACTCAAAGCGTCTAGTGCAGGCAGGTCTCATAATAACCCCTATTTCGTCACTTATTTTAGAGCCCAAATAAGCGATTTCACTTTCAGAAACATGCCCAAAAAAAACGCAACCCGTGACTCATGAAATTTAGAAGCGCTTTTAGAAAAAAGAAGCCTAAAGTCGCATGTGTCCGAGGGTAAAAGAAACTGTTGGCAACAGTGAGCGCGGGTCTGTTTTGCTACAGTTTTCTAGCACTCTTGAAACTACGGAAAGCGCCGAGGGTAAAAGAAACACAGTCCGGAGAGCGCGACGGGGGGAAAAACATTAGGGAACGGTGTGTGGTTTGACGCGCGATTAACGGCGACAAAAAAATTGTCGGCGTTAAAATGGGTTTACGTTAACTCCGTTAATAACGCGTTTAACTGACAGCACTAATTAATATGTAACTGAAAATATATAAGTGTGAGTATATACACTCACCGGCCACTTTATTAGGTACACCTGTCCAACTGCTCGTTAACACTTAATTTCTAAGCAGCCAATCACATGGCGGCAACTCAGTGCATTTAGGCATGTAGACATGGTCAAGAGAATCTCCTGCAGTTCAAACCGAGCATCAGTATGGGGAAGAAAGGTGATTTGAGTGACTTTGAACGTGGCATGATTGTTGGTGCCAGAAGGGCTGGTCTGAGTATTTCAGAAACTGCTAATCTACTGGGATTTTCACGCACAACCATCTCTAGGGTTTACAGAGAATGGTCCGAAAAAGAAAAAACATCCAGTGAGCGGCAGTTCTGTGGGCGGAAATGCCTTGTTGATGCCAGAGGTCAGAGGAGAATGGCCAGACTGGTTCGAGCTGATAGAAGGGCAACAGTGACTCAAATAACCACCCGTTACAACCAAGGTGGGCAGAAGAGCATCTCTGAATGCACAGTACGTCGAACTTTGAGGCAGATGGGCTACAGCAGCAGAAGACCACATCGTGTGCCACTCCTTTCAGCTAAGAACAGGAAACTGAGGCTACAATTTGCACAAGCTCATCGAAATTGGACAATAGAAGATTGGAAAAACGTTGCCTGGTCTGATGAGTCTCGATTTCTGCTGCGACAGTCGGATGGTAGGGTCAGAATTTGGCGTCTACAACATGAAAGCATGGATCCATCCTGCCTTGTATCAACGGTTCAGGCTGGTGGTGGTGGTGTCATGGTGTGGGGAATATTTTCTTGGCACTCTTTGGGCCCCTTGGTACCAATTGAGCATCGTTGCAACGCCACAGCCTACCTGAGTATTGTTGCTGACCATGTCCATCCCTTTATGACCACAATGTACCCAACCCATGATGGCTACTTTCAGCAGGATAATGCGGCATGTCATAAAGCTGGAATCATCTCAGACTGGTTTCTTGAACATGACAATGAGTTCGCTGTACTCAAATGGCCTCCACAGTCACCAGATCTCAATCCAATAGAGCATCTTTGGGATGTGGTGGAACGGGAGATTCGCATCATGGATGTGCAGCCGACAAATCTGCGGCAACTGTGTGATGCCATCATGTCAATATGGACCAAACTCCCTGAGGAATGCTTCCAGCACCTTGTTGAATCTATGCCACGAAGAATTGAGGCAGTTCTGAAGGCAAAAGGGGGTCCAACCCGTTACTAGCATGGGGTACCTAATAAAGTGGCCGGTGAGTGTATATCATCCCGTTAAACTTCAGTTTAAATTGTTTTTGTTCTGAATAAATATGTGTAACATATGATTTAAATTAAATCTGAGCTGCCTCCTATTCATTTTGACAGCAGATGTCTGATCTGTGGTCTGACCCAAGATGTCCGCCCTGTAGGCACGTCAGTCTAGCGGCCGGCAGCATACAATGGGGCGTCTACGTATATGATGTCTATGAGCCTAGCGGCCGGCAGCGTCCAATGGGGCGTCTACGTATATGATGTCTATGACTCTGGATTACAAGACCTGAACTGTGAGCAGTTAGAATTCGGCGTCACAGTGCGTCCTTTCTCCAAAAGGGGGGTGTGCGCGCCCCCCGCGCCCCTGCCTGAATCCGCGCCTGAACAGTTGGTTGACGAGAGGTGGGCGTGTCTTACGTTAGCGTCCTTCCACGAGTGACGTAAATCTCGGAGGAGCACCAAAACCTCACTCTGTGGAGTTCTTCTTGTGTGTTTTTATGGTTTGTACAAAGAGCCCACAGACACAAAAAAAGAAATAAAGTCGCTTTCACACTCCTGATTTTCTGGAAGATTTTAACAGAGGCCCAACACTAACACACAGGTTTTAACATGAATAAGTCCAAATTACACGTGGTGACTCCTTTAAGTTTTGTTAAATCCACCAATTTAGGCGAGACATTAATACCCAAATCTGTAATATTCCCGGATTGCAGTTTTGTACTTAGGGAGCTCTGGAAAGAACAGTTAATTGGAAGAAAATCCGCAACTAACTAAGGGAATGAATGCTCTGTCAGACTCAGCAGGAAGTGCTTCAAGAGACATACTCAGCTAAATTAATTTATGTCCCAGCTTCTTCTTTTTCTTTTTTACTTCTTACAACCTCAGCAGGACTAATATGTGTTCAAAAAGTCTTAAACAGGAAAAGCAAACTTCAAAATGTCTAAAGAAAAACAAGGAGAGTGACAACTTATAAATGTACCTTGCATAGAACAAATATCAGGCATGCACTATGACTTTTAGCCCTATGAAGAAATGTCTTCATAACAGAGATGGCTGCTCGACTAAGAGAATCCTACTTTCATGGCATTAAAGCTGCAGAGGGTAACTTTTGTAAAAATTAGGGCTGTCAATCGATTAAAAAAATTAATCTAATTAATTACATACTCTGTAATTAATTAATCTAAATTAATCGCATATAATTTTTGCCCCGCCCGCGGGCCGGGCCGGGCCGGGCGGAGGTCGCTTCGGGGACGCCCGCTCCCCTCCCTCCCCTGGCGGGGACGGAAAGGAGGGGAGGGCGCCCCCTCGTAGCTCGGCTTGAACAGCAGGATGCGCTCACGAAAACCTCACAATGGCCGACTGAAACGATCTTGTGATACGTTATCACAAGATCGTAAGAAGAAAATACGTCGAGAGCTGTTTGCGTCTGCCGCTGTGCTCGCCTTCTGCCTTCCAGTCCGGCGCGCAGGCGCGAAAAACCCGGATGAAAACAATAGCAGTGAACTACCCTATACGATTAATTTGCGTTATTTTTTTTAATCCGTTATTTTTTTTTAAATTAATTAATCGAAATTAACGCGTTATTTTGACAGCCCTAGTAAAAATATATATTTGTTAAAACTGTCAGTATATCTTGACAGTAAAATATGAGACAGATAATATATATATATATATATATATATATATATATATATATATATATATATATATATATATATATATATATATACTACTGCCATTTGCAGAAATGCACAGTTTCCAGTACGACACAACCAATCACAGCCAAGAGGAATATACTATATACAGATAGAATTCAGCTTGCAGCCAAGGTTAAAACATAGGCACAGCATCTGCTGTGAGGGAAGAACTGTGGAGGGAGCGCTGTAGCGTTGTAGAGGGCAAGGGAGTCCAAGGGTTTCTCTGAACTTCCTACTGCAGCTTTAAGTTGCAAAAAATAATACACTTCAGACTCTACTTAGATGTTGCACTAAAGACTTGACTTGAAACCCTGAGAACAGAGTGTCATTACTAGTTTTTATCTCAAGTAATGAAGAGTGAAGAGTATGTGAGCTACAAAGTTCTGCTGCTGGCCAGTGAAAGGATGATGTTGATTATCAGCCAGTGACATTGGTGGATCATTGTGGAATGCCAATGGCTCATAACAATCCGTACATGTCGCCTGTTGCTTCAAACCTGAAGACTATTAAATGACTTTGGATCATTTAGGAAACAACATAAGCTTAAGATTGACATTCTCTCATTGTTAACTGAGAAATAACAAGGAAACTTGTCAAAATGAAAAGCCATCCCTGGTTCCTAAATTCAGAAGTCAACACGTTCAATTATTTACTACACTTTACCTCGTTCATTCTGTTGTATCTTATACTTTAGATTTGAACATCTTTACTGTTTAGAATTGAGAACATATGTTTTAAATGTGCATTTCGAAGATAGTTTCCCAATGAGATTACAAATACTCCAATTCAGAGTGAGCATAGGAAAACACTCCAAGCCCTATTTAGTGCAATATATAGTGAAAGAGTAGACAATAAGTAGACAAAGATATTACAGTGCTTGTATTGCATTACAAAGACAAAAAGCACTTTGATTCAATCAGAAATTCAACAATTGTCTATTTCTTTTAGCATAAATGCTTACTTTTATTTGTAATAGGATAGCTATTACACTTGATCTATTTTCAAAATAATATCAAGCAGCCTTTAGTAGTTTTTTTGGATGGTGAGTCAAATGTTAAAAGATTAAAATATAACTTTTAATAAATATTAAAATATTGAAAGAAAATTATCAAATGTACATGTGGTAATTTAGGCTTATAAGCAATCAGTACAGGTTAAGAGTTGTTTGAGTTGCACTGGATGTTGTATATTTCATGAGGAAAACATTTCTTTCAGTCGCTAGAAACTTAAGACCTGACTGTGACATTTTGGCAGAAGACAATGGATATGTCTTGGACTTTCACCTTGAACACTTGAGGCTCAACCCCAGAAAAAATGACTTACGAACATCTCTACTACATAAGAAGAAAAAATACTGAAATAAAAAGGCCCTTTTTGGCATGATAAGATTTTAAAGCCATTAGCAATATAAGTTATATACGTATTTGTAAATGAAAAATCAAAAAGCGAATAACAGCTAAGGAGAATTATAAACAAACCAACTAAATGATAAACATTTATGCTATGATAATACTATCAGATTTGATTAATTGGTTGAACTAATGTAATGAATTTGTTTGCTACGTAAAGATCCCTAATGTTTAGAAAATTGCTTTGGCATGCAATAGCTTGGCATAACATAAATCTGCGAAAAGTGCAGCCTCGTTGCACATTACTGACTCTTAAAAACGAAGTCTGCAGCCAAGCTAATTTAGGAATTATTTAATTTCTGTTCAGTGCAATCAAGATTTTTAGCATGTCTTAAAATAACTTACTAATCATGTAGCAAAAAGGTTATTGTGGCTTGACTGTTTATCAGTACCATAGTCAGAGCTGAATAAATGCAAGCGCAAAAATAATATAAGCTGTAGGTATTATTGCACATATCTTTGTACTTTGTTCTGGCTCAAAAAACATTTAATGTATTATCATATTTTACGCGTTATCTTCTTCAAAGGAAACACAAGAGGCAAAGCTTATAGGCGCAGCAAATCTGCATTGTTATGACATGTACATACCTCCACTGGTCAGACTTTAGTAACACAACGCAGAGGAAGAGAGTGAGGAGGATAGCCTGAAGATGGAATGATACATGAATGTTAGGATTTTATGGGAAAAGGATGATTCTTGGTAAGACAGTAGGTAAAGCAAAGAGGTTGAAAAACAGAATGGGGCCAATATAAGACTGGGAAAAATGTCTTCTTTTTTATTATAACACAACTGACTCAGAAACTGTTCTCTTTCATATCAGCAAATGGGACTTTAGTGGCAGGCAGACCTTCTTGTGCCTCTTTTGACCACTTGATTATTATATGATTTTTTTTCAAACCATTGATTACTGTGTCAAGATATTGCTTTAGTGTTTCCTTATCACTGGGTATCTGTATTTAGTAATTCTCAGTAACTAGTCTTCCCTCACTCACACACCGGTAGTCACTCCAGTGTTTTTTCTCAAAACTTGGAAGGAGGTGGTATTTTACTTAATGGAAAGAGACTCAGACTCTTTCCATTAAGAAATTCCATTAAGCAATTGACTGTCAACTGTGCCTACATGCAAACACAATACCCAAGTTAGTGACTCGATGCAATTGGCTGGGTTACCTTAGAATAGAAAACTATTTGACATATTTGAATTATAAAATGAACCTGTCTGCATTGTTTGATAAAAAACATTATGTCAGAACAAGCAGAGAACCCGATATTTAGACAGAAATGGAGTGTGCGTTTAAAAGGTTTATTTATAAAGACAGTCAGCCCTAAAGCTGCAAAATTCTGACAGCTCTGGGCAGGTGCTCACATGTGAATCTGGGCAGGAGCTCTTGACAGTTCTGGCCAGGCACTCTGTGGCAGCACTGGGCAGGATCCGTGGTGAGGTAGCAGACAGGTTTAAACTGCTTGACAAGAATCGTGGTTGAGGTACAAAGTCTAGGTAGAAGTCCAGAAACCCAGTATATAAAAAAAGAGCTGCAGGTGTACTGAATAAGGTTAATTGTGCTGCAGCGAGAGGACAATCGTTGTTCAGCAGATCACTATGATAACATGGAACAGGAGGAGAGTGAGGGAGCATATAGCTGGGTCAGAATTATAACAAAAAAGGATCAAATTAGAATGTATATTATTGACTTTGAATCTGTTTGTATGATAGGACAGATTTTTTATTTTTAAGTGCCTTGAGAATACTTGTTGCTAATGTGTGGTATATAAATAATAATTTAATTTGGAGGCAGAGTTGTGAGTTTTTAAATACTTTCAAACAAAAGTCTTTAAAAAGCTAGAACTTCTAAGTACCCAGTAATTGAAGGAAAAAAAAGAATAGGGTTTGCTTTTAGTTCTGTAGCCTGGCTGACAGTCAAAGCGTTGTTAGCCCAAAGATTTTTTGTTGTAGCACTTGAAAAGCAAAATAAATTTTAAAGGCGTGTTGTTACAAACTCCAACTGTGTGCTTAATTTATGATGCCACTGAAACTTGAAGATATTCACATCAATGTGTTGTCAATAAGATGTTTTTATGTAATTATTAATATTAATTACTAAGGTGTAATAAGGGTTCATTAATTATCACAAAACAACTTAGACAGCAACCAAATGTCATCACAAATCATCCGAGTTCCTCTAAATTTTTCTGGTTCTTTACCTGTGATTTATGTACATCTGTTACTTAGTCAGGTTAGTTAGTAGGTTACATGTTCAGAAAATTTTCAATATTTGGCATTGCTTTTGCAGTTTTTTATGTATTTTATAACTTTTAATTTTTTACTTTCAAATATGTACATTCAACTTTCATTTTTTTCTCACAATTCCTTAGTTTGCTACAGAATGTACATTTAAATGCACATAAGATATATATTTATGGTTTCTTAGGCTGGTCTCAAAGTAACAAATAAGATTCTATCCCAGAGTCGGCTAGTATTCATTTTAACCATGTGAGGTTTATTCAGATTATATGCAAGTCTACAGTATTACTGTCTAGTGAAAAAGGCTTGCAGTCACATTATTCCATCCATACATCCATCTTAAATTCTTGGGCATTCACATCTCCTCAGACCTATCCTGGACTGTGAACACCTCCCACCTGGTGAAGAAGGCCCAACAACGAGTCTTCTTCCTCTAAGGAAACTGAAACGGTGTGGACTTTCCACTAAACTGCTAAAGAACTTCTATAGAGCTACCATAGAGAGTTTTTTATGTCTCCGCATAACCATATTGTATGGAAGCTGCACAGTGCAGGAGAAGAAGGTTTAGCATGGATGGTGAGAACAGCACAGGAAATTGTGGGATGCCGTCTGCAGGATTTAGACTCAGTTTATGCAGAACGAGTCCAAAGAAGGGCCAGACGCAGCTACAGTGATCCCACCCAGCCAGGCAATAAACTGTTTGCCCCTCTCCCATCGGGTAAATGCTTCAGAAGCAATAAATCCAAAATAAATAAACTTAGAAACAGCTTCTTTCCAAGAGCTGTCTCCCCTGATGGGAGGCTGTGGTCCTAAATTTACATGTTAAAATCATCCACTGTTATTGCCGTGGTTTATCAGCAGAGGGTGACAGACTCCTAATGAGAGTTTGTCCATCAAATCTTCATCATATGTTACAACCATATATTACAATGCATCTAATGTCAAATATGTTATAGTCCATCATAGGTTAAAATCACTTTACTGTTGTTGCCCATTTTCTCTCTCTTCTCTTCTCTCAGGAATATCTAAATGCACATTTCTGTAAATGAAGCCTAAAATCGTTGCATGAAAGCACCTTATGACCTCATTATTTGTTACAAGTGACTCCTCCAACTAATCCATGTAACATTGGCTTCCTGTTAAATCAAGAATAGAATTCTCTCTCTCACGTATAAAGCCCTTAATAATCAAGCTCCTTCATATATCAGAGCTCTGATTACACTGTATGTTGCTAACAAAGTACTTCGCTCTCAGACTGCAGGTTTACTGGTGGTTCCTGGAGTCTTAAAAAGTAGAATGGGAGGCAGATCCTTTATCTATCAGGCTCCTCTCCTGTGGAACCAACTCCCAGTTTTGGTCCATGAGGCAGACACCCAGTCTACTTTTAAGACAAGGCTTAAAACTTTCCTTTTTGACAGAGCTTAAAATTAGAGTGGCTTAGGTTACCCCGAGCTATCTCTATAGTTATGCTGCTATAAGGCTTAGGCTGCTGGAGGACATCGGGATCTATTTTTCTCACTCTGCTGAGTTCTCCTACTGTTCTCCAATTTGCATTGCTTGATTGTTATTTCATCTTATACCTTTTTTTTTCTGTCATTTTTTTTCTTCTTCATAGTAGGTACACCTGGTCTGGCATTCTGTTAGCTGTGACATCATCCAGGGAAGACAGATCTCCTGCTATTACCATATAACGTAAAAAAGATTCCTGGATCTATGTGTGCTTATGTGTCTTTTTGTCTCTTTTACTGTGTCTCTGTCCTGTCTTCTTTAACCCAGCCGGTCAAGGCAGATGACCATTCACACTGAGCTTGGTTCTGCTGGAGGTTTTCCTTTCCGCTGTCACTTCATGCTTGCTCAGTATGAGCAATTGCTGCAAAGCCATGGACAATGTAGTTAGTGGCTTAGGTTACCCTGAGATATCTCTGTAGTTATGCTGCTATAGGCTTAGGCTGCTGGAGGACATCAGGGTCTATTTCTCTCACTTTGCTGAGTCCTCCTACTATTCTCCAATTTGCATCGTTTGTTGTTATTTTAACTTTTAACTTTTTGTTCTCTGTCATTTTTTCTTCATAATAGGTGCACCTGTTCTGGTGTTCTGTCAGCTGTGACATCATCCAGGGGAGGCAGATCATCCGCTATTACCATACAACATTGAAAGCATTCCTGAATCAATGTGTGCTTCTGTGCTTTTTGTGTTTCTGCTATTCTATAACCCCCAGTCGGTCGAGGCAGATGACTGTTCACACTGAGCCTGGTTCTGCTGGAGGTTTTCCTCCCTGTTAAAGGGGAGTTTTCCTCTCCACTGGCGCTTCATATACGCTCAGTATGAGGGATTGGTGCAAAGCCATCAACAATGCAGACGACTGTCCACTGTGGCTCTCCTCTCTTTCATGAGGAGTGAATGCTGCTTGTCAAGAGTTGATGCAATCAACTGGGTTTCCTTAGGAAACTTGTTGACCAGTTTGTATGATTTGACTGAATCTTGGTGAAGATTCTCAGTCATCCTGGTCACGATCAATCCAAAAAAGGTTAAAAAAAACCAAACAACTACAGTAGTCCAGTTGTTTTATATTAACCTCTTTTGGATTTGATTAAATTTGACTTTCTAAAGTTTCTTGAGATGACGTATTGTGAATTGGTGCTACATAAATAAAATTCAATTGAAGTTGAACTGGATTGAAAGTTGTGAAACTTCTAATCAATTTATCAAACAGCCAAATCTCAGATTTGAAGGAGGAATATAATTTTTGTTATTTTGAACACCGACCCATCTCTTCAAGCTTTTAAGGGTACTAATGGGTAGGTGTTGGGGACAATTAATTTTGTCATTTGGAAATTTGCCCTGGGTTTTATAGCTGTTTCACTTGGATGTGCTTTTTGGTCACCATTTACACCTTGTCTATTCAAAAGCATTGCCATCCATGTCAAAGATTCCAAATTAGTGCTAGACCTCCTAAAAGTCATGCAGAAAAAGTAATTCATGTATTTTTTCCTTGAAGGAAAAAATCTTTAATCTTTAAATTTGGGATTATTAGATATTGTCAAGATAAAAAACAGAACATTTGAACTCTTTGAAATTTATAGTTTCACCTATTTTGTAGGTATCTTAATTTTGTACTTATTTTTTCCAATATTTTCCAACTTGTTTTCATTGTTGTGTAATAAATAATAATCTGGTGGAATGTGTGATTTTGGATTTTGTACAGGTTAGACAGAAATAATTTTAAAACCTGTTAAAGACCAGGATTCTCATTCACAAGGCTTGCATGTGTACAAAACGGGGACTAAATCTTGTCTACGAAACTTTCCATGCTGTGGCAGTGATCTGTAAAAAAAACTTGACGTCAGACTGTGTGGTCTCTCACGCAAACTTTTTTTAATTTGTGGTTACACATCACTCATCAGGGAGAGAAATGTGATGGTAGAAAACCAATGAACTGTTGTGTAGACTTTTATTAAAGATTGAAGTGTGCTTATGGGCCTTTTTTTATTCATTTGAAATGGCCTTATGTATAGTTATTGTCATGATACCGGGTAAGTGTTTGGCCCACATGCAGAACACACTCAGGAGAGAACGTATTTCTTTGAAATAATGTTTATTTAAAGGATAAGGAACGGATCGGGAACTCCGCAGCTGGATGGAACGGAAGCGAGGCGGAGCAGTGCTAAGAGTGCACCGAGAATCCGCCAGGAAGGATTGAGCGGGACTCTGTGGAGCGGAGCTTGCTGGAAGCTGACCGCCAGGTCGATGAGGCAGGCAAGGCAGGGAAGCAGAGATCGGTGGAGGGTGAGCAGGATATGATCGGCGCTGTGGAGGAACGGAGGCAGAGCAGCTGCCAGCTGGGATTTCTTGAGGAGGTTGATCAAGGGAGAGTCGCAGGAGACGACTGGAGACCAGGGAGCAGGACCCACAGCGGCCAGCAACGGAACAGTGGCGTGAGCCATACCCACCGAGGCTGGGGCAGTGATGTGCGCAGCACCCACCGAGGCTGGAGCGGTGGCTTCAGGCTGACTCACCGGAGGGACTTGGGTGACGTCGGCCCGCCTTACCGTGGAAAAACAGGCCCTCTTGATATCCTGGGCTCAGGTCTGGACAGGGTGTTGGAGGTGGCCCGGTTCGGGATGGGTTCCCCGGGCAAAAAGTCTGTGGCGTAATCATAAGGTCTATGGGGCAGTAATGACTTGGCCTTACTCTTGCTAAGCACTAGGCTCTGACTGTGGTACCCTTTGGGTTCCTGGCTAACATCAATGGGATCCGTGGAAAGTGCTGGAGATGAACTAGGAGGAACGGCTGACTGTAAACAGCAGGAGTGACAATTAGGGGACCAGGATTCTACTCGAAGTTTGGACCAGTTAATATGGGGGTTATGTTGCTGTAGCCAAGAAAAACCTAAAACGATGGAGGACTGCTTTATGGGAAAAACATAAAAAGTAGCTTGTTCTCTATGCTTTCCAGAAGTAACTAACTCCACGGGTCTGGTTCGATGAGTAACCTTGGGAAGACTCTTACTGTCCAGGGCGGAAACCTGGAGTGGAAAAGGAAGAGGCTCCACCTCTAACCCAGCCTGCTTGACGAAGGTAGAATCAATTAAGTTAAAGTCGCAACCGGAGTCCACCAGAGCGCAAAAGTGAAGAGAGTCGCGGCTAGTAAAGATTGCTGCGGGTAGGGAAAATCGTGGGGCTAACATGGGTTGGTTCTGGGCTGGGTCCGTTGGGTTCCCCACTACAGTTGATGAGGCAGTCGAGGCAGGGAGGCAGAGATCGGTGGAGGGTGAGCAGGGTTCGATCGGCGCTCTGGAGGAATGGAGGTGGAGCAGCTGCCAGCTGAGACTTCTTGAGGAGGTTGATCAACGAAGAGTCTTGGAAGGTTCCTGGGAACGTGGAGAACTTCGGAGTGGGAGTCCGAAGAGGAATAACCACAGCACAAGGAAAACTCACAGTTAACGGTGGAACGTTTTAGTGTGTGGAGAAGTTGGCCGGCTGAGTCATACCACAAGGGCAGTATCACTCTGGCGTCGGAGTGCTGGCAGCCGTCTCATTAATTACTTGCCTTTCTGCAATCAGCCTCCACCTGTTGGAGAGACGGAGTAGGAGCCCATACCAGGAGCCGCTCCACAGATCCTTACAGTTATGGCTTACTAGTCCAAGCATGAATAACACTGCAGTTTTGAATGCTTATGGTAAAGTAGATCTAGTCTGATATGGAGTGAAATTGAATGTCTGAGAATCATGATGCAGCGTGGCTGCAATTGTACCATCTGCATCGCCAATTTCCCCGTCTCCAAAAGGAGCATAAGTATGGGTGAGAGTTTTCATCAATGACCGCACATTATGATGTCAAGTTTTTCTTTATAGATCACTGCCTTTGCATAAAAAAGTGACATATTTAAGATCTAGTCCCCGTTTTCTGCAAACACAAGCTTTATTAATGAGACCCCACATCACGTTAAAACCATTACTGAGGGTGTACTTTCTTTTCACCATGATTATTTGCCCCAAAATACTCTGCTTGTCCAAAACACTTAAAGGAACAATAAGCGAAATGTCATTATTTTAGAAAGGAAGAACTAAAATTTTCTTTTAGGAAAACCAAAATGGTATCTTTTTAAATAGAATACAGTATGACGTCAGACACCATCTCTCTGTGTTGTTCTCCAGTCTCTTGTGTACAGTGCTGGGCCGGCCGCGTATGCATGTACGTGATTGTGAACAGCTGCCACTCAGGGCTTAGCCACTCGCTCCCCATAAAATGCCACATCCGCATTCACCTGCAGAAAACCATTATTACCACGAAAAACAAAACAAAACAATGGTCTCTGACAAAGAAGTTGTCCGATAAGGAAAGAGACCAAACAAGGATTAAGATTGGCCCCGCGTTTCTATGGTGGATAGCACTTCGAAAGCAGAGGCAGCTCCAGCTTAACTCTGAGGTAGCTATTCTCCTCTAGACAGGTGAGTAACATCCATCCACCATTTTCTAACACGCCTATCCCTTGAAGGGTGCTAGTGCCTATCTCCAGCTGTCAATGGGCGAGAGGCGGGGTACACCCTGGCCAGGTCGCCAGTCTATCGCAGCAGGTGAGTAAAGGCATGAAGTCAAATGCTTTTGTTGTTTTAGTTGGTGTTACAGTCTTGTTAGACTTGTGTTACTATGTTGATTCAATTCAATGTAATGCTACAATTGTGGCATGTGGGTTGATTGTTGGAGTTTGACTAGTAATGGGCCAGGCATAACTGTTATGTGAGGCGAGTTATATAAAATTGAAAAGGATAACTGGTCTGTTGCTTAGATTTTGGAGGTAGAGAGAGGTGTGGATGGCAACTTATTTTGGTCTACAGACAGTGCTCAACAGGGCACCTAATGGTGAAATTTCACTTATTGTTCTTTTAAGGAATGTTTAACAAGGGACTGCAATATTTTTATTTTTGTGCCTGTGAAATCCAAAAGAATTTTAAATTATTCTTATTTACCAAAAAACTAAGTCAGCTGTGCTCTTTTCTCTGTTCATATCCACTCAACCCTCAGAAGGCATTTTCTATGGCTATCCTGAAGCACGTTTGATTTTAGGAATTATTTTTCATCTTATTATATTAAGATTATTATTAAACATAAGTTGCAAGTTTAGGTTGAGGTGTTTCTGCTGCATTCAGTTTAATGCATTACTCCAAAATATAAAAATTTCACCTTTATAAACTTTTTTCCACCAAAAGTTGTAGAATTTGTTAACAATTCTCTATGTGTCACAAGATAGCTAATGTAAAATTGAGTGGTCTCAAGGGAGTGACACTGATGAAGCTGAACTGTGACACATAAAGATGTGATAAGATGCATCTTCCTATGTATTAAAGGAGGTATTTCTAACTAAAAAGCACTTAATTTTTAAGAATACACATTTATCTAAGTGTGTCAGTATATTTAAAATCTTTTTTACAGGACATTGTAGTACATATAAATCAGAACCATGCATCATGTAACTGCTTAATTTTCTCACTGAGTTTCCCTTTCCTTGTTGCTCTCTTACCTTTACGAACATTCCCATCAGTGGTTCGCTGAAACTCCCCGGCACTCAGAAGAAAGCATGCACGGTCATGTGGGTATCGTTCACGGCTGGTGGTAGAGCCAAGTCCTCCAGTGACTGGACTGCGCTCATCCCCAAGAACCTGGTCTATGGTAGGACAGTCCTCATTGGCCAAAGCTGCTGCGTTGGCAGCTGCATCACCATTCTGCTTAGAGTCTTAGAAAAGGGATGAAGAAAATGTAGGGAGAGGTGGAACATCAGTAAAGTGACAAAGTGAAAGGAAAAAACAGATAACAGTTACTACAAAAATGGTAAAACAAAAGTATAGTTAATCAATTGAAGATGAAATATTTCTGGAAAGAGAGAAGAGAAAAACAAATATAAAAAATGGTTTGCACTGAGAACAAGTAAATGATAGTCACAATTAAAACGTAATATTTAAAATAGCCGAATATCTTTAGAGGCAATATTAATATATTGGACTGTCCCAGCCAGAGAGACTAGCTAAAAATAAGCTACTGTCTAAAAATAAGCTACTAGCCAGATTGCAGCTCAATGCAAAAATCGATGAAGATAAATGGCCAAAAGAAATCGAATGGAGACATGCTTTACCGCAGTAATAAAAAGGTTATAAAATATTAAATTGAATGTTGGGAAGGGCTGTGATGGACTGGCGATCTGTCCAGGGTATACCTTGTGTCCCAAAGACTACTGAAGATAGATACCAGGTCCCCCTGCTATCCTGCATGAATAAGTCGTTATAGAGAATCGATGGATGGAAGGATGTTGGGTGTCAATAATTTTCATTGTCATTTTTGTTGTTGTTTAAATGTAAATGATCATGTTTAACCACAAATTCCAAAGTTTCTAACTGTAGCATCAATCCAACAAAACTGTTGTTTAACTCAGTAGAAGGACAATGATATAGCTCTGTTCCTGGCATGTGTTTTAATGCGTGCAAACCTTTGAAAGATCAGGCCTTATGTATCTTTTACACAGTTTTCACATTCTTTCAAAATATTTGATATGCTTCTAACATATTTCTATTGTTTTATCTCATGTTATCACAATTTCATAAATTAGTTTTATGTTTGATGTTGCTTGAGTGTAGGAAGGCATGCAGTACTCTTAGTACTCAGTAGATGGGTTTATCCTGGGTTGCTTTCTTCACAGTGATACCCCAATGCTTTGCTTTGCTTTCTCAGGTCCTGTTGAGGGGGTGGCATTGCATGCAGTAAGAAGAACTGTCCACCACAAGGGTGGATTAAGGAGCATTAAGGAGACTTAGGCTGCTGGGGAACATCACTATCTATTTTTCTCACTCTGCTGAGTTCTCCTACTGTTCTCCAATTTGCATTGTTGGTTCTTATTTCAACTTTTACCTTTTTCCTTTATAGTTGGTACACCTGTTCTGACGTTCTGTTAGCTGTGACACCATCGGGGTGTCTGTGTTTTTTTGTGTCTCTGATCTATCTTCTATAACCCCCCAGTCTGTCGAGACAGATGACCATTCACACCATTCATTTTCACCCTGTACACTTCAGACTTCCAACACAAGTCTGACTCCTGTTATCTACAGAAATACTCAGATGACTCTGCTGTTGTTGTGGTTGTATAAGAGATGGATAAGAAGCTGAGTACAGAGAGCTGGCATGGTGTGGAAGCAATCATCTCATCTTGAATGTGAACAAAACAAAAGAGATGTTAGTAGATTTCAGGAGAAACAGGAATAAATCAAACCCAATTTCCATCATGGGAGAAGAATTGGAGGTGGTTGAGGAATATAAATACTTCGGTGTTCATTTAGACTAGACTGGATTGGAGACTCAACAGTGAAGCCATCTACAAAAAAGGACAGAACAGAAGCCAAGATCCTTCAAGGTTTGCAGAAAGATGCTGCATATGTTCTATATGTCTGCTGTTGAGGGCGTCATCTCCTCTGCCATCATCTGTTGGGGCAGCAGCATCAGAGCTATGGACCTAAAAAGGCTCAACAACTAGATAGAAAAGACTGGTTCTGTTCTGGGGACGACTCTGAAACCTCTGGAGACAATGTTGCAAAGAAGGATTTTGCATAAAATCAAGAAAATTATGGACAATCCTGAACATCCTCTTCCTGACATTGTCATTGGAAAACAGAGTCTCTTCAGTCAAAGGCTTCTTCAGATTGGTTGTAAAATGGACCGCTACAGAAGTTTTTTCTTGCCCACAGCCATCACCATCTATAATAACTCCTTGACAAAATGAGTTACATCGACATTTAATTTCCCTTTGGGATAAGTAAAGTATTTTTTAACTGAATTTAATTAAGCAAGAAAGTACAACCCCAAACTTGATCTGTGCAGTCAGATCACAAGGATTGTGAGCCAATTTTAACTTTGCTCAGACTTGTCGGGAATGGCAGAAACCCGCTTACAGACTGCAGTCTCACTGGGGAGCTGCAGAGTTTTACCCCCGCTGCTGCTGCTGCTGCATGTTGTCGGCCAGACCATCTGTGATTTACCGCAGATTGGATCTGTTGGTCGCAACTGAAAAGTCAATATATAAGCATTTAATAAGTTAGTGGGGGATATCTGCCCATAACAGATATCAAATGTGAAAATCTTGGGTGGATGGTTTCAGCGTTTTCAGTTAATTCTAACACTGTGTGTGTGTGCTAAATAAATGTGTATTTTTTTATTTGCAATATTATAATTTTTATTACACAAAATTCATCACACAGTTTCTCCTATGGCATGCCCTTTATGACTTTCTTAAACATGCAAATATAATATGATCAAACTTACCTGCCCTGTTTATTTCAATGATCTCTTCTTGTGCCAGTGGGCAGTCTCCAGTAACCATCATGCTGCCAGATTCCACCATGCCTGGCCCAAGTACATTGCCCATTAATCTATGTGGGGAAGCAGTTGCCATTGCCAGAGCATCTGGCTTGCAGTAATTAGGACTTCCTGGTTGAGGTGCTCTTGGGATGTGCTTGTTCCTCTTCTTTGGAAGCTTCTGCTTTGCCATGGCCAACGAGTAGTACATCCCAAAGTTGTTGACAATAACAGGCACAGGCATAGCAATGGTCAGCACACCCGCCAAGGCACATAGGGCACCCACTAGCATTCCTGACCATGTTTCAGGGTACATATCTCCATATCCAAGAGTAGTCATTGTCACCACAGCCCACCAGAAGCCAATGGGAATGTTCTTAAAGTTGGTGTGGGCTGCAGCAGTTGGATCATCAGGATCAGCTCCAATACGTTCAGCATAGTAGATCATAGTAGCAAAGATGAGGACGCCCAGCGCCAGGAAAATGATTAGTAGCAAGAACTCATTGGTACTTGCCCGCAAAGTGTGGCCCAAGACCCGTAAACCGACAAAATGGCGGGTTAGCTTGAATATACGCAGGATACGGACAAAACGTACCACACGTAGGAAGCTTAACACATCTTTGGCTGTCTTAGAGGATAGGCCACTCAGTGCTACCTCCAGGTAAAAGGGAACTATAGCCACAAAGTCTATGATGTTAAGGGCGCTACGGAAGAACTCAGCCTTGTCAGGGCAAAAGATGACACGTGCCACCACTTCAATAGTGAACCAAATGACACAGACACCCTCCACATATGTCAGCCATCCATCTGTGACAACTTCATATACAATCTGTAAAGTAAACGGAAAAAATGATTAGCAGACTTAATTAATTAGTAAGTGGAATGTACTTACCTTTTGATTGATTGCAATGTATGGAAGGCATCTCATTTTACATGTTATTTATGGTTTCTTGGTTGGACTTAATAAAGCACAATTTACTTTGTAGTTCTTTGTTTTATGTCTGAATAAATAGAGATGAAATTTAAAAAAATCTAAATAATATATTTTTGGTAGCATTACCTGCCTCTCCCATTTGGATAAAAAACAATCATTGACAATTATTCTCATATCTTGTTGCATTGCAGATGCAGCTATTATATAGTCATCTCAGCAATCAAAGAAATAAGGCAGCACAAATATCAAACAGTGCCTATAAGATATGGTGAGTAATCTAAAGCTTATCACATGCTAAATACACTTAACCACTATGTTCTTAATAATGTTCTTAATAATAACTAATAAATAATTGCTGTACCTCCTCACGTGTTACGTTGCCAACAGTGACATTTTCAGTTTTGTTGTAGATAGTGTTGAAAGCCTCATGGGTCTCCAAGCAGAAGGTGGATATAGAGAGAAGGATGAAGAACAGCGAGGCAAAGGCCACATACTGCAGAAAGAGAAACCGGGACAATGGCAAACCAGAAACATGTTACATTCGCACCTCAAGCCTATGTATTTATTCAGATAACAAGATGTAAAACTAACTTCCTTGTCCCAAAAACATCTGGAATAAGTGTTTTTCAGCTGCAATTTAGTATTTATATTTTGCAGACAAGACAGAGGAGAGTTTGAGCCATTGTGGCACATGCAGTGTGATAAAACTGCCAAAAGGGGGCAAAAATAGCATGTAGATCAGAGCAGATGAATGCTCATAATCCAGAAAAATAAATGTGCTGACTGTGGAAATCCTATAGATAATAAAGAGATTGATATTAATTATTAGGTCTGAAAAACTACGAAGAAAAGGTTTCTGCAAACATATTTAAAAATATTTTTTTCAAGATTATGTAAAAAGAAAACTAAGAACTATGAACACATTAAGGAAATATGAAAGTGGTGTGTTCAATGAGTTTTATTACAAATTCACAAAGACAAAGTACTTATAAAATGGATGATTACCTTATTTTAAGAATACTGATGCACATGCACACACACATGCATGCATAGTGTGGACTGTTCTTTGACTTCCATAGACTTCCATTTATATTCAAGCCACTCTATGGCCTAACCCTAACCTTTATCAGTTTATACCTAAACCCACCCTAACCTAAACATAATTGACACCTTATTTCTAATGCCAACTCCAGCACAGAAAAAGTGAGGACTTTTTTAGGTCCTCGCTTTACATCAAAGTCTTCACTTTACTAGTAAAATGAGTAAGTGAGCTGCAAGTACAAGAACACACACACAAAACTTGGCTTTTTATGTTCTGTACCATAAGGTAGATTCATCTGCAGTAGCTGTGTTTGGTATTTTGGAGTCTCTACTGCAGTCTAATGCCTCCTGTAATTCATCCCTTCTCTCTGCTGTCTTTGTTTAAATGCATTTAGTGAATATATAACATGAAAGTCTATTACATGCTACTTTTATCAATTACAGGCAACATGTTGATGATCTATTTAGCATCTAAAAAGGATAACAAGGCTACAACATCTCTTTATTAAGAAAGTATCAATCATTCCAAATAAATCATTCATAGAAAGTTTAATTCTTGTATAAACGCACTCAGTACTAAATGTAAATGTTATTGTTACAAAGTGGTGTAGTGTAGGACTCAAAACTTGGCAGGTAGTACAAGAGCGCCGCAAGCGGCACTGTAGGGGCAACAGACCCCGGAGTCAGATCCACCAAGCGCCCCACTCCGGGCGCCCCCAGAGCCCCAGGAACCCCTCCACCCAGCCACTGCGCCCTGCAGGAAGCAACCCACCGCCCCCCATTCCACTAAGTGATGGTGCTAATCAAAGGAGCCCAAAGAGATCGATCAGATGTGGATGCAGATGCTGTCTCAAAATTAATATGATCCAACAAAAGATCTCTATACTGATTGATACTGAGATTTTCCTTACTTTTCCAATTCATGAGGATAGTTTTCTTTAGGATAGCGATACATAATGCAGTGAAAACCATGTAAACTATTTTATTCCCCAGAGGGCTTTCCTCAAAATTACAGAGCAAGCAAACTGATGGGGAAGGTGAGATTTTACAACTCAAGCACTTTGATAAGTCCTTACATATCCGTGTCCAGAACCTCTCGACTGGTGTGCATAACCATAACGCATGAATATAATTATCAGGATGATTGCCTATGCAGTGTGGACAGATATTAGATTGTGCCAAACCCATCTTGAATAATCTTTGTCCTGTGTAGTGTACTCTGTGAAGGATTTTGTATTGTATTAGTTATAAGTTGGTGTTTCTAGTCAATTTGAAAGTTCTTAGACATATCTGAGCCCAGAAGTTTTGTTCAAAGCTAACTGATAAATCCTCTTCCCATTTCATAATAGGAAGAGATATTGAATCATCTATTTTAGTCAGTGTCCTGTATGATTTAGATAGTAGTTTGGGGGGTTTAAATCTAGGAACTCTAATATATTAGTTGGGATTTGTAAACCACCTTTAATATGCTTACATTTATTTCTAATTTTAGATTTAAGTTGTTCATATTCCAAAAATAAATTTTTACTAATGCCATATTGCATATTTAGTTTGGAAAACTTGATGAACTCGGTTCCGTCAAGTAAATTTTCCAGATATTTAATACCTTTATTCTTCCAGTATGTAAAGTTTAACATATTATTATTTTGTAGGATGTCAGGGTTGTTCCAGATGGGTGTACGACTGCATGGGATAAATGATGACTTCGTCATTTTAAGAAACTCCCACCATGCAGTCAGAGTAGAGCTGATGTTAATATTTTTAAAGCATGTATGCCGTTTTATGTTTGAGCTAATAAACGGCAAATCTGAAATCGTGATATTATTGCATATTTTCTGTTCTATATCTATCCAGGGCTCGTCTAAAGGATTATGTTTTTTCCATTTAGTGATATATTGTAGTCTATTTGCTAAGTAGTACTTATGGAAGTTAGGCAGATCTAGTCCCCCTCTGTCTTTAGTTTTCTGTGGTGTCTTTAAGCTGATACGGGGTGGTTTATCTTTGGGGCAAGAGTCTAGAGATTTAAACCAGTCAGATGATGGTTTATTGGGGATCATTGAAAATAAGTAATTAATTCTAGGTAATACCATAATTTTAATCGAAGCTACCCTACCCATGAGTGAAATTGGAAGTGATTTCCATCTATCCAGGTCTTCTTCTATCTTTTTTAAAAGTGGGATGTGTCAAGTCGAGACGCTCGACTCTGCCTCATCGGGGCCGTCCACAACGGCGCCCGCCTCTGACTTCTCTGTTCGGCCAGAGCCGCAGACTGCGGACTTCAAACCGCTCGACTCGTCGGGGCCGTCCACCACGTCGCCCGCCTCTGACTTTTCTGTTCAGCCGGAGCCGCCGATCGCGGTCTCCGGGCCGCTTGACTCTGCCTCGTCGGGGCCGCCCTCCTCGAGGGTTTAGTCGGGCGATGCTGCTCGACCTCCACGAAGACTTTTTCTTTCTTTGTTTAGCAGCCGTTTTTGCATGCGCCCTTAAGGCCAGTGCCATCTGTTTATTTTATTAAAGCTCACCTTAGTTTAGAGTTATTTAGGATACCTCAGTTTGGAATTAATTAGGGGGTTCTTTGTTTTCTTAGGGTTCTTAGTCTCTGTTTTGTCTTAGTTTTCCCTGCTCTGTTTTAGGATTCTATACTTTGGCTTAGTTTTCTAGCCTTGCTTAGCGTTCTCATTTTAGCGTTAGTGTTCTGGTTTTCACATTAGTGTACTTGTTCGTGTCCTAGTTTTCTTGTTTTGCTTTAATTTCTACTTTAGCTTTAGTTTCAGGTTTTGCTTTAGTGTTTTGTTTTGGTTTAATGGTTTAGCTTTAGTTTTTTCTTTGTGTTATCCCTGCTCTAGTTTTGCCTTTATTTTCTAGTTCTTGGTTTGATTCTTTATTTTGTTGTGCGCTTTATGGGTCCCTGTGCTCTCCCAGTGCTCCTTAGGTTTTAAGCGCTCCTTAAGGGCCTAGCGCCCCTTAGGTTCTCGTCCCTGGTTTTGAGCTCTTACGCTCCTTTACTTTGTCTGGTTTGAACCTCCTAGTTTTTTGTTTTGGCCCCAAATTCTTCTGTTTCCCGGCGTGATATGATGCCCTACGTCCCCAGTGTTTTGGGATTTTTCTATTTTCTGGCGTTAGAACGCTTTCTCTCTCAGGCTTCTTGGTTCCCCGCCGTGTTAGGACGCCCTCCGTTCTTGGTTCCCCGGCGTGTTAGGACGCCCTCCGTTCTTGGTTCCCCGGCGTGTTAGGACGCCCTCCGTTCTCGGTTCCCCGGCGTGTTTAGACGCCCTCCGTTCTCGGTTCCCCGGCGTGTTTAGACGCCCTCTGTTCTCGGTTCCCCGGCGTGTTTGGGCGCCCTCTGTTCTCGGTTCCCCGGCATGTTAGTACGCCCTCTGTTCTTGTTCCCTGGCGTTTTAGATGTTCCTGCTTCCCCTGTGCCCCTGCATTTCCCTCACGGCACGGCGTTCTCGTCCCTTGTGCCCCGGCATTTCCCTCACGCCCCGGCGTTTCCCCCACGCCCCGGTGTTCTCTTCCCCAAGCCCGGCGTTTCCCTCACGCCCCGGCGGGTTTCCCCTGGCGTTTCTGTATACCAGTCGTGCTCCAGCATGTGTTGTTGAGCCCTGGTGTTTTTAGTACGCCTGTTCTTCCCTCTGGCGCTGTCGTGCGCCCGTTCCTTCCCTCTGGCGCTTTCGTGCGCCCGTTCCTTCCCCCTGGCGCTGTCGTGCGCCCGTTCCTTCCCTTTGGCGCTGTCGTGCGCCCGTTCCTTCCCTTTGGCGCTGTCGTGCGCCCGTTCCTTTTCCTTTGGCGCTGTCGTGCGCCCGTTCCTTTCCCTTTGGCGCTGTCGTGCGCCCGTTCCTTCCCTTTGGCGCTGTCGTGCGCCCGTTCCTTCTCTTTGGCGCTGTCGTGCGCCCGTTCCTTCCCTTTGGCGCTGTCGTGCGCCCGTTACTTCCCCTTTGGCGCTGTCGTGCGCCCGTTACTTCCCCTTTGGCGCTGTCGTGCGCCCGTTACTTCCCCTTTGGCGCTGTCGTGCGCCCGTTACTTCCCCTTTGGCGCTGTCGTGCGCCTGTTCCTTCTCCTTTGGCGCTGTCGTGCGCCCGTTCCTTTCCCTTTGGCGCTGTCGTGCGCCCGTTCCTTTCCCTTTGGCGCTGTCGTGCGCCCGTTCCTTTGCCTTTGGCGCTGTCGTGCGCCCGTTCCTTCCCTTTGGCACTGTCGTGCGCCCGTTCCTTCCCTTCGGCGCTGTCGTGCGCCCGTTCCTTTCCCCTGGCGTTGTCGTACGCCTGTTCTTCCCTCTGGCGTTAGAATGCCTGTTCCTTCCCATTAGCCTTGTGGCGATGTTCGCCTGTCATGCCCGTTTTTGCCTTGTGGCGATGCTCGCCTGTCATGCCCGTTTTTGCCTTGTGGCGATGCTCGCCTGTCATACCCGTTTTTGCCTTGTGCCGATGCTCGCCTGTCATGCCCGTTTTTGCCTGGTGGCGATGTTCGCCTGTCAACGTCAGTTAGACGCCCTTTGTTTTGCCTACCAGCGTCTGTTAGACGTCCTTTGTTTTGCCTACCAGCGTCTGTTAGACGTCCTTTGTTTTGCCTACCAGCGTCTGTTAGACGTCCTTTGTTTTGCCTACCAGCGTCTGTTAGACGTCCTTTGTTTGGTTTATCAGGGATTGTTAGAAACCCTTTTTAGTTCGCCCTAGCGGGTAGTTTTGGTTTGATTTTAGCCCACCATCCTAACTTCCCTCCACCCACCCAGGTTAGATCAGCTTGGTTATGACTCTTGCCCTCCATCCTGCCTTCCCTCCACCCACCCTGGTTCGGTCACTTTGTAGTTTGTTTTGTTTGATTTTAGGCCGTCCAGAGTCCAGCCTTGGGGGGGAGGTAATGTCATGGTTGAGTTTTGGTTTGGCTTTGTTTTTCTGTTATTTTCATTTTTTCATCTCTTTTGGGTTAGGTTTGACTTCATTTATTGTTAGTTTTCATTGTCATCAGTTGTTTTCTGTCATCTTCACTTCACGCCTCAGCAGTCAGTCACACCTGTTAACATTTACTAGTTAATTAGCCAGACTCTTGTTTCACCTGTTAAGTGCTCTATTTAAACCTCCCTCTGCCTTCAGTTCAGCACTGGGCCGTCTTCTGCTATCCACCACTCCATGCCAGTCCCGCTGTAAGTCTTTGTGTTCTGCTGTTCGTTCCTGGAGAAGCTCTGCTCTTTGTCCAGGTGTCTTCTGTGATTTGCTAACCTGACAAGCTGCTCCGGAGAAGCTCTGCTCTGTGCCCTGGTGTCTCCTGTGAACGGCTAACCTGACTAGCTGCTCCGGAAAGGCTCTGATCTGTGCCCTGGTGTCTCCTGAGAACTGCTAACCTGTCAAGCTGCTCTGGTGAAGCTCTGTTCTGTGTCCTGGTGACTCCTGATAACTGCTAACCTGACTAGCCGCCCTGAGTCCTGGTGTTGCTATGAGGCCTGCTAGCCGAGCAGCACCTAGTGAGTGTGGACTTTCTCTCCGGGCCGTCAGCTCCTGCCATCACCTACATCCCTGACCTTCTGCAGTCCTGTACCTCCGGTCTTCATCATCCAGCATACTTCATTTAAATAAAACTCTTAAACTTTAGTCCTGTGTGCGATTCCTGAATTCGTCGGTAAACAAAACCCTGACAGGATGTGGTTAGATTTTACTAAATCCGCAAGTTTAGACGACACAGTAATACCCAAATATGTAATATTTCCTGATCGCAAATGTAAATCTAGGGGGTTTTGGAAAGAGCAATTAATTGGCAGTACCGTAGATTTAGACCAGTTTATAGAGTAATCTGAAACCTTTGAGAAGGATTCTAGTAATCTAATTACTTGAGAAAGGGAAGAGTTTGAGTGCTGAAGATAGAGTAATACATCATCAGCATAAAGACTAATCTTATGCTCTATATTCATGCATTTTATACCTTTAATAACCTTTGTTTGTCTAATTGTTGCTGCTAGAGGTTCAATAAAAATGGCAAAAAGTGAGGGGGAAAGCGGGCATCCTTGCCTAGTGCCACTCTGGAGACAAAAGCTGGAAGATGTTTGATTATTTGTCCTGACACGGGCTGTAGGAGAGCTGTATAAAATTTTTAACCAATTTATAAAAAAATTGCCAAAACCAAATTTATGTAGAGTAGCGAATAAAAAATTCCAATTTACTCTATCAAATGCTTTTTCTGCATCTAAAGACATTATATTAGTTTTATTATTTGTACTGTAAAGCTTCCTGAACTTCAACTGTTGTCAGCGATGAGTCCAGTGTCGTTCTTTGGTTATCTGATAGTTTAGGAAGTGTAATTTTATCCAGAAATTGCTTGATGTCATTGTCTGATGGATTTATCTGTGATGTGTATAAAGATTTGGAGAAATCTCGGAAGGTGTTGTTTATACATTCTGGATCATGTAATGTATTACCAGTTGAGTCTGTAACTGCAAATATAGTTGTTTTCTCTTTATTTATTTTTAGCTGATTAGCTAAGAAGCTTCCTGACTTATTGCCATGTTCAAAATTTTCTAATCGAAGTTTTTGTATTAGAAATTTATTTTGCTTTTCAATATAATGGTTTAAGTCTAGTTTTATTTTACGGATTTTACCCAACTTTCCCTCTTCCTGGGAAGTTTCTAGTAACTTGAGTTTTTCTTCTAATTCCTGAATCTTCTTGTTTTCTATCTTCTTTTTGTGAGATGAGAATGAAATTATATTACCTCTCATCACTGCTTTCCCTGCTTCCCAAAGTATAGATGCTGAAGTGCCTGGCAGATCAAGTATGAAGCCCACTCTTCTTTGAAAAATGTATTAAATTCTTCATCTTTAAGCAGCGATGTATTAAATCTCCAGCTCTTGTTTTGTTGGGTTATTTTTTTATTTGTTAGGGTTAAAGTAACAGGAGCATGATCACTAATAGCAATAGGATGAATTACAGCATCTGAAACGTCCGACAGCAGCGAGCTGCTGATTAAGAAATAGTCCAAACGCTGAGGTTCTGAGGGATGGAGCATTGGAGATGACTGGGACTGTGAAAGTTGGCGGCATGGACGTGGTTGTAGCTATGAGGAAACATGGTGATTACCATGATAGAGGCTGTGGCAGAGGTAAAAAAAAAAACAAAAAAACTATTGACTTAGATTGCACTTTGATGGCAAGACACTTTCTTTAGCATAGGAAGTTATGAGGGCTGAAATAAATGCTCAAGGTTGGTATGTTAACAATTATAGCTTGAAATTCCTAAGGTGAATAGGTTGACTAGAATAAAGAAGAACCATTTTTTGGCCCACAATGGGGAAACTCAGGTGTATCAGCAGCAGGTAGGAGAAAAGGTCCACAGAATAAGAGAAAATACTGTACAGTTCTCAAGACAACGGCGTACTCAAATTAAAGAAAATGTGCAACTGCGTAAGGTGACCCAAAAGTGTATACATGTTTACGTGTAATGGTGCATAAAAAGCAGCAACAGACTTTCTACAAAAAAAAAAATATCTTTGAAAATGACAATAGGAATGTAGACAACTTATTGAACTTGCTGGGAGCTGTGATGGTTAGAAAGTCCATCACAGCTCTTCAGGAGTGCCCTCACTATATCAAAAGATCTCAGTCTCTTTAGTAGGTAGACTACCCTGACCCTTTCTGTAAAAAGCATCAGTCCAAGTTATTAATCAGGTGAACATCCAGGTACTTATAAGAGTCTTTTATATCAATTTCAGTTCACTGGGTGTTCACTGCGGTTAGATATTATTCAGGTGAACATCCAGGTACTTATAAGAGTCTTTTATATCAATTTCAGTTCACTGGGTGTTCACTGCGGTTAGATATTACATAAAGCTACAGGCGTTTGGAGTTGTTGAAAGCTGTTATTGGTAAAATAACAACGATTCTTAGACATTGTGTAAGTAATACATATGACAAACATAGCTATGGACACGGATACCAATAAAGGAAACGGCCAGTTATCTCCAGGCAAGATGTACACTTGGATAATCTTGGACCATCTGCTATTGCACAGTCTGGCAGATAGTACCGAAGCTGTGTCCTCGGCCCTGCTTTCTTCACCATCTTCCCCCATGACTGCTCTGCTATCCACCCCACAAAAATGGTTGTGCAGCACAGATACAAGCACCGCATTGAGGATCACTTCAGCAGCAACAACCCATGCAACATTTGGAGAGGCATCAGCATCTTCACAGTGTGCTCTGCTCCTAAATCAGTGAGTACCTCACCAACAGCCCCGAGGTGGTGAGGATAGGGAAACGCACATCTGCCCCACTTATCCTCAGCACTGGGCTGTGTTCTCAGCCCTGTTCTCTTCACCTTCTTCACCCACAACTGTTCTCACCCCAAAAACGTAGTTGTGAAGTTTGTGGACGACACCACTGTGGTGGGTCTCATATCCAATAATGATGAGACCCACTACAGAGAGGTCCACAATCTTACACAGTGGTGCTCCAGGAACAACCTCATCCTGAACACCAGTAAAACAAAGGAGGTTATAATGGAATACAGGAGGGCCAGGACACGCTCCTGTTTATAGAAGGGGCAGTGGTGGAGCGCGTGGACAGCATAAAATTCCTGGACCTCTCCTGAACTGAGAACACCTCCCATGTGGTGAAAAAGGCCCAACAGCAGCTCTTATTCCTCAGGAAATTGAAACAGACTGGACTTTCCACTAAGCTGTTAAAACACTTTTACAGAACTATAACAGAAAGCATTTTATGTCTCAGCGTAACAGTGTGGTTTGGGAATTGCACAGTGCAGAAGAGGGAGAATTTAGCACAGGTGGTGAGCACAGAACAGGGGATTGCCATAGTATAAACGGGCCTTACAAGATCAAATACAGGACCAGATGCAATGCCACATATCCCACCAACTTAGGCATTGCACTGTTTGACCCACTTAAATCAGGTAAACCTTTCAGAAACATTAAATCAAAAACTAATAGACTCATTATTAGGCCCGTTTACACTACACTTTTTTAACCGAGCCGAGACCAGTCCGAGCTCGGTAACCGAGGTAACTCTTGTGTGTAAACGGTCAGCAGACTGAACCAGACCGCGCTAAACATAACCGGACCGCGCTAACTGCAGACCAGCTCTTGGGTAGGTCTCGGCCTGGTTCTATTTTATCCCGGTTTCTGATAACGAAGAGCGCATGAGCAGACCGCGTCATGCCCTTACAGTCAGCTGACTGTCAGCGGGTTTTCCGTCGTGTCTGGCTGCACGTCCCGATTCAATTCAATTTTCAATTCAATTCAATTCAATTTTATTTATATAGCGCCAAATCATGAAACATGTCATCTCAAGGCACTTTACAAAATCAAGTTCAATCATATTATACAGATTGGGTCAGATTATACAGATTGGTCAAAATGTCCTATATAAGGAAACCAGTTGATTGCATCAAAGTCCCGACAAGCAGCATTCACTCCTGGGGGACCGTAGAGCCACAGGGAGAGTCGTCTGCATTGTACATGGCTTTGCTGCAATCCCTCATACTGAGCAAGCATGAAGCGACAGTGGGAAGAAAAACCACCCATTAACGGGAAAAAAAAAACCTCCGGCAGAACCGGGCTCAGTATGAACGGTCATCTGCCTCGACCGACTGGGGTTACAGAAGACAGAGCAGAGACACAACAAGAGAGACAAAAAAGCACAGAAGCACACATTGATCTAGTAATCTGTTCTACATTAGATGGTAATAGTCGGTGATCTGTCCTCCCTGGATGATTTCACAGTCAACAGAACGTCAGACCAGGTGTACCTACTATGAAGAAAAAAGAGAGAGAACAAAAAGTTAAAAGCTGAAATGACAACAGTCATTTCAATGTAATGCAATGCAAATCTGGAGAACAGTAGACTGGAGAACAGTAAAAATCAGTAGAGTGAGAAAAGTAGGCCCTGATGTCCTCCAGTAGCCTAAGCCTATAGCAGCAAAACTATAAAGGTAGCTCAGAGTAACATGAGCCACTCTAGTTATAAGCTTTGTCAAAAAGGAAAGTTTTAAGATTAGTCTTAAAAGTAGACAGGGTGTCTGCTTCACGGACCAAAACTGGGAGTTGGTTCCACAGGAGAGGAGCCTGATAGCTAAAGGATCTGCCTCCCATTCTACTTTTAGAGACTCTAGGAACCACCAGCAGACCTGCAGTCTGAGAGCGAAGTGCTCTGTTAGGAACATACGGAGTAATCAGAGCTCTGATATATGATGGAGCTTGATTATTAAGGGCTTTATACGTTAGAAGAAGAATTTTAAATTCTATTCTTGATTTAACAGGAAGCCAATGAAGGGAAGCTAAAATTGGAGAAATATGATCCCTCTTGTTGATTTTCATCAGAACTCTTGCTGCAGCATTTTGGATAAGCTGAAGACTTTGAATTGCATTTTGTGGACTTCCTGATAGTAAAGAATTACAATAGTCCAGCCTTGAAGTAACAAATGCATGGACTAGTTTTTCAGCATCACTCCTGGACAGAATGTTTCTAATTTTGGCGATATTCCGGAGGTGAAAAAAGGAAACTCTGGAAACCTGTTTAATATGGGATTTAAATGACATGTCTTGGTCAAAAATAACACCAAGGTTTTTTACTTTATTACCAGAGGCCAAGTTAATGTCATCCAGATTAAGTGATTGGTTAAGAAGTTTATTTTTTGAGGACTCTGGCCCAAAGATTACAACTTCGGTCTTGTCAGAATTTAGATGCAGGAAATTTAAAGTCATCCAGCTTTTGATGTCATCAAGACATGACTGCAGTCGAAGTAATTGATTGGATTCATCAGGATTTATGGATAGATATAGCTGAGTGTCATCAGCATAACAGTGGAAATTAATCCCATGCTGTCTGATAATTTTGCCGATCGGAAGCATATATATAGTAAAGAGAATTGGTCCAAGGACTGAACCCTGTGGTACTCCACAGGTGACCCTAGAGTTTGAGGAAGATTTATTATTAACATGAACAAACTGGAATCTGTAGGAGAATATTGTGATCAACTGTATCAAATGCAGCACTAAGATCTAACAGGACAAGTACAGACACAAGTCCATTATCTGAGGCCATGAGAATATCATTAGTGACCTTCACCAGAGCCGTTTCAGTGCTATGATGAGCTCTGAAGCCTGACTGAAACTCCTCAAGTAGGTCATTGCTTTGTAAATGTTCACAAAGTTGATTAGCAACTACTTTCTCAAGAATTTTAGATAAGAAAAGAAGATTAGATATAGGTCTGTAGTTTACTAGCTCATCTTGATCAAGAGAATGTTTCTTAAGTAAAGGTTTAATAACAGCTACTTTAAAAGCCTGTGGTACATATCCATTTACTAAGGATAGATTAATCATGTCTAAAATAGGACCACTGATCAGAGGGAATACCTCCTTAAACAACTTGGTTGGGATTGGGTCTAACATACAGGTAGAAGGTTTAGATGAAGCTAAGATTTTAGATAGCTCAGAAAGCTCTACTGCTTCTAAACAGTTCAGACACAGCGCAGGTTCTAAAGATTCCTCCAATGCTGCCTTACTTACTGGGGACGAGGTAATCATGTTTGGGAGGATGCCAATTATTTTATTTTTAATGGCATCAATTTTATTTATGAAGAATCCCATAAAATCATTACTACTAAGAGCTAAGGGAATGGTTGGATCAACAGAGCTGCAGCTCTGAGTAAGTTTGGCAACTGTACTAAAGAGAAATCTAGGATTATTTTTATTCTCTTCAATTAATGATGAAAAATATGCTGCTCTAACTCTGCGAAGGGTCTTGTTATACAACAATAGACTGTCCCTCCAGATTAAGTAGGATTCCTCTTGGTGTGTAGAGCGCCATTTTCTCTCCAATTTCCTAACATTGTGCTTCAAGGAACGCAGCTCTGAATTAAACCAGGGAGCCAGCTTCCTGTGAATTATCACCTTCTTTTTCAAGGGAGCTACATTATCTAATGCAGAACGCAATGAGGAAGTCACACTGTTAGCAAATGTATCTATTTGTGAATGGGAAGAAACAGCATTGCTGCCATCTACAGGGCATTTCTGCAATACTGAGGATATTAAGAGGGGGACAGACTCTTTAAGTTTTGATACAGCATTATCCGATAAAGATCTACTATAATGGAACCCTCTTTTGGGGGTGGAGAAATCGGTTAGATTAAACTCAAATGTTATTAAAAAATGATCAGATAGGACAGGGTTGTGAGAGAATACTGTTAGTTCTTCACAATCAATGCCATATGTCAGCACAAGGTCCAAAGTATGGAGCCAAGAGTGCGCTGGCTTATGCACATTTTGAGCAAAACCAATTGAATCTAGGATAGTTTTAAAGGCTACACTAAGGTTATCACATTCAGTGTCAACATGGATGTTAAAATCACCCACTATAATAACCTTGTCAGTATTTAACACCAAATCAGATAAGAAGTCTGACAGTTGATCCAAAAACTGAGTGTAAGGGCCTGGTGGACGATACAAAACAATAAACAGAAGAGGTTTTATTGCTTTGCAGTTTGGATGAGGGAAACTGAGGGTTAAATGTTCAAAAGAACTGTAATTATTAATTGGCCTGGGACTAATTAATAAATCAGACTGAAAGATGGTTGCCACTCCTCCTCCTCTTCCCACAGATCTGGGAATGTGGAAATTTGAATAACTGGAGGGAGTTGACTCATTTAGTCCTCTTGTAGCCAGGTTTCTGTGAGACAAAACAAATCAATCTGATTATCAGAAATCAATTCATTAACTAACAAAGTCTTTGGAGGGAGAGACCTTATATTTAATAGACCACATTTAATTCTTTTATTTTTTGGTTCAAAGTGATCCGTATGGATTTTTATTAGATTTTTATGATTTGTTCCCTTTAGATCAGTTTTTGATCTGTTAAGTTTTGGCCGTGGGAAAGACACCGTCTCAATAGGATAATGGGTGGGTAACAGTACAGAAGCTGCAGAGAGGTGTGTTAAACTACGGCTCTGCTTCCTGGTCTGGACCCTGGGTTGTCAGCATTTAGGAGAACTAATAAATCCGGCCAGATTCCTAGAAAGAAGAGCTGCACCATCCAAAGTGGGATGAATGCCGTCTCTCCTGATCAGACCAGGTTTTCCCCAGAAAGTTTGCCAGTTATCAATGTAGCCCACGTAGTTTTCTGGACACCACCTGGACAACCAGCGGTTGAATGATGACATGCGGCTAAACTTGTCATCACTGGTCAGATCAGGCAGGGGACCAGAGAAAATTACAGAGTCCGATATCGTTTTAGCAAACTCACACACCGAAGCAACACCAACTTTGGTGACCTCTGATCGGCGTGACCGGGTGTCATTACCGCCAGCGTGAATAACAATCTTACTGTATTTACGCTTATCCTTAGCCAGCAGTTTTAGGTAGGATTCTATGTCGCCCGGTCTGGCCCCTGGTAGGCATTTAACTATGGTTCCTGGTTTCTTTAGTGCCACGTTTCTTATTACAGAGCTGCCAATAATTAAGGTCGGCTCCTCGGCGAGACTGTCGCTCAGAGGGGAAAATTTATTAGAAACGCAGATGGGTTGGTGGTGATCTGGGGGCTGAAATCTAGAGCTATGCTTACTACGAACCGTCACCCAGCCGGCCTGCTTAACCGGCTGTTCGAGTGCGGCTGTTTGTTCGCTACGTGAAGTTACTCTTTGTGAAGTTACTCTTTGTGGCTCCGCGCTAGCAAAGGAGCGGCTATCAGCTGGTTTTTCAACAGCACGGAGCCGGGTCTCCAGTTCTGACACCCTCGCCTCCAAAGCTACAAAAATACTACATTTATTACATGTACCATTATCACTAAAGGAGGCAGAGGAATAACTGAACATCTGACACAGAGAGCAGCAGATAGGAGACTTAGTCAGAGACGGAGAAGCCATTATGAGGCTAAGGCTTGGCTAGCGCTAGGCTAATGCTAGGCTAAAGCTAGGCTAGCGCCCTGTTATCACGCCAAAGAACAAACCGGGTGAAACACGAGGAGTTCCCAAACGTGATGAGCAGCCACAGAAAATGTTTTAAAAGTGCTTATGTTTGGAAACAGGTGTTACAACAAAGAGGTTTAAAGATAAAAAGCGAGAGAGCCTGGAGCAAAAATCCGTCGTTCACACAGCAACAACAGGAAGTGACACAATACGCCTTACCGCAAACAGGAAGTCAGGAAGCGTCCCCCAATGTGCACCAGATTCACACTCCATTCAGACAAATTTTAGACATTCATAATAATACTAGCTTCCTTACCGTGCCACACGGTTTCCAGAGATGATTCTGCTTAGCAGCGCAATGAACCTCAGTGTCTGTCGTTGTTTCCGGCGTCTGTAAATCCTTATTAGACGTTCGTTTGTCTCATCCACTTCCCAAAAAGCCAACTTTCTCAAGTAAATTAACCAATGGTTGCCTTCTTCCCCTGACTCTCTGCAAACACCAAAATATCACAATATCAAGCATAACTTCCTGAATGTTACGGGCGCAGCTGTGTGTGTTTTGTTGCTTCCGCCTTCAATCCCAGAGAGCGGTAGTACCGCAGATCGCCACTAGGGGGCGAGGAGCAACCAAGGAACCGAGATAAGCTTTGTGTGTAAACGGGTCGGCTTGTCTTGGATAACTGAACCAAGCTCGGACTGGTCTCGGCATGGCTCGGTTTTTAGATGTAGTGTAAACGGGCCTTTTAGGCTTATTTCCAAAAGCTGTAAGGGCTATTGCTCCCGGCTGAGAAGTTTGTGGCCTGTTACATGTCACAAACACATAATATAATGCCTATTTTCAAAGTCTAATTTCTTAGGGAATAGCTGGCTGGATATTTATCCATGCACACTGCATAGCTCTGTACAAATATTGTACAGTATTTACTGTGAGCATGAGTGCATCATCAAGAGAGTGTTAAGTGATTAATTCATGCAACAACACGGTAATTCATATGGTTCACAAATGGACTGCAATTAGACTTTTTAGGACTCGGATATGAATCTTATCAGACCTTAAAGACTATTTGGACGCTTCAAGCCTCTCAGGAAGCATGTTGGTCAGTACACTCGAATGATCTCATTTATTTAAAAAAAACTGTGGAAAATCAACAAGAGGGATCATATTTCTCCAGTTTTAGCTTCCCTTCATTGGCTTCCTGTTAAATCAAGAATATAATTTAAAATTCTCCTTCTCACGTATAAAGCCCTTAATAATCAAGCTACATCATATATCAGAGCTATGATAACCCCGTATGTTCCTAACACATCACTTCGCTCTCAGACTGCAGGTCTATTGGTGGTTCCTAGAGTCTATAAAAGTAGAATGTTAGGCAGATCTTTTAGTTATCAGGCTCCTCTCCTGTGGAACCAACTCCCAGTTTTGGTCCGTGAGGCAGACACCTTGTCTACTCTATAGTTATGCTGCGATAGGCTTAGGCTGCTGGAGGACATCAGGGTCTATTTCTCTCACTCTGCTGAGTTCTCCTAACCTGACAACAGCCAGATGCATGTCTCGCTCCGCCTAGCTCCACTCACATACATCTGGGACACCTCCATAGGAATTGCCTTTATTGAAGGCTGGGCCTTATCAAAAATCCTTGCATATGATTGGATAAGCCACTTGTCTGTCATCTTTATCAACGTGCTATTTCAACCACTCACACCGAAGCCAACCCGTGACGCTGATGAGAGCGACGCAGGGAAAAAAAACCTTTTTTTTATGTGTTTGCGGCTCTAGTGGCACGCGTTTTATTGACAGTGAGCTGACTTGAAGAGGGGGGAAGACAGGCGGCAAAGCGCCGCGGGTCGGAGTCGATCCCGGGCAGAACGCGTTGAGGACTAAAGGCCTCCTAATATGGTTTGCGCTAACCGCTAACTGCTCCGTGGCGCTTCCGCGTTCGCCGTGGACGCGCCCCGGAAAATAAAACTTGCCAAATCCGGTCGGGAGAAGGGCGAAAACATGGTTTCCACCAACAAAAGCCTTCAGAGCCGTTCTCTGATGTTCTGTTAATGAAACAATATTAGGTAGATTGGACAACACGGAAGAAATAGCAGCATCAATGTTAACGCTTGCTTCCTCGATGAGCCGCCATTGCTATCAAAACAGTCTCACGTCACTCCACTACGTCACATCTATGAAACTCCAGCCCTGCGTCCTGATTGGCCAGACCATAAAATTGGTTGGAGAAATCACTCTCTATGGGTGATGTCCCAGATGTATGTGAGTGGAGCTAGGCGGAGCGAGACATGCATCTGGCTGTTGTCAGGTTAGAGTTCTCCTACTGTTCTCCAATTTGCATTACTTGTTGTCATTTCAGCTTTTAACTTTTTGTTCTCTGTCATTTTTTCTTCATAGTAGGTACACCTTGTCTGGCGTTCTGTTAGCTGTGGCATCATCCAGGGAAGACAGATCACCCGCTATTACCATTTAACATAGAAAGTATTCCTGGATCAGTGTGTGCTTCTGTGCTTTTTAACTCTAACTGCCTCTTTGGTGAAAATGGTCACAAACAAAAAAGTGTATAAAGTTCCCCCTTGCATATAGCATTCTGGATTTTTTTTTTGGAAGAAACATTCTAGTGTAATTATGGTCAAGTTACACTCCTCATGGTTCAGGTAAATAGACAGACAGACAGACAGACAGACAGACAGACAGACAGACAGACAGACAGAGACAGACAGATAGATAGATAGATAGATAGATAGATAGATAGATAGATAGATAGATAGATAGATAGATAGATAGATAGATAGATAGATAGATAGATAGATAGATAGATAGATAGATAGATAGATAGATAATTACTTTATTGATCCCGATAGGGGAAATTCATCTGCCCGATAGCATAGATAAAAATCGGGCTTGCTGCCATGTCAGTTGGCGCATGTGATTGAGTCAGAAGGATGATCTTTAGTGAAAGAGAAGACAATAAATAAAAATGCTTATAGAGTCATCAAAAACCTTAACAGCTCATTTAAATTCAGGCATAAATACTGCCTTTTTAAAAACCATTCTTACTTTTTAGTGTTTATTTTATCCAAATTTTTTTGTTGCCCCAAAAACAGCAAAAAAGTCCACAGAAGGGATGGGAAAGGCAGCTCTTTTGAGTGTACTGAATCACTCGAATCAGTTCATTAAAATTATTCGTTCAAAATATTTGTTCACTGAATCATTCAGTTCATGTACATGTACATTTTTAGTTCCTTACAGTCAAAATAGGTAAACGGCATGGCTTAGGTCACATTTGGTGTGGTCTTTTTGTCAGGACTCAGCCAGCAGGGCCGTGCAGCTTGCTGTCGGCTCTGCTGCCTCAGACTCTTTCCACAGGTGTTCTGGGTTGACTGGTGGGCGGAGCCCACACACCTGCGGGCGGTTGAGCGGCATCGGGAGGCACTACTTAAACACCACGCAGACAGCGAGAGGATGCCAGAGTGTTACCGTTGTGGTACCTCCTCGTGTCTCTCGTGGCAGGAGCTCCAAGCATCGTCATCTTCCGTCTGGTGTAGGTCTCTCCTGCAAACCTCCTGGTTCCTCCTGAGTCGGTTCCCCTCCCCTGGAACCCTGCCATCTCCGGAAAGTCACCTGGTTCCTCTCGCTGTCCTGGACATCTGGATTCCCCGGTGCTGCTCGGACCCGACCCCACCTTCGACCCACTGGTCTCCCGGACACCTGTGGCCACCATCGCACGGCTAGCACTGAGTCCCCACTGCTTCCTCCCCGGTCGGCCTTCTGTCCATCAAGTGGTAAGCTTGCGTCCAGCAGCAGATCCAGCTCAGTCAGACCAGTTCCTCTCCACGTTTCCCCAGTTACCTCTGTCTCGTTCTTTCCCAGTGATCGACCCGGTTTCCTGCTCTCTGACCGTTACCTGACGCTGCCTCCGCTGAGGCAGAATCCTCCCGTCACCTGGTTCTTAAATAAAACCTTAAAACTTCACCTGTTTCTCCTGAGTGTGCTTCTGCATGTGGGCAAAATACATAAAGCCAACCATGACACTTTTTTACAGCTTTGCCTGCATTTTCTATTCCTTTACATTTCAAATTGGTCACAGGTGTGGCTTTAGTAAATTGTAATGCACTAATAAGGCAGGGAACCTAAAATTCAGCCTGACACTGTATAAGATTTAATTATATAGCTAATAAAGCCCTGGTGCGGACGGCTCTGGGCAGGGAGATTCCTTACGTGCAAAAATGGGAGCAGAAGCAAACTGTGGTTGTGGTATAGAGTCAAACTGAAGAAGCAAATATTTGGGACTTCAAGCAGAAACCAGCTGCCGCCATCCCCGGCGTCAAGAAGGCTGAATAAGCCAAGGGTGGAACAGGACATAGCATTGTCTCGGGCCGGTGCCAAGTAGTAGTCTCATCTTCTCCAGCAGCAGGAAAGAAAGCAAAATCTCCAGGTCAGATGGTAGGTTTTTAATAGGATCTTCCCTCTTCTGTTGAATCCAAAAATCCTCATCTAATAATACAGCTCCTGCTGGCAGAACGTGTGCCAGTGATGAGTTTCTTTTGGCCATGTTATTCTGTAATGTACTAACAAGGCACAGAACCTGAAATTCAGCCTGACACATTGTTGCATTTTACAAGATTGGTTTATATAAAGAATAAAGCCCTGGTGCAGGCAAATGCAGAGGGCTTTGGGCATAGGCACACCGGCAACACTGGGCAGATGCTCTTAACAGCTCTTAGTGCTCGCTGAGAACTCTGGGCAGGTGAGCTGTGGCAGTTCTGTGCAGGATCCCTGGCGTGGTGGGTGACAGCTTCCAAGGGTTTGACAAGGTCCGTGGACGTGGTTCAGGTTGTCCCATGCAGACATGGAGGTCTGGAGGCCATCAGTGCATGTGCAGGATCCTTAGAGAATGGCGGCACAGGTCCAGGCAAGGCAAGTTTATTTGTATAGCACATTTCAATAAGACAATTTGAAGTGCTGTACATGAACAGAACAAAAAAAGAAAATATTACAGAAAAAGCACATAGCAGTGGATTAGTAGCAGCAGGTCAAGATACAAATTAACCACATTAACATTCAGGAATAACATGCAGGAAATGTGAAGGCTGGTGGTTCAAGTGCAGGAACCCTGGAGGCCAGTGGCACTGAAGCTTGGCAGGCTTGATCTCGAGGTGGAGCTAGGCAGGCTTGGTATCTGGGTAGAACTTGGCATCAGATGTGACCTAGAACTTGCTGTCAGGTGGGACCTGGAGTTTGGCATCAGGTGTGACCTGGAGTTTGGCATCAGGCATGACCTAGAACTTGGCATCAGATATGACCTGGCTTGGTATCAGATGTGACCTGTATCTTGGGGCCTGGCGTGACCTGTATCTTAAGTACCTGGAGTGACCTGTAGATTGGCATCTGGCATGACCTGGAGCTTGGGGCCTGGTGTGACCTGTATCTTGGTGCCTGGAGTGACCTGGAGCCTGGCGTCTGGCATAACCTCGAGCTTGACACTAGTGTGACATGGGAGACTTGAACCCACATAGTAGCTCAGGAAAGTTGAAGTCACAACAGGACCCTTGGAGCTTGAAGTCATAAAGAGGCCCTGGGTGCTTGTAGTCACACAGTGGCATTGGGTACTTGGAGTCATGACAAGGCCCTGGGTTCTTAGGAGCAACAGGAAGAGCTCTGAAGGTGCTATAACCTGGACACCCTCCTCAGTGAACTCAGGAACATGGACAGGAAGCATGTCCACCTGGACTTCCTCCTCTTTGAACTCAGGCTCACAAACTGGAGACAGATCCACCTGCACCCCTTCTTCTGTGTGAGGCATCCAGCTGACTCTCAGTGACAGATTCTGAGGCATCTAGCTGACTCTCAGTGGTGGGAACTGAGTCTGCTGAGTCCTGGAGACATGAATCAGAAGATCTAGAAGAAGAACTCTGGTGAGGAGAGGATAATGGTCTGTAATAGAAAGCTCTAAGAATCACCTCATCGTACTGTTCCAATTCTTCAAGTTTATCCTCCAGCTCATTGGATGAATGGTAAAGCATGAGCCCTCTGAGAATTTTAGTGTAACAGGCATAACTCCTTAGGGTCTCGTCCAACTCCTCAGGAGTAGCCAAGGAGACAACTGAAAGAGGACCCTGCATGAGAGGGCGGGGACGGGGAAGCCACTGCTGGAAGCAGTGAAGTAGAAATAGAAGTGCCAATGTAGAAACAGAGACAGGTTGTGGCGTAGAAACTGGTTGAAAACCTAGAGGATCAGAGACTGCGCTGTTTTCAACAGTCTGGCACTGGCTGATTGTGAAAGGCAGAGAACCTGGTGAACTGAATCTGCTTAACTATGCTGCTGCCTTTGTCTTTTTTCTAGCAACCTAAAACATTGGGTCAACATACAGGGGTTGGACAATGAAACTGAAACACCTCTCATTTTAGTGTGGGAGGTTTCATGGCTAAATTGGACCAGCCTGGTGGCCAATCTTCATTAATTGCACATTGAACCAATAAGAGCAGAGTGTGAAGGTCCAATTAGCAGGGTAAGAGCACAGTTTTGCTCAAAATATTGCAATGCACACAACATTATGGGTGACATACCAGAGTTCAAAAGAGGACAAATTGTTGGTGCACGTCTTGCTGGCGCATCTGTGACCAAGACAGCAAGTCTTTGTGATGTATCAAGAGCCACGGTATCCAGGGTAATGTCAGCATACCACCAAAAAGGATGAACCACATCCAACAGGATTAACTGTGGACGCAAGAGGAAGCTGTCTGAAAGGGATGTTCAGGTGCTAACCCGGATTGTATCCAAAAAAACATAAAACCACGGCTCCCCAAATCACGGCAGAATTAAATGTGCACCTCAACTCTCCTGTTTCCACCAAAACTGTCCGTCGGGAGCTCCACAGGGTCAATATCCACGGCCGGGCTGCTATAGCCAAACCTTTGGTCACTCGTGCCAATGCCAAACGTCGGTTTCAATGGTGCAAGGAGCGCAAATCTTGGGCTGTGGACAATTTGAAACATGTATTGTTCTCTGATGAGTCCACCTTTACTGTTTTCCCCACGGTGAGAGTTACGCTGTGGAGAAGCCCCAAAGAAGCGTACCACCCAGACTGTTGCATGCCCAGAGTGAAGCATGGGGGTGGCTCAGTGATGGTTTGGGCTGCCATATCATGGCATTCCCTTGGCCCCATACTTGTGCTAGATGGGCGTGTCACTGCCAAGGACTACCGAACCATTCTTGAGGACCATGTGCATCCAATGGTTCAATCATTGTATCCTGAAGGAGGTGCCGTGTATCAGGATGACAATGCACCCATACACACAGCAAGACTGGCGAAAGATTGGTTTGATGAACATGAAAGTGAAGTTGAATATCTCCCATGGCCTGCACAGTCACCAGATCTAAATATTATTGAGCAAATTTGGGGTGTTTTGGAGGAGCGAGTCAGGAAACATTTTCCTCCACCAGCATCACGTCGTGACCTGGCCACTATCCTGCAAGAAGAATGGTTTAAAATCCCTCTGACCACTGTGCAGGACTTGTATATGTCATTCCCAAGACGAATTGACGCTGTATTGGCCGCAAAAGGAGGCCCTACACCATACTAATAAATTATTGTGGTCTAAAACCAGGTGTTTCAGTTTCATTGTCCAACCCCTATAGTGTGTCTGTCCATTTTGTCAGCAGAGGATGTTTAAAATGCATTCAAAATTGGATTTATGATAACAGGATTTCTGCTTTTTGGTAGTGGCAGTTACCTGGAGTATCAGAAAATTCTGAAAACTTGGACAGCTGTTTTGCCCCATGCCAAGGCTGCCTAAACTATGTGGGGGATATGTCCACTACCAGCACTCAGACTGAAATGCTGTGTAAACAGAACTGCAAGCCAGCTGTGGTTTCTGAAATTAATGGCAGAATGAGAACGATCTTGGAGAAAGCTGGAAGCTGGACTATGGCAATTTTCGCTGTTTTGGAATCACCATCGAGATGTAGAAAAAAACAAGAGTCTGCCTGCCCAAAGCAAATGCTATTATCAGAATCTGGCCACCCTATCGGCCTCGAAAGCCAAACAATCTTAATTTCTCTCGGATGTTATGTAAACAAGGCACTGTGACATCTGTGACCTAGAAAAGAGTGCTACTGAACTGCCTGATAATGTCATCACTATCAGACTCTCGCTGCAAAAGCTATCTGCCACAGTTCACAAACTAACACACGCGCACGCACACACACACACACAACACACACACACACACACACACACGATTACACTACAACCCACAGGCACACACACACCACCTCTATTGTGCTTTATTTTCTTAATCGGCTTTATATATATATATATATATATATATATATATATATATATATATATATATATATATATATATATATATATAAGATTGCGGCCACTGTGCAGCCCTCCATATATATATATATATATTATATATATATATATATATATATATATATATTAGGGCTGTCAAAATAACGCGTTAATTTCGATTAATTAATTTAAATAAAATTAACGGATTAAAAAAATTAACGCAAATTAATCGTATAGGGTAGGTCACTGCTATTGTTTTCATCCGGGTTTTTTCGCGCCAGCGCGCCGGACTGGAAGGCAGAAGGCGAGCACAGCGGCAGACGCCAACAGAGCAAACAACAAGTTCTCGACGTATTTTTCTTCTTTAGGTAACGTATCACAAGGTCGTTTTAAGAGTAAGTTGATGGTTGATGGTATCAGATTGCCAGATACAGTCCAGATAGCGAGTCTGTGAATGCTGGCCAAACGATTTAGTCCGGCCCGGTGGCCAAATGCATTATCATTATTCAACGGCTGTATCTCCTCGCTGCATCCACCGATCTGCACTAGATTTTTTGTGAGTCGTGGGCTAGCGCTGCTCAATGCGTTCGTGTGTATCGGCCGGTGGACGGACGGAGAAAATGCGTGACAGCTTCTGCGGTGGCTGACGGCCGGCGGTGCGCGAAGGCGCTTGGCTGCAGGGCCGATAGACGCCGCTTGCGGCTTTAATTATTTAAGCAGAACAATGACCAGTGCAAAATTAAGTTGTATTTACCGGAGATGAAGTGTAGACTGCAAATTCTTTCGGGGTATGATGGCTCCCACAGTCCATTGGGATTTTTTTGCCTGGGTCCTTTTTCACTGAAAATATCCATTTCTTTCTTCGTCCTTCGGTAAACGAAAGAAACGTACATCCAACGATTTGGAATGCCTCTGTGTGGCATAAACTAAAAGCACGCTCTAATTCACCCGTTTTGTCACGGTGTTTGGCGAGAACAGTCCTGTTTTTGCCTACCGGCGTAACCCGGAAGTAGCGCGGACGTCACTTTACTGTTGTAAAGTGTTGATATTGAGGGGAGTGTTCATTTATTTTCATTGTGTCCCCTACGTTACTGTGTGCCACATGTGCCACAACGACACATGTTAAAACGTCTGAAGGCATGAAATGTGAATAAGAATTTTTTAACTTTAATTTATCTAATGCTGATTATTCATTGAATCATTTGAATTTAAATATTTAAAATACTTTCACAGCAAAATTATATGTGATTAATTTAGATTAATTAATTACAGAGTATGTAATTAATTATATTAATTTTTTTAATCGATTGACAGCCCTAATATATATATATATATATATATATATATATATATATATATACAGAGGGCTGCACAGTGGCGCAGTGAGTAGCACTGTTGCCTTGCAGCAAGAAGGTTCTGGGTTCAAATCCAACCCTGGGTCTTTCTGCATGGAGTTTGCATGTTCTCCCTGTGCATGCGTGGAAGTCCAAAAGTCCAAAAACATGACTCCCACAGTCCAAAAACATGACTGTTAGGTTAATTGGCTTATCTAAAACTGTTCTTAGGTGTGAGTGTGTGCGTGAATGGTTGTTTGTCCTGTTTGTCTCTGTGTTGCCCTGTGACAGACTGGCGACCTGTCCAGGGTGTACCCCGCCTCTCGCCCAGTAAATGCTGGAGATAGGCACCAGCAACCCCCACGACCAGAAAATGGATGGAGATATATATATTGTCAGGGTTCTCTGTTTTCCGTGCTCTAACTCTGCTCCAAAGGTGGTTCTAGTTAGCTGGGGGGCGTGACCCACACCTGCGGCTCATTCGGAGCGGATTCCTCAGGCCTCTTAAGGAGAGCTCAGACTGACGGAAGACGCCAGAGTCTTAACCCAGTCGTGTTACGACATGGCCTAGATCCGTTCCTGATCCTGACTTGTGAGTTTTGCTGGACCTCGATTTTTGACTAACCTCAGTCTCTTGTTGTCTTCTCAGTTTTTGTGCTTGGGGTTACTCACCCGTTTTGGCATCCCGCTCGAAGAACCAGCTCTCCAAGAATCCCTGAAGCTCAGATGTTGTTCTGGCGTTCCCCTCATACTCCTTTGGTGTTACCAAGCCGGGCTTGAGACCCCTTCCCTGGATTCTGCTGGTTCCCCTGTACCCTGCTTTCTCCGTCAGTCCCTCCGTCTGCTGTGGTGCACTCCGGATCCCTCGCCAGCTTACCATCTGCCGCCCTCCAACTGCTAGCCACCTGACCACCTTCGAGAGTACGGTCACAATGTTCTCTTGTCACTATTTCCCCCCGGTCCGTTGCTCCGACTAAATGGTAAGCAGCGCAGCTTCTGGCTATTTCCACTGGTTCGACCTCCCGTAACATTGCTCTCTATTCTCCCCGCAGTCTCTCCAGTGCTGACGTTCAGACCTCGTCCGGCCTCGCTTGTAGTGCTGATCTCTGTAGCCTGACCTTTCAATAAACATCTTGACGTTGTGCTGGTCCCCCGTCTGTATTCCGCATGTGGGCAAAACATATCAAAACCATGACCATATATATATATATATATATATATATATATATATATATACATATATATATATATATATATATATATTAGGGCTGTCAAAATAACGCGTTTTGATTAATTAATTAAAAAAAATTAACGGATTAAAAAAAATAACGCAGATTAATCAATGTCGTATAGGGGTTTTCAATAGGTGAGGCGCGCCTCCCCTGGGGGGCGCCAAAGAGTCACAGGGGAGGCGCATGAAGACAGAGAAGAAGACAGCGCTGCCGCTCAACTCTGTGAAACTATAGCGATATTCGTGCCTTCTGTTTGAGCGCGCAGGAACCAATCCAAGTGCGCAGTGAAACAACGCTCAACGCTCAAAACCGGTCTGGCACGGTCTGAAAATCTCTTCTCAACCCGCTGTCCTCACGGTGAGTTCCATCTCTGCTCGCGCGCTACTTTGCTCGCGCACACCTGCTCGTTTCACACTCAACACCAGCTGTGCACTCGCTCGGCTGTTAAAGCCAATCACAGACAGTTTTTTTTTTCCCATTCAATCAGAGTATGGCTTGCAAATACTGCATTCAGATGAATTAAATCAAAATGCTGCAGCCTTTGGCAGAAATTACTAAACATCACCGAGGGATTGAAGAAAAACAAATAAAAAGTGTAATATTTTAGCCTTAAATATTTAGGCTAAAGTATTTAGACTAAAATATTAGAGTTACTAAGTGAGTTGTGAAAAATGTTTTTGTCTCTTTTCTTTCCAGCTTCTGGGAGGTGATGCAAAAGTTTATTCTGATCATAATCATCATAAATGAATTATTATTTAAAGAGCACTTTAACACGAGGTAAAACAAATTGCCAAACATCAGAAATACATCAGATAAGAGATAACAACTAATAAAATGCTTGTTTGTTAAATAGCACTAGGTCTAAATTTTGTATAATTAGCCTAAAAAGTAGATTGGAATATGGAATATGTTGACGTCTGTTAAATTCAGGATATCTTTTTTATTATCATTTCAGTTGACGTTTCCTGTTGACGTGAGTTCAGTTTGACATTGGCATCTGTTTAGTTCAGTTTGACTGCTGTTGAAAACAGCACTTTAATGTATCTAATGCTGATTATTCATTGAAACATTTGAATTTAAATATTTTAAATACTTTCACAGCAAAAATTATATGCGATTAATTTAGATTAATTAATTACAGAGTATGTAATTAATTAGATTAATTTTTTTAATCGATTGACAGCCCTAATATATATATATATATATATATATATATATATATATATATATATATATATATATATATATATATATATATATATAGGCCTGGGCAACGATTAAAATCTTTAATCGCGATTAATCGCATAATTTGCCTGATTAATCATGATTAATCGCATTGTATGCACAAACTCCAAGAATGAATTCAAAAGTAGTGTAAAGAGCACTTTTATTTTAATGTTCTGCTGCCATATGAACAAAAGTGTTGTAGCATTTGTAGCACTTATCAGTAACACATATTTAGTGTAAAGCTCAACTTAAACATGTAAAACAAAAAATAGCAATAATAATAAATTAAAGCTTATTGCCACTGACAGGAAATTCTCTTTATGGGGAAAAAATCTACCAAAAACAGGCAATTTCTGAGGTAACAGCAGGGAGCAGCATTACCATTTTATGTTCAATAGTGTGAAGAAGCACAAACAAAGGTCCACAGTAGCTATCCACTTCGTCATTACATTGGTTAGCTTCTCTGAGTCATTGCACGGTGATGTCTACAGTGTTTTTGGCATTTAAGTGATATGTTAAGCTCAAGGTGCTCCGGTGATAAGAAAGTTTAACTTGGCAGTGGTTACAACTAACTTGTTTCTGTCATATTCGTTGCTGGAAGAACTTTAAACTGAAAATGTCAATTTAAAAGTTCTGTGACTTTACCCTTCCCCATGTCAGCTTTGTTTTTTCCGCGTTTTCCTTTTTCCTTTCTTGGTTCCACGACAGCCAGAACCTTTCTTCTTGTTTGAATCCGAGGCTGGGCTGACAGCGAGGTTATTGGCGCATTATCGCCACCTACTGTTCTGATTCAAACCCCTACACCGCAGCAACAGACCTTCACAAAATAAAAGCATGTGAGCAACATGCGCGATAAAGTTAACGCGAAATTAACGTGTGAACTTGCCCAGCCCTAATATATATATATATTGTCTGCACCATCAACACCAAGTCAAATTCCTTGTAAGTGCAAGCCTACTTGGCAATAAACTTGTTTCTGATTCTGATTCTGTGGTGTCAGAAAGGTCAGATCAGAGACCTCAAGATATATCTTAAACTTAGAATTTTTAGTGATGAAGCTTGTTCCAGTGAAACTTTATTGTCAATGGAAGCAATTCTCCTATTTTAGCTGTGGTTTAGAAAGGTCAGATCACAGACCTTAAGTTGTAGCTTGAATAGAATGAAACAATTGTATGAATAGAAACAATTAAACTTTCGACTTTTAGTGATGAAGCTCGTTCCAGTGAAACAATGAAACAAAAGTTGTTCTAGTTCTAGCATTAGAAAAGTATGACAGATTTACTTTAGATCAGACTCTCCAAGAATATACTAACATTTCTTATTATGAGTAGAAACAATGAAGTCTTTGTGTATGTTTGTTAAAGTATGAAAAAGTCTAGTCAAGGATTTACTGAGCTTATTCCTTTGTTAATGTAATGTTTGTCTTTTCCTATGTCATATCTCCCTCTGCAATGTTTTTCTGTTCATGTGCAGCACTTTGAATCATCTTGTTACTGAAAAGTGCTATATAAATAAACATGCCTTGCCTTTAGTGCATCTCTGACTACATCTAGGTAGAACCCATGAGGTTATTCTAGATTCACACTCAAGCCAGAATCTCACATAAATGAAACATAATTTATCTATCCATGAAACAGCATTAATAAAGCCCTTAATACTCGTCAGAGACGAGCTACTCCAAGATTACCTTCATAGTTTGGTACCATGAAAACACTGATTATCTTTTACCAGCATCCTAAAGGTGCTTTACAACAGCTGTGGGAAGACCAGAGGTTTTGCATTGATTAATTTTGACCTAATGCTTTGAACCTTGATACTGTTTGATATTAGAGATACTTAATTTTAATCAGTAATTGTTTTATACAACTTAATATAACAATGAATATATTGTGATATTTCTTGATACATATTTTGCAATTGTCTCATTTAACTGATAATATGTTATGCATGTTTTCTTTGTACAGCACCATTAGCACCTCTTGAACTTCTAGAAAGCTCTCAATAATCTGTACTTAATAATCTGTCTCATATTAACCTGCACTTGTTACCACTTATTCACCAACATACATTTATGTAATGCTTCTGTTACGCTATCAAATTAACTAAAAAATTTTCAGTATTTTTGTTCTATCAATCCCACAGTGGACAAAGGGGAAGCATGATGTGTGGCTAAAGAAACTTTGACACATGACAGAACAAAATATTAATATCCCAGATTGGATTATGACAGCCTGAATGCACACAAGATAGTCTGCAGCTAAAAACATTACATCTGAGTAATATTATATTTATGTGGTTGGATATTTGCAGTAACTATGGAAGTCTTACAGCATCAGTGATAACGTAGGTGTGTTTGTCAGGTCAGCAATGAAGTTAGGCTGATGAAGTATTTTTTCGCGCTCAGAGACCACACTCTGTCCCATTTCTTATTATGATGATCTAATTTAAAACTGCTATATAGAGGTGCCCTAGATATAAAAAAAACCCACATACACCTCTGGGCAGCTGTGGCTCTGCAGGGAAAATGATTTGTTTGGCATTTGGGAGGCTGTGAGTTTGATTCCAGCTTTCTACCAGCTTTCCAGTTGCCTACCAATCTGTGAATCAAATAAAATTAAATGCTTTAATTGTATCTAGTGGGTGATTGCATTACTCAAAATGTGTTATTGTGAGAGATTCACCTTAACACATGAGAACAGTAAAAGAAAATTCTGTGTTAGAAAATTTCAGTTTGTGTCAGCTTTCAAGACAGCACACATCCAAACTGTAACTACTCACTTAATTTTATTTCTAAACCCAAACCTAACAATATATAACTTTGCAGTTACATTTAAGTTGCTGATGAGTGATATCAACCAATCAATCAACGTTTATTTATATAGCACTTTTCAATAATCCATATGGTGCACAAAGTGCTTTACAAGTTAATATAAAAACAAGAAAATGCTGAGAGAAAATACATACTATCTAACAATGTATAGGAAAGAAAATACCAGTATAAAAAGAGATAAAAACTAAAACAAATCCATAATAGCATGATTCAAAAACAGTTCTAAGAAGAAAAAAGTCATCCATAATTGAACAGCTAGGAGTGAAAGGTACAGTATCTAAAAAGACATATTTTTCCTTTATATAGGCACAATATCCAGGTTTTAGAGCTGCATAAATTAAGCTGATCTAATTTAATGGTTTGAGATAGATAGATAGATAGATAGATAGATAGATAGATAGATAGATAGATAGATAGATAGATAGATAGATAGATAGATAGATAGATAGATAGATAGATAGATAGATAGATAATTACTTTATTGATCCCCGATAGGGGAAATTCATCTGCCTGATAGCATAGATAAAAACATAAAATTGGATTTAAAAAAAGAAGTAAATAAAGAAATAAAATAAAAACGCAGTGCTTCAAGAGGCATTAAACTGTCTAATGGCGGCCGGGATATGGTATGGCATGTTGGTGACAGTCGAGGGCGGGGACCTTGGCGTTCCGATCCTCGGCTGCAGAAGCTGGCTCTTGGGACATGGAATGTCACCCCTCTGGTGGGGAAGGAGCCTGAGCTAGTGCGCGAGGTTCAGAGGTTCCGACTAGAGATAGTCGGACTCACCTCGGCGCATGGCTCTGGCTCTGGAACCAGTCTCCTTGAGAGGGGTTGGGCATTCTTCCACTCTGGAGTTGCCCCTGGTGAGAGGCGCCGAGCTGGAGTGGGCATACTTGTTGCCCCTCATCTCGGTGCCTGTACGCTGGGGTTCACCCCGGTGAACGAAAGGGTGGCCTCCCTCCGCATACGTGTGGGGGTACGTGTTCTGACTGTTGTTTATGCATATGCGCCAAACAGCAGCTCAGATTACCCACCCTTTTTGGAGTCCTTGGGGGGGGTACTGGAGAGTGCCTCTCCTGGGGACTCCGTCATTCCTTTGGAGGACTTCAACGCTCACATGGGCAATGACAGTGAGACCTGGAGAGGCGTGGTTGGGAGGAATGGCCCACCTGATCTGAACTCGAGTGGTGTTCTGTTGTTGGACTTCTGTGCTCATCATGGATGACGGGTGTCCATATGTGCTCTTGGCACCAGGAGACCCTAGGCCGTAGTTCAATGATTCACTTTGTTGTTGTTTCATCTGACCTGCGGCCGCATGTCTTGGACACTTGGGTGAAGAGAGGGGCGGAGCTCTCCACCGACCACTACCTGGTGGTGAGCTGCCTCCGATGGTGGGGGAGGAAGCCGGTCAGACCTGGCAGGCCCAAACGTATTGTTTGCTGGCAACGTCTGGCAGAGTCCCCTGTGAGACGGAGCTTTAACTCCCACCTCCGGGAGAGCTTTGAACACGTCCCGAGGGAGGCGGGGGACATTGAGTCTGAGTGGACCATGTTCCGCGCCTCTATTGTTGAGGCGGCTAGTCGGAGCTATGGCCACAAGGTTGTCGGTGCATGTCGCGGCGGCAACCCTCAAACACGCTGGTGGACACCAAGCTGAAGAAGGAGTCCTATTGGGCTTTAATGGCCTGTGGGACTCCAGAAGCAGCTGATATGTACCGGCAGTCTAAGCGTCAGGCAGCTCGGCTAGTCGCCGAGGCAAAAACTTGGGCATGGGAAGAGTTCAGAGAGACCATGGAGAAAGACTTCCCTGTGGCTTCGAAGCGATTCCGGTCCACTATCCGGCATCTCAGGAGGGGGAAGCAGTGCAGTACCAACACTGTTTATAGTGGGGGTGGTGTGCTGCTGACCTTGACTCGAGACGTCATGCGTCGGTGGGCAGAATACTTCGAAGTCCTCCTTAATCCGACCAACATGTCTTCCATTGCAGAAGCAGAGCCTGAGGACTCTGGGTCGGGTTCTCCCATCTCTGGTGCTGAGGTCGCAGAGGTTGTTAAAAAGCTCTTCGGTGGCAAGGCCCCGGGGGTGGATGAGATTCGCCCTGAGTACCTTAAGGCTCTGGATTTTGTGGGGCTGTGTTGGTTAACCCGGCTCTGCAGCATTGCATGGACATCGGGGGAAGTTCCCCTGGATTGGCAAACTGGAGTGGTGGTCCCCCTATTTATTTATTTATTTATTTTTATTTATTTATTTATTTATTTATTTTTTATCCCAGTGTCCTGTCTAGCAATGTGGCAATAGGAATTGATGTCTCAATGCCAGATAGAGCTCGACAGATTTCGCTTTTACAAGTGGAGCGAACAGCTTTCGCCATAGTGCTCCACTTGATTTATGCTTGTAAATAGCTTTATTGTGATTCCTGCAAGGAGAATTTCAAATTATATGGACATGACAATGGGAGAGTAAAGGAAGAACAAGAAGTGAAAGAGAAAGAAAAGAAAAAAAAGAGTAGAGGTGAAAGAAAGAGGAGATAAAAGGGAGAGAATGATAAAACCTTCTCCGTCTGCTCCGTCACCTGGAAAGAGAGATGCAAAAAGAACAGCACAACCAACAGACATAAAGCAACAAATACAATCGAATAACACCTAGATGCCATTGCTAAATCATATATATTATTATGTAAGCTGACATGTGTAATGTGATACTTGAAAAAAGAAAGTGAAAGAACATAAATAAATAAATTATAAGATTACTGTATATAAGTGAACACTTAATACCTGGGACCCAGCACCTTTTGGAGTTTGTGAGAGTGCACTAGTTTAGGTGAAAATTTTCCAAAAGGAAATAGCTTGATAGTGGTTGTGGAGAACCAAAGGCCCGCCTTCCCCGAGCACAGAGGCAGGAGTCAGGGGACCCATAACCCCGGACTCCCAAAGGGGTCCCTAAAGCAGGTCGCCCAGGAGGGGCCGACACAGGATATCTGCAACCCCCCCCCCAAGGAAGGAGCAGAGACGACCCAGAGGAAATCCCCCAGCCACCGCAATGCCGACACCCTCAAGAGCCGCGGGGACGAGCCCGTGGGCTCCGCCGGCAGCCAGCCCCGCTGGAGTGGTCCCGGCCATGGGCCCTGGGGGCCAGAGGCCCCAGGGGCGCCCCGCCCCCACAACGGGGGCCCCGGCCGCCCCCCGGGGGGCCAGGCCCCGCGAAAAGGCCGCCGGGAGTGGGCCGGAGCCAACCAATGCGCCAGAGGGCCAAGGCGCCCGCCAACGAAGTGGAGGAGGGCAGGACGTGGGGGGATGGGCTCCACACCTAGCGGAGACTTGAGATGTTTTTGGGAGAGGGAGCGGACCATACCCATACCTGGGGAGAAAAAAATAAATAAATAAAAAAAAAAATAAAAAAAAATGGAAAACTCATTCACACCATCCCTCCCTTGTGCCCCACTCACCACACACAGATTTAAAAAAAAAAAAAAAAAAAAAAAAAGGACGCTGTACACACATTCCCACATAACACTCGCATCCAACACTGACCAAAGGGGGGGGGTCACCCCAAATCGACTATACGACTGCTTGTGCCCGACCCCCGGCCCCGGACCAGACGCCCCCCGGACCGGGCCCCCCAAAGAGGGCGGGCCAACACGACCCGCACGAGCCACCCAGCCAGAGCCCCCCTCACCCCCTAAATACCTAATAAACCCCCTCCCTCCCCCACCTTACCCTTGCCATCCCTGCCCCCCGCCCCTCCTGGGGGGAGCGGAGGCATCAGCCCCAGACCTGGCAAGCCGCTGACTACGCACTGCAGCCCCCCGCCAAGACCCCAGACACAGTGGCCCGCACCTCCTCCAGGCCCCAGACTCCTTGCCGCCATCGGAGAACGGGGGTGTGCAAAAGACCCCGATCCTCCCTACGCCCGCTCAGATGTTGTGTTGTTGCATGTTGTTCTCAAGTGCGTTTAAAAACTGGGAGCGCCGAAGGGGATGCACGGCACAGCCCACCCCCCTTCCGGAAGGAAGCTGTTGCCAGCGCACCCCCTCCGGGCGACTGCCCAGAACCCTCAATGTCTAAGTGGGAGAGGAGGTGAAGGGAGCCGTCCAAGGTGAGGCTCACACAACATAAGCCCCCCCCCCCCCCCCCCAGACGTCTTCCCCCCACCCCCCCCTACCATGGCCTACATGAGTGTGCGATGTGAAAATGTTTGAAGTGAAGGTGTCTAAGATGCTTTATAAAATTGGGGAGAGGGGCGTCACCAGAAAGTGGCAACCTCCAGTAACGCCCCCTCCCCCAGGACCTACATGTGTGGAGGCGTGATGGAGCAGGCAGAGGGAGGAGTCCGGGGATGGGGAGCAAATGACTGGGAAGCTATCCCAGGGAGCCAGCTCCCCTACTGACTCCAATAGGCACCCCCGCTCCCCGAACGCCCCACCCAGAGAAGGGGGCCTCGCCAGCGGCACCACCGTAGCCCGGGGGCCAGGGAGAGGCCGCAGGGCCCACCAGCCAACCACCCACCAGGACCAACACCTCAACCCCCCCAGCCCACCCACCAAGCCTACTGGCTTCCCACCCCCCCTAAAAAAAAACTAACTAACTAAATAAATAAATAAATAATAATAATAATAATAATAATAATAACAATAATAACAATAATAATAATAATACATAAATAAGAGGGGGGGACCCTGGCCAGACGGCCCGCACGAGCCACCCCAAACCCCACCCCCCAAGCGAAACCCGCACCGGAAGACGACACGGACCAGGACCGGGACAGGGGGCCGGACACAAGCCCACCAGAACGTCCACCCCCCCCCCCACCCGTAGATTTAATCCCTCCCCAACACTAACGTTCAAACAACTCACCATATATTCGACAGTAGACATCCAACTACAGAGGAATCACACTCTTAAGCATCCCTGGTAAGGTCTATTCTGGGGTTCTGGAAAGGAGGGTCCGTCGGATAGTCGAATCTTAGATTCAGGAAGCGCAGTGTGGTTTTCGTCCTGGCCATGGAACACTGGATCAGCTCTACACCCTCAGCAGGATCCTGGAGGGGGCATGGGAGTTTGCCCGACCAGTCTACATGTGCTTTATGGATCTGGAGAACGCATTGGACCGTGTCCCTCGAGGGGTCCTGTGGGGGGTACTCCGGGAATATGGAGTACTGGGCCCTTTAATAAGGGCTGTTACGTCTCTGTATAACCGGTGTCAGAGTCTAGTCCGCATAGCCGGCAGTAAGTCGGACTCATTTCCGGTGAGAGTTGGACTCCACCAAGGTTGCCCTTTGTCACCAATTCTGTTCATAACTTTTATGGAAAGAATTTCTAGGCGCAGCCAAGGTGTTGAGGGGATCCGTTTTGGTGGCATTAGGATTGCATCTCTGCTATTTGCGGATGAAGTGGTTCTATTGGCTTCATCAGGGCGTGATCTACAGCTCTCACTAGAGCGGTTCGCAGCAGAGTGCGAAGCGGCCGGGATGAGAATCTGAGACCATGGTCTTGAGCCGGAAAAGGGTAGAGTGCCTTCTCCGGGTTGGGGAGGATGTGTTGCCCCTAGTGGAGGAGTTTAAGTATCTTGGGGTCTTGTTCACGAATGAGGGGAAGATGGAGCAGGCAGATTGGTGCGGCGTCTGCTGTCAAGCGGGCACTGTACCGGTCTGTTGTGGTGAAGAGAGAGCTGAGCCAAAAGGCGAAGCTCTCGATTTACCGGTCGATCTACGTTCCTACACCGGCAGGCCGACCCACCAGGGAGGAGGAGATGACGTCGGCCTCAGTCGGCGGAACAGGCGCAGTGGGACCCGGCTGGGCTTCAGGCAGACCGGCAGCTGCGCTGTTGCTCTGGCGAACCCGGCATCTGCGCCGGGAGGAGCGGGTTAGCGAGGGAGAGGCTGCGATCGGAGCACTGGCTGGCGCGGCGGCAGCGGGAGGAGCAGCAGCAGCCGGAGTAGCGGTCAGGCTGGTGACGAGGGGAGAGCTGATTGGCGGAGGTGTTCCCATCCAGAAGGCCCAATCGATTCCCTGGCAAAGGTCCGCTAGCTCCAGGAATGCAGAGCACTGTCGTGCCAGGGTCAGAACCTGTTCCTCCAAACTAGCTCGAGCCATGGCCGCTGCTTCCGCCCGCAGCCGCGGTGAGTCCAGGTTAGTGACCATGGCCTGGCTGTGCTTCAGTCCCTGAAGGCAGAGCTTCACAGAATCGATCAGGGAGGGAGGTACTACGGACATCAGACCGGCTCCAGCATGCGGGCTGTGTGTGTGATCCGGGTTCACCTTTGGCCGGTCCGTACTGTCAGGATTTGTCTTCATGAACCCGGATCGAGCACACACACACAGAGCTCGTTTTAACAGTTTATTGGAGAAATGAATGCTGGATGAAGAAAACCAGAGTCTGTTATCGGACTGGAGGAGGTAGGTGTAGGAGCTGACGGCCCGGAGAGAGTTCTGGCAGGAGCAGAGTGGAGACTTTCAGGTCAGAGACACAGCAGGATAAGTAGCTGGCTGGGTGAATACTTGCAGGTCAGAGTCACAGCAGGGTTAGCAGCTCCACCTGAAGTTCAGAGGTGAGACAGGTTACGTCCAGCAGCAGGCAGAGACTAACACGGGTAAACCAAGGCAGGGTACAAACAACTAGTAGGAGCAGACCAGGAAGACAGGCGAGGAGTGAGTGTAGACTGATGACGGACCGGCAGGGAAGTGAAGGCAGAGGGAGGCTTATGTAGGGAGACTGGCAGGTGGAGTGAGTCTGACTAATTAATGACCAACAGGTGTGACTGAATGCAGAGGGAGTGAAGGGTAAACTGAGTGAGAGAGGGTGGAGGAACTGAAAATTAACGATAAATAAAGCCAGACCAAAACTAAACCCTGACAAGGAGGAAGAACTGAAATATAGTAAACAAAAACCAGATCAAAAACTTAACCCTGACAACAAGGTGAGTGGGGAAAAGGGGTTTTCAGGAAGTCTTGAAAAACTGAAGAGCGATGACATTAATATTAAGGACCACTATGAATAGAGTGGGTTAAACCAAAATATAATGTTATTATTTACAACCATGAACCATACACAAAGAAAAAAAGACACTTCAGCTTTCTATACCCAGACTGTATCAGATTCATGGAATTATCGATGCTTTCTCTCATTTTAAACTGAAAGCTGTTAAGTTTTGTCTCTGAAGAGCCCATCCATCCCTCCATTTCACTGTGGTTTAAAATCTTTTTAATTAGGATGTTCTCCTCACCCCCACCGTAGCTGAGACAAAAGATCTCATATAAAGGTGTAAATTTAAACTCTGTGACTGAAGACAGCCGGAAGAAGGGGTGGTGTGTTTTGGCATTGGTGACCGCTATGCAGAGCTTGGACCCTGGGAACCCCTTGGAAGCTCGCTCTGCCGAGAGGGCCGCAACTTGCAGGCTAAACCACTCTGCCTCTCCGCTTCTGTCTATTGCTCTCTCTCAGACACAGTTTCACAGCAGATAGCAGAGGAGCTTTGCCTGATTTTATTATTAGATTTGCAATCCATATATTTATCCCGGTGGATTATTCCTTAAAAATATCTAAGACAATCCTTCATAGACATACAGTTATAGAAACATACTGTAATTGTACTTTTTTCTTTTATTTATGTTTCATTTATAATGATGAATTTTTTATTTACCATTACTCGCAGATTTCTTTAAAGTGTCAATGTTGGAAACGGAGTTTGGGGTGGCGGTGGACGGGTGCTAAAGCAACTCTCAGGAGGCGTTTCCGTCTTCCAGGCCTTTCTAGGCTGGTCAAATTACAAAACAGGATAAGACAATCCGAGTAGGGGAGGAGTCGAGTTGGGCGGGCAAAAACGAGTAGGGCTGGCTGAACTGCTCCTAAAGACATGTCTAGAGACCTGCATCTTGGCTTGAGATGAGAGCTAGAGTTTTGCTTCAGACAAGACCTGGAGACTGGCATCAGATGAAACCCAGAGCCTGGTGTCAGATGAGACCTGAAGCTTGGTGTCTGGTGTGACCTAAGTTTGGCATCAGCAGGGATCTGAAGGTTGCCGTCTGGTGTGACCTGAAGCTTGAAAGATGGGAACCCATGCAGCATCCCTGGAGAAAGGAACCCACGCAGCTGCTCTGGAAACGGGAACCCACAAATCAGCTCTGGAAATGGGAAACCACGTAGCAACTTAGGGTATGTCCAATCATGGAATCACAAAGAGGTCCTGGGTGCTTGTAGTCACAACGATGCCCTGGGTGCTTGGAGTCATGATAAGGCCCTGGGTTATGAGGTTGTTGGATGAGCTTGTGATGGACCTCAGGGAGAGAAGGTAATCCCACTTGGGTTTCCTTGCATTTAGGAGCCTGGACAGGAAGCAGATCCAGCTGGACACCCTTCTGGCCGAGCTCAGAAATGTGCAGAATGACTAAAATAACAGGAAAAAAGGTGGATCTTGCAGGAATGGGTGGAGATGAGGAATTGGCAGCAGGAACAGTGGAACCAGGTGGGAATCAGAGAGCCTGTCCTTGACAGCGTCAGCCTTGGCATGACAGAGCAAAATTAGGAGGCCGATTAGGTGGTGGATTAGAGTTGCAAATGGGATGCGAATGCCAGCGTCTTCTGCATCAAGAGGAGGAAGAATTTCTTATCTCAGTAGCCGGGATGTGTTGAAGAGAGGGACAGTTCTTCAGCAAGCCTTCTGAACAACGCAGCTCCTTTTCTGCTTCTTGAGACAAAAACTAGAATAAATCAAGTCCATTAGAGCTTGATCTCAGGGAATCCTCTTGAGAAGGTATGGCCAGTGTCATGCTGACAGACAGTAGAGACGGAGCAGCAAGCAGGAAAACAGGACCCGGTGTACTCAGCAGTGAGATGGTTGTTCGAGACGGCACCTTGGTATTGTTCCGAAAACAGGAATCGCCAGCCTGAGCATGTTGGAGACGGGTTCATTCTTTACCAGATTGTAAAAATGGTAAATGGTTTGTATAGCGCTTTGAGTAGTCTGACAACCCCAAAAGTCAAGATGGCAGCACGTCTTTCTGCATGTCTGTATGCCTGTCATTTGAGTGGAATTTTATCTCCTTCACACTATTTTCCACTTAAATTTTACCAGCCTTGCATTGTTGAACATTGACTTTTTATGTAATCTTTCTCATCAAGCATGTCATTGATGGACTTTTGAATTGCATGCTTGCCTGTTAACTTCGTTTGCTGAGGCCAGGCAGCAGCCTCCACCACCAGGCCAGGCAGTAGTCTCCACCACCAGGCCAGTTAGGAGCCACCACCACCAGGCCAGGCAGCAGCCACCACCACCAGGCCCTGCAGCAGCCTCCACTACCAGGCCAGGCAGCAGCATCCACTACCAGGCCAGGCACCAGCCTCCACCACCAGGCCAGGTAGCAGCCTCCACCACCAGGCCAGGCAGGAGCCACCACCACCAGGCCAGGCAGGAGCAACCACCACCAGGCCAGGCAGGAGCCTCCACCACCAGGCAAGCAGCGGCCTCCACCACAGGCCAGGCAGCAGCTTTCAACACCAGGCCCGGCACAGATGTGAGCTGACTACCTCGCCTGTGTAATCTGCCCTGGTTGCTGGGACTGCCACCTTGCTCTATCTCCAAACCATGGCCACCAAAAGAGACATGGAGGAGCTAAAACGAGCAAATGAGGAGCTGCGGAAATCAGTGGAGTTCATGGCACACCAAATGGAAACTATGGCAAGTGTTGAGGAAAATAAATATCTTAGTTGTTATATTAATCAGGTATTCATATGGAAGAACTGAGGAATGCATGGTTTTTGACTGTCTCCCCCTTTGAGGGTAAGATAACATGCAGTTGGGTTTTATGGCAGGGGGATAGGTCATTTGGCTTGACCCCTTACAGATTACAACAGCCTCTTTGTTTTAAGAACAGATCACCCTCCTCCAAAGCGTGGGAGGGAGTCAGCCTTTAAGAGATGTCTTCAGACTAGGAAAAGTTAGACAGAAATCTTTTACATCGCCAGGATGTCAGCTTGTACTGAATACAACGAAATGGTAATGTAAAATTCTGTCTCCGTTGGGAATTCCTAATGAATTAAATATGCATATTACAATGTTTACCTCTGATCAATGTGTTCTCATTTACTGTCAAATCTTAAACCGGGGTAAAAATGGGCCTTCAGAGTTAAGCAGGAGCAGGCCAGTAGATTTAAATTAATACAAGTAAGCAAGATTCTCTGATAGGCTTGATGAGAGACATTGAGGAGCTGAAAAAGAAAAATGAGGAATAAGATGCTAAGACTGTAAAACTGGAAGGCAGATTATCTGAGTTAGAGCAATATACACAAATGAATGATGTTATTATTACAGGACTTTCAACAAGACCCTCTTCATTTGCTACTGCAGTGAGGTCTGCGGTCCAGGGTTCTTTGCCCATGGACCAGGATTTGGACTCAGTGGAGCAACAGGTGGTGAATTTTCTCCACGGAAAAGGTATTAGTATAAGTAAGGAGAACATTGAAGCGTGTCACCCTTTTCCTCAAATAGACAATAGCAAACCACCTAACATCATCATGAGATTTGCAAACAGAAAATATAGAGTCAGTCTTTTGCGACAAGCCAAGAAGCTAAAAGGTTCAAATGTTTATATTAATGAACATTTGACCAAGAGCAATGCTGACATTGCAAAGAGAGCTCGTTACCTGCACAAAGAGGGAAAAATACAGGCAACATGGTCCTCAAATTGTAAGATTTATATAAAACTTAATGGTGCACCTGAGCAGGTGCGAGTTCTAGTAGTCAGCAGCTTAAAGGATTTAGAAACATTTGTATTAGTCTGTGGTTTGATGTCATGCTGTTTTTAGTTTTTATAGTTATATATATTTAATGTTATTTTTGACGACTCATGACTGTGCCCAGTAAGGATATGCCTTGCATTAAGTTGAACTTGCATAAGGGACTTGTGTTGGCTCACATGAATGTAGTAGTTTACATTACAAGTACTTGGATATGGAGCAAATTGTCAGAGATAATTGTATTAACATAATTGCTGTTTCTTAGACCCATCCTGATGATTCCTTCTTTGACTCAAGCATAACCATTGATTGTTTTTCTGTTTTTAGGAAAGACAGCAACAGATTTGGGGGTGGAGTGGCTCTCTATGTACAAAATAATTTACCTGCCAAAATACGTTTTGATTTGATGAGGGAGGACATCGAAGCATGCTGTGTACAAATACATGTGCCTTATTTAAAACCACTTTTAGTTTGTTGCTTCTACAGGCCCCCAATGCAGATGCTGTGTATATTACTGGGTTGTGTGAAATGTTTGATAAGATATCAGATAAAAATAGAGATATTTATCTGCTTGGTGATGCAAATGTTGACTGGTTGGTGCAGTCTTGTCCCAACGGGAAAAAGTGACTCTCTATATTGAGTGTGTGTAGTCTGTCACAAATTGTTGAAGTCCCCACAAGAATAAATATTGGTAGTGATGGAATTATTATTTCTGGGAGATGCATTGACCACATCTACACAAATGCTGCTCTGCAGTGCTCTAAGGCAATCTCTGTGCCTGTAGGTTTTAGAGACCATAATATAATAGCTTTTACTAGAAAAACAAAGATTCCAAAACCTAAAGCTAAAATCAGAATCAAGTTTATTGCCAAGTAGATTTGCACTTAGAAGGAATTTTACTTTGTATATATATATATATTGTCTGCACCATATATATATATATATATATATATATATATATATATATATATATATATATATATATATATATATATATATATATATACAGTGTGCGATTTGCAAAAAAAACAAGAGGGGGGGATCATTTCAAAAGTTTTATTAATGAATAAAAAATTTATTAATAATAGTTAGCTAGCAGGTGCTCTTTCAGGTAGCTAGCTAGATCCAGTAGGTTAGACTATTGTTTTTAAACTTGTGCCATCTACTGTCGGGACTCGGGAGTGGGTATTAGTTTACTTTAACCGCTTTGAGCAGAAAACGTAATAATACTCTTTAAAAACAAACAAAAAATTAAATTTACAAATGTGAAGGACACAAGACATGTATTAATATAAATTTTGAAAGATCCATAATATTCAGGGGTTAAAGCAAAAATAATCAATTTGACTGAAAAAAATTTCTAGTCAGCCCATATATTCCCGGGGCCGTGGATGTCATGCCACCTTAGTAACCTCATTTGCTTATTGTGCAAAGTCCACTTTAACCAAATCTGGTAGTTCCACTGACAATTGCTGTATCTCTCCCACCTTCCAGCTTCAGAGCCTTGGCGCCATCCTGGACAGCCCTCTCCATAATCTCGTTCACTTTCCACATCCGGTTAACTTTCATATTTGCAGCATCAAGCAAGTTCTTCCTTCGCACTTTTGCCAAACTGGTCCACAGTCCACTCACCTTTCCACTTTACAATTTGAAAACCCTCCATAAACTGCAGCTAATTCAAAAGACAGCAGCTTGCATCATTACATCATCTTCTTCACACCTGTACATTACAGTTTTTCTCAAATGCTAAAACACATTTCACAAACGTTTCGTCCATGTTCTCCAATGTCTAAACACAACACCCTTTTCTAAAGCTACATAAACACAACCACACCTTCTCCCTTCAAAACTAAAACTTTCACACCCAAAGAGCAGCTCGAAGCTTTCAAAAATGTAAACACTATACACATCATTACACACTACAGCAAAACAATTGAAAACACAATGGTCAATTTGTGAGAAGGTTCTTTGTTTCTTTACTGCCAATGCATATTTTTAGAAACTTTACAATTCTGGATCTTCTTAGAGTTCTGCAGAGGATTGGGCATTTAGATTTATGAGTTTCATATGAAGGGTATAAATCTAAAGTAAATTCTGTACACTACTGTAACACAACTCACTGCAAAAGCAGAATCTATTGCACACAACAGTACTCTTGAAAACATGATCAGGGTGTGAAGTTTTTTTTTATTCATTTTACAGTATTTACACCACAATCACTGTGCGGCATCATGTCGCTGAGCTGCATCAGGCCACATCACCTCATCCACATCACAGGCTATATTGTCTCTTGCCAGGCACCGTGGGAAAAACGCCCTGGAATGGCGGATCCATCCTTGGAAGTTCTCCACTGGGATGTCAACACACGCCAGCTCCATTGCCCTTAGGAGGTTTTCTCTAGTGTATGGTTGTCTGTCATAAACCTTCCATCTCCACGATGAGAAGAACTCCTCTATAGGGTTCAGGAAAGGGGAGTAGGGTGGCAGACAGACGTTTAAAAAGTGGTTACTGTTGGTGGTGAACCACTCACTGATTTGGTTTGTTGTGTGGAAGCGTACATTGTCCCAAATGATCACATAAATGGGATGTTCGGGCCCAGGATGGTGTTGTTGGCGGTCCAGGAGGATGTCTTTTAGCTCCTCTAGGAAGATTAGGAGACGTTGGGTGTTGTAAGACCCAAGGACAGCCTGCCGGTGGACAAGCCCCTCCAAACCCATAGCCGCACAAAGAGTAATATTACCCCCCCCCGTTGGCCAGGAACCTCAGTGATGGCTCTTTGGCCAATGATGTTACGGCCTCTTTGCCTTCGTTTGTGCAGGTTGAAGCCAGCCTCATCCAGGAAGAGGTACTCATGAGGTCTGGCCATCGCGTCCAACTGTAATATCCTCTGTGAAAATGTGAAAGTGCACAGCTGTTCAGAACAACAGTCAATCAGGTAGCATATTACTGTACTGTATTGTCCAGAAGTAATGTAGGCCACTGAGCAACACAGTATGTTTACTAACTGTACTGTGAACATGGATGTATACTTACTTGCACATACTCGTAACGTAGGTCTTTGTGTCGTGCAGAGTTTCGCTCAAAGGGAACCCTATAGACTTGTTTCATCCGCATCTTTTGGCGCCGGAGAACTCGGTCTATTGTGGCCAAGCTGACATCATCAATGCCCTCAAAGTTCACATTATCGTCAATGACTTTGTCTCTGATCTCCCGGAGTCTGATGAGGTTGTTCTCACGAACCATATCCACAATGAGGGTTTCTTGTGCCGCTGTAAATATGGCAACCCGCCCACCTCTATGTGGCATTCTTTCAACTCTAAAGAAAGAAACGTGTCGTCAATTGACATGTTTTACAATACAGTAACAACTGATTTGAAACTACTGTAATAGACTACTTTCACAGGCTTGTAAAATTGTATTGTGACAAAGAAAGCAATAGAGTACAATACCTGTTGTGTTGTCTGAATGCCCTGATAATGGTGGCCACGGTGAACCTACTCAGGTTTGGACGGACTCTTAGTCCTGCTTCAGCCATTGTCATGCCATGGACAATGACATGGTCAATGACTGTTGCTCGCATCTCGTCCGTAATGATGGTACGAGGTTTTCTTGCTCTCCCTCCTGGACCTTCTCTCCCTTGTTGGCCTGCTCCTCTTCCTCCCTGGCCTGCTCTTCTTCCTCCATGGCCTGCTCCTCTTCCTCCCTGGCCTGCTCCTCTTCCTCCCTGGCCTGCTCCTCTTCCTCCCTGGCCTGCTCCTCTTCCTCCCTGGCCTGCTCCTCTTCCTCCCTGGCCTGCTCCTCTTCCTCCATGGCCTGCTCCTCTTCCTCCATGGCCTGCTCCTCTTCCACCCTGGCCTGCTCCTCTTCCTCCTTGGCCTGCTCCTCTTCCTCCTTGGCCAGCTCCTCTTCCTCCTTGGCCAGCTCCTCTTCCTCCTTGGCCAGCTCTTCTCCCTCCTCGGACGCGATTACCTCTTCCCCTGACTCTGCCTTCATCCATTGTGTTTGTTTGGAATCTTCAGCAAACTGTGCACTCTGAACTTGCTTTTATACATGTGGTCACAGCATTAGCAACAGGTGTTTTCAATTTTGAGTCGTTGTGTGTAATGAATGAAGCCAGGTGTGTTCATTTTGTTCAAATATTGCTGACTGTGGCAAGCATTTTGCATCACATGAGCTTTCATTTGAGAATATGAGCAGAGTTCTTCTGCAACTTGTGTTTTAGCAAGGAAAAATGTGTTAAGATTTATGTGAATGGAGGATTGTGTTTTGTGAATTGTGTCTTCATGTGAAATGTGTTTATGATATTGGAAAGTGATGGCTAGATTTAGTAAATGTGTTTAGACAACTGGTCATTTGGTTTAGAGGATTGGCTTTTGTGTTTTAGCATTTGAGAAAAACTGTAACTCCACTTTCACATTCAATATAAATCAATCCTATGATCATACAAGGCCAACAACAGCCATGGACAAAGAGGGACACATAACCAACACTATGATGACATCGTACATTTTAATTTGACACAGATCACACATTACAATAATCAGTCTCTGCTTTGCCCGTTATTGCTCACCAATTAATTATCACAACTCATGAGTTTATAAAAAGGCATTAACCTTTTTGAAGTTTATAAAAACGGTTATATTTTAGCCCAGTGACCTGTCCAGGATGGACTCTGTGTCCCCAACTCTCGCTCATTGACTGCTGGAGATGGTCAACAGCTCCTCCACGACCCTGTGTTACGTCAAGGCACGTTTTCCAATCAGATACGGCATGACGTAACACCTGTATGGAAAAGCAGGTATAGAAAATCCATGGATGGGAGGTTCAATTTTTAAAAAGTTTAGTAAAATTGCTTAAAGTTTATCAAAAAAAAATAGAAAAATGTTATTAAACTTCTGTATTAAGTTAAATATTGTTTAAGGTAAATCTTGGCTGTTGAGCTTGTCTGTCTGGCAGGTGTTTTTGGGTTGGAGTCCATAGACCCACAGGAGGCTTTTTCACATGTTTCTGGTGCGACTTGCTTCTACAATGTCACGTCACATCACGCTCCACTCCGTGTAAAAATAACAAATAACTACAAAAACTCTCTGAGAATCACCTTTTTCTGGCCTCACCCAGTTAGAACCCGTTCTCCAGTCCATGTTGTAGCTGCAGTTTATTTTTTTATTTTTGATGTAGTTTCCTTAATAATCTGTATGCATCAAAATACTTGCCATTTTATTTAACGAGTGTCCTGGTTCAGCTGCTCATCAGGTGGAGCTCCTGCATATTGACTGACAGCTGCTCTGACTGCAGCTCTGCCTTCTTTGTTTCAGAAAAGCGCAGGTAGAATAATATTTATAATTTTTTTTTACTTTTTCCGAATCAGACCCAGTCAAACCGGGACATCGTTTCACATTCCGACCCTTCTTCAAAAAAAAAAAAAAGCGTGTCATGCTAAATTAGCCGAGCTAGAGTATTACTCTTTATGTTTTAAATAAAACATAACAGTGTATCATGGGGAGATCCCTGGATAGTCGAAGAGAGACAGAACATATATATATATATATATATATATATATATATATATATATATATATATATATATATATATATATATATATATATATATATATGTATGTGTGTGTGTGTGTGTGTGTGTGTGTACAGAATCTATAGCTATGTACACGGAAGACTGTGTGTTAATGTAATGCAGAAGGTCTGGAGATGTTACGTTGGTGTAGCTTGTAGGCCCTGAATGGGGGAGGGAGAGAGGCAGTGTCAAGTGTCACGGGCGGCTCTTGGCCTTGTTGATAAGGCTGTTAGCGGATGGGAAAAAACTGTTCTTGTGGCGTGAGGTTTTGGTCCTGATGGACCACAGCCTCCTGCCAGAGGGAAGTGTCTGAAATAGTTTGTAACTGGGGTGCGAGGGTGCACAAATCATTTTAACACGGTCCTCTAAGCGATTTAATGAAGGTTTATTTATAAGTGAAAATCGCTAATGCAAACTGGGATATGGTTTGTAAGTGAGCATAACCCTGAAGCGGCACTTTGATTTATTTATGTCAATGTTTATGGATTCTGTAAACAAATATGCTCCCTTAAAAAGGTTTGTTGTCAAAAATAGGTCTGCCCCTTGGCTTGACCTTAGTCTTAGGACGCTAATGGCAGAGATTCAGCTAAAAAATTCTTTGTGCTTTCTGGATCTGTTGATGACTGTTCTCTACATAATCAAGTCACAAAATTAAAATTGGTGAAAAAAACGGGACTACTTTAAACAAAGGTTATATGAGGCGAGGCACGATAGTAGAGGAATATGGAATGTTTTAAATGAAATCATAGGTCGGAGGACAACCATGTGCACACCCTTTGTTGAATCAAATGGATTTGTTCTCACAAACCCAGGTGATATTGCTAATCATTTTAATGACTATTATGTTGAGAAAGTATCTCAGTTAAGGCAGACTATGAGCACTTCACACAACATTAGATCATATGAGTGTATTGTATACACTCATATTGTATTGAACTGAATGTTGTATATGATTGGGTGGTGTGTAATAAACTGGCCCTCAACATCTCTAAGACTAAGTGCATGGTGATTGGTTCAAGGCACAAGCTACCCGCAAGCCCAAAACTTGATTTGAATTTTTGTGACTTGACGGTTCAACAAGTTGAAAGTGCCAAACTCCTTGGAGTGATGGTGTAATGTGGTGTTTTGGTCTCACCACATTAATTATAGTGTTCTGAAAATGGGAAGAGCAATTAGTACCGCAAGGAAATGTTGCTCTTTTGTGGCCCGTCTCCTTTTATGTCAAATAGTTCAGAGTCTAGTCTTATGTCATATTGACTATTGCTCTACAGTGTGGACATCTGCTGCCAGGGGTGAACTCAAAAAGCTCCAGGTTGTTCAGAACAAGGCAGCATGGTTGGTACTGGGCTGCCCCATTAGATCTAATGTCAACCAGATGCATGCCCGCCTTTCCTGGCTTACGGTTGAGAGCAAGTTGCTTTTTAATACACTTATGCTGTTTAAGTCAGTCATGAGCAGTAATGTTCCAGCTTTTATACATTCACAAATTGTTTTCAGTAATTCTCTTCATGATTACAACACTAGCGGTTCCAGTAATGGGCAGCTTGTTTTACCAGGTCCAAAAACCAATGCTCTGAAGAGATCTTTTATATATAGATCATTGCGTCTTAGGAATAATCTACCTCAGGGGTCCCCAAACTTTTTCCTGTGAGGGCCACATAACTTTTCCCTTCTCTGATGTGGGGCCGGCGTCAGTTTGTAACAGAAAAAGTGTGACGATTGCAAGAGTGCCTAAACGTAAAAATTTATTGTTTTCCAGAAAGCACAATCAAATAACCCTTTCTGGATTCTTCACAGAACAAAAGTCAGGAAATAAATAACAACACTATTTATGAAATAAATAATAACCAAATAACACTCTGGGTTCTTCACATAAAAAAAGTCCATGGAACATAAACTTTCTGTTGTGACGAGCACAATCTTAACAGGTCCAAGTTCAGCTTAGTTGTCAGAGCAGAATCTCTTACTTAAATGGCCCATATGAGCAGGCTCTCAAAGTTCTTGTGTACCTTCCTTATAATCTTTTTGTAGGTTCCAATAGCTTGTAGATATCGCTGTTTGCAGCTCTCTCTCTCATCAACTTCCCTGTGAAACCCACAAAGCAAGCAGGCTGAGAAACTGAACTAAGTGATACAGCACCTACACATCACAACCAGTAACACTACCAGTATGGTTGGGGAGATGGATTTTATCCCAGTAGATTTTATTATGATTATATTTTCATACTCAGAATGACTCATTCAAATCAGAAAAGTGAGCTTACCGTTGTACGTTCATCAGTGTGAACTGTGGGCCTGCATCTGGCTGGTGAGAAGTTGAATGTCAGGTTCCATTCTAGTCACTGCCAGTCTCATAGAAGTTTTCAGCAGTTTCATACGTGAAAAGGTTTGCTTGCAGATATACGTGCAGCCAAAAAGTGTGGACATCTTCACTGCGTGTTTTCTGATGTTAGGGTATGTGTCGTTTGGGAGGGCGGCATAGAAGTCAATGAGACTGTTGGGCTTGAACGCGTCTTTCAGAACACACAGATCACAGTTCTGTAACTTGGCCAACTCAAACTGATAAGAAGGCTGGGCTTCATCAATGTCTGCAACAAATGGGTTCTGGAAAAGACGGATTTCTTTTGCATAAACATGTAGTTCATGGAATCGCACACCGATCTCTGCCTTTAGCATTTCCAGTGCTTCCACACACTTTTCAGCTGGAAAAGGGACTGCTGGGTTCTCTGTAGAGAGATTTTGTGTAGCAGGGAGATGGATAAAACTGTGCTTTTTCACTTGTCCCAAAAGCAGCTCTAGTTTCACCTCAAATGCTTTGATGTGGGAATACATTTCACAAATGAGTTTCCCCTGGCCTTGTAGCTGCAAGTTAAAGCTGTTCAGCATTTCTGTCATGTCTGTTAAAAACGCGAGGTGCCATTTCCATTCTGAGTTGATCAGCTCTGGCACCGTTTTGGTTTGTGAATGAAGAAATGCGTTAATTTCAGGTAGAAGCTCGTAAAAACGCCTCAAAACTCTGCCCCGGCTCAACCATCGGTCCTCTGTGTAGTACAGCACATCTACGTGCGCAGATTCCAGTTCAGACAGGAATTCTTGGAACTGCCTGTGTTTAAGTCCCTTTGCTCTGATGAAGTTTATGCATGACACCACAACCTTCATGACAGAATTCCACTTCAACACTTTGCAGTACAGTGCTCGCTGGTGAATTAGGCAGTGAACTTGTAGTTCATGCGTCCTATTAGACCCCAAGACATGCCCACCATACTAGGAGCCCCCTCAGTTGTGATGCTGGCCAGCTTTGACCAGTCCAGGTCCAACGCTTCCATGGTTTGGTACACTTTGCCGAAAATATCCTCCCCCGTCGTAGTCCCTTTGAGACTTTGAGGGCTGCCAGCTCCTCGCACATCTCAAAGTTTGCAGTAACTACACAAATAAAAATGATCAACTGCGCGGTGTCCTGCCCGTCCGTACTCTCATTCAGTGCTAATGAAAAAAATTCAAATTCTTTCGTCTTCTGCTGCAGCTGGGCATATACATTACCCCCGATTTCTTCAATGTGTCTGGTGATTGTACTCGCTGATAGACTCACGGCATTAAAGATGTCTTTCTTCTCGGGACACACCTCCTCCGGGACAGCTTTCATGCATTTCTTGACAAACTCTCCTTCAGTGAAAGGTTTACCGCTGCTTGCTGTCAGTTGATCAACCCGAAAGCTGGCCTGAACAGATGACTGGTTCAGCTGAGCTTGGCGTACAAATGTATTCTGCTGAGCTAACAGTCCACTTTTTAGCTTTGAGAGTTTGTCTGCTTGCATTTGGCCTTGCAAGATATCATACTTGTCTTTTTGACGGGATTTATAGTGTCTCCACAGATTGTATTCTTTGAATACCGCCACCGCCTCTTGACAGATGAGACAGACAGCCTTTTCTTTGCATTGAACAAAAAAATAATCGTTTGTCCACTGCAGGTTAAATGCCCTGCCTTCTGAATCAATTTTTCTCTTACCTAATCTTTTCACCATTATTCTGTTCTCTCTTTGAGAGGGACGGGTTTAAGATTTTTTGCTGGGGGTTGCCAGATAGACAGACCCCAGAAGGGTGGCACAGAATGTCACGTTATATGCGTGTATGAAATAGTTACTAACTAATAGTTCATAATGAAAAACGTTCATAACTAAGGAACATTTTATTGCAATAGTCCAACTTTATTATCAAATACTAATACACATATATGAAAATACTCTCTGGTATTGTTCAGGGGGCCGGACCAAATGTGGAGGCGGGCCGGATCCGGCCCGCGGGCCGTAGTTTGGGGACCACTGATCTACCTCAATACACTTGCTGCACTCATAGTAAATTATCTTTTAAAACGAATCTGAGACTCCATTTGATGCCCTGAAGTGTTTTTGTTTTATTGGCTGTTTTTATTTTACTTGTCCTTTTGTCTTTTCATCACATGCAGCCAGGTTAAAGCTATTTAAATTACTCCACTCATCTGGAGATGAGCTGATCAGATCATCCACAGGAACAGTGATGTTTCTCCAGTGCTGCTGTGGCAGGAAGTGGGGAAAATAGATTAAAAAAAGGCATTGATTCAGGAGTAAGGTTGAGAAGGATCTCAGGAGATGTCCTGCTGTGAGTGTAACCCTTCTACTCTGCGACGTGTGCTTTCCTGCTCTGTTGTGTTTTGGTCCAGCTGGTTGTGTTCTGGTCTCTGCTCTGGTCCACTAATTTGTGGGGGTAGTGTTAAAACTCGGGCTCGTTCCTACTCCATCTTACCACGGCCCGTCTCACCCATCCGGTTCGATGATTTGGCAGCAAGAGAGGAGACCAATAATCAGAGGCAAAACACTTAAAACATACATATATTTATTACAATTTGGAATTCCAAGTTGGGAGACAACTTACAAGTTTTATCAACGATGCATATTGCCTATTTTATCCTGACGTGCCTTCCATGAATTGGAAATTGTGTGTAACCCCCATAAACTATGCTGATTTGTCTGCATGTTTAATGTGTTGTTTTGTAGTTCTTAGAATGTCCTGTAGGGGGCATTAGACCCACATTTCCCCTGTGTCAGTACGAGAAGAAGAGTAAGAGCCAGGAAGAAAAAAGAAATGGCAGACTAAGCACGTTTCAGCAGGAATAGAGAAGCTACTATGCAAAAGAGCTGTTGTGATATGAAAGAAGTCTGTTTATCTTGAACTGGACGATGTGTAGTCTGTTCTTAGATTTCTCCGGTGAGTCTGTTGTTTTATTTTCAGCTGCTTACTTACGCAGAATGGCTACTTAGCTGGAGCTAATGTTGCTCAGTTTTTTTTGAACTGGGAAAAAAAAACAACTGGAGTATTAGGTGTCGCTCTGTAAGTAGCATAGCTCTGTGAAATGAGACTGTTTATGATGAAGTGATGTTTGTTTAGTAAGTTTTTTATTACTGAGCGGTTTTTAAGATTTCTCTGATTTCCGTATACCTGCATGATCGTTTAACGCTCTGCATGCAGGTTGGTTTTTTTGTTTGGATGACTGATATCTGAACGAGCCAGTGGAGTTCCAGAAGCACGAGGGTTCCGCTGCCATCTTTGTGACTCGGACTGAAGCCTGGGACGACGCAGAGGGACTGATGCTACTGGAGCTGGAGATTTTGCTTGGAAACCAGATAAGAGAATTGAACACGGAAAAAAAATGGGGGCCCCCAATCCTTTATTTTTTTGGTTATTCCACAACTACTTGTTCATGAACATTTTCAAACTGGACAATTTATGTGCACATTGACTGAACTGACTGACTGAACTGTTATATTGGAAAGACTTACTGAAATTTGTAATTTCTTTGTTGGTATGAGCTTTAGAGCTACAGGTTATAAAACCTACCCTAATTTTTTTTATATTAATTTGAGTTATTTTTAAGAGTTTTATACCTTAATTTTATTGAGGTAATTATTCTTTTGTGGAGAAAGAAAATAAACCTGAGTTGTTAAAACGTGTATGCTTATCATCCTCCTGTATGATCCTAGAACAAAAGTAACTTTCCTACTGAATTTATTGTTAATTAAATTAAGTAGTGGTTACATGTGTCTCGCCGTAAAAACCTAGAGCATGTCTTTTATCACACACGGCTCCCGAGGGGGTTGGGCTAACCCCCTTCCTGGAGACATTGGCCGTTTCTCAATATGCGTTCTTGAGCGTTCTTGTGTGCTCGTGTGCTCGTGACACGTCATCAGCCTCAGCCCGAGCACTGTTCCAATACAGAGAACGCCAAATCGAGAACGCGTCGAATTCCCCGGATGTTGTTCTCGCCCCGCCCTCTTTATCGAGCATGCATCAGAACAGACTTGTGCGTTCTTCAGACTGACCGCTTTCCCAGAATGCACCGCGGCAAGATAATTTTTAGAAATTAAAAATGTTGTTTTAAAAAAATTTGTCAATAAGATTTATTGTGGTGTAGTATATAAATACTTTTGAATGTTAAAGAAATGCTAAAAAACTGTGCGTCTCATGACGTCACAAGTACGCTTCTGTTCCAATACACCATACGTGCTGCGTGCTCGCGTTCTTGTCAAGTCCGATCTTCCTGTGTTCTCGCCAAGACCGGTCTTGACGAGAACGCGAGTACGGACTCGCGTTCTTGTGAATTGAGAAACGGCCATTCAGTCTACAACAGATATGTGATTTCTGACACTTTGCCGTTAAATGTAATTTGTAGCCCTGGCCTGTTTCTTGGGAGTCAACTAGAATAATATTCAAGGCCCTGGGAAAGTTTTTAAAAACCATTAACTGATCTACAAGGTTCTCATAAATTTTCCGTTCTGTCCTGCACCTGGTACTATTACTGAAGTCTGAATGTAACCATTGTATTCTGCAAAGAAACCCTTCATCCCAGGTTACTGTGTTAAAGGTTAATATCTGTATAACTTTAAAATACACTCTTATCATATAAATGATTATATATTCTCATAACAGTAGCTTCACCTGCTCTGACTCTAATTACCTGCATGGTTTTCACTGCCACTTGGTCTATAAATTCCTGCCTCATACAGCCAGTCTCTGCCAGATTCTAGAAAGCCATTGTGTGAGTATACCATCCAGCATTTCTTGTCTCACTGTCTGATATCTGGACAACGACCTCTCGTTCAGCCTGGACCAAGCCTCCTGCCTCTCCCTCTGGAAACCTCTGCCTGGTCTCGGTTATGGTTCTGACCCACACCTTTATTACAGAATTTCCTTTTACCTCACCCCTCAAACTGTCTTGGAAAGCACTGAACTGCTGCCCCACCTGCATAACCCAAGTTGGAGCCCCAGGATCTACAGATCATATCCACAACATATATCCTCCCAGACTTTAAATAGGTTAGTGGCTGTTATTCAGTGCACACTCACTCACTCACACTAAGTTGTTCCCGGCCACTAACCTTTCTCTCTTCCCCACAGTGATTCCTGAGTGTGTTTCTCGCAGTTTCCTGACTGAGATTATTCTCTTAAATAAAATCTTTAAATCCACTTCTTTTGTCTGGTTGAATTATCAGGTCCTTTGTCTGTTGCATTACAGTGAGGGAAGTCCTAAGGAAGTTCTTGAAGTCTGATATTTCTCATGGCTATCAGTTACACTCTGATATTTATATTCTTCGTGGCTGAACCCTAATACTATGTTCTGCCAGTTGAAGTCACAGTTCGGCCCAATGATGTTGGACAGAAGAACTATCATTACATTCCAGTAATAAAAAGTCTAAAAGCAAAGCCAAATGACAAATGTGCGGCTTAACAGAGTGTAAATCCTGAACATGTAGAAACTGATATGTTCAGATTTCACTGGACATGTCCTTAAATATAATTTCCCTATTTGCTCCAGTCCCACATTCTTTAAAGATAATGTTGTTACATCAGATCCAGTTACTCTATCGGGTGAAAGACAACTGTTTTGGAGTGGATAAATTTCTTAGTTAGCTGGTATAAAATTTGTGTGAGCTAGAGGAAAATGGCATTAATTTTGAATTGCATGTATGATTACCAACTTGCTTGCCACACTTGTTTGAGTATGTGGTTGACTATATAACTTGGCATGGTGTTTGCAGTTTTTGGTAAAGATAAAAGGTATTTAGCTATGAGTATGTAATTAAAGCTTCTTTTTATAAGCACCTTTCACAGGAAAAATCATCAAAGCGCTGTACAGAAAACCAACAGAATAGCTTTTAAGTTTAGGTGCCAATAAAAAAGAAAACATCCAAAACCCAAATCCAATTTATTAATAATGGACATTTAAAAAACATACGTTTACCCAAAGAGCTGCATAATGAATACACATAACAAAACACATAATAAAATACACAAAAATAAATATTAAGCTAAAAGCCTGTTTAACCAGGAAAGTTTTTAATTGAATTTTAAGAGTCCAAAGAGTCCACTAAACGTAGTGTAGTGGTAGACTTTTCCACAGCCTCGGTGGTGTGGATTGAAATACCTGGTCCCCCTTTGTGTTCAGTTTGGTGTGTGGCACAACAACAAAAAGTCTGATCTTCTAAAGCCGGGCATACACTGTACGAGTTTTTGCCCTTTTCGGGCTGATTCTTCAGTCGTACGGGAATCTTTTGGATCGGGCCGAGTTTCAGCTTGATCGTGCGTCCTGCGTCGTGTAGTATACAGGGGGTAAGGAGGGGTGATTTGTTTCTCACGACCACATCCCGATCAGGAATCGGACGGTCGTTTGAAAATCAAACATGTTTGAAATTCAGTCGGCCCTCGTGAGTGATCGTAAGTGATCGTGAGCGATCGTGAGCGATCGTGAGTGCATCCTGCTGTTGAAGCGGAGTTAGGTCTACGAGCCGATTTCTCCTGACCTCGCGCACTGCACACGTGCAAACAAGTAGATTCTTCTTCGTCTTCTCAAACGAAAACATAAGAGTGGAGAGAAGGATGACGGCGGTACGTGTGACATGGAGTCAAACTACGGAGGAGCAACTCTTAAAATTTCCAAAGCAACGCGTTTTGTTCTAATAAGCTTCATATTTAACAGTGAGGATCGACACTTCCGCCTCTTTCTTCTTCTACTGTTGACATTTGGCTTCCGGGTAGACGAGTCCGAGTAGCGCCATCTCTCTACAGGGCTGAGTCCAACGTGTGGTTTTTGAACGCACTGTGTGAGCAGTCAGGTCGCATCAGAGCGTCCGGCCACACAGTGTAAGAACACATATCGTGAGCGGTGAACTTTTAAACCCTGCAGTTTCGTCGTACAGTTTGAGCTGTATATGAGTACCACGACGGAAAATATCGTACAGTGTATGCCCAGCATAAACAAAGACAACGAGCAGCAGTATATTTTGTTAAAAGGTTAGAAAATCATCTGCGCCTTGGCTGTTTAGTGCTCTGTATGTTGGAGGGATAAGTTTAAAATGAATGCTTAAATCTATTGGTAGCCAATGACCGTCACATAAGCTCCCTTGCTAGAACATGTCAATAGTTTAGCTACAGCATTTTGTATGGCTTGGTGGAGTGACATGGATGATTTGTCCAAAGCAGTAAATAGGGTATTAAGATAATCTAAGCATTAGGACACAAATGCATGAATTCTTTTTTCCAGTCAAATGAAGAGACCATCTGTTGCAGTTTAGAAATGTTCCTTAAATGAAAGAAATAGGAACGAGACTAAATTAATATTACACTAAGATTTTGAAAAGCTGTATTTAGGAGTTAGGAGTGATTGATTTTTGTATGTAATTCAGGAAAAGCTAGAATCATGGTCTGTCTTTAATGTGTTTAAAACAAGGTAATTGCTGGAAAGTCGATCTCTGATCTTAGATAAACAGTGGACTAACGTGGACAGCCTATCAAGCTGATGAGGCTTACAGGACATATATAGTTGAATATCATTTGCATGAAAGTGATAAGATTTGTCATTAAAATATTGGATGGTTTCAGCTAAAGGAAGCATGAAAAAAGCAAATAATAATGGACCTAAAGCTGACCCTTGTGGAAGACCGCAGGTTAGGGAGGCAATCGTGGAAGTGAACTTGTTCGCTATTGACAGAGAAAGTCATTGCAGATCAATGGGAGGAAAATCGACTAGTGCAGAACAACAGATACCAGCTAAAACCCTCAGTCTATTCCATAAAGCGCTGTGGTCAATGGGATCAATTGCTGCTTCGAGATAACGTAAAATAACAATTGAACAATGCCCTCCATTAGATGCCATTAAAAGACAATTATAAACCTTATAAAGATCTGTGTAGCTGTAACTGTCTAAAGCCAGATTGAAGAGGGTCAAAATTCTGTAACTGACATATTAAAGATCTGAACAGGTTTCCAGGGTTTCCTTTTTTCACCTATATTTAGAAAATATTGCCTAAATTACAAATATGCTGTACGGGACTGAACAACTAATCCATGCATTTGTTACTTCAAGGCTGGACTACTGTAATTCTTTACTATCAAGAAGTCCACAAAATGCAGTTAAAAGTCTTCTGCTGATCCAAAATGCAGCAGCAAGAGTTATGATGAAAACTAACAAGAGAGGTGATATTTCTCCAATTTTAGCTTCCCTTCATTGGCTTCCTGTTAAATCAAGAATAAAATAAAATATTCTCCCTTTCACGTATACAGCCCTTAATAATCAAGTTCCATCATATATCAGAGATCTGATTACCCCGTATGTTCCTAACAGAGCACTTCGCTCTCAGACTGCAGGTCTACTGGTGGTTCCAAGAGTCTCTAAAAGTAGAATGGGAGGCAGATCTTTTAGCTATGAGGTTTCCCTCCTGTGGAACCAACTCCCAATTTTGGTCCATGAGGCAGACATCCTGTCTACTTTTAAGACTAGGCTTAAACGTTCCTTAAAAAAGGCATCCAGAAGGCAAAGCTCAGATACAAGCAGTATACCGAGAACCACTTCAGCAACAACAATCCACAGGACATGTGGTGAGGCATCAGAAACATCACAGACTGAAGCACAGCGACCAGCGGCTCAGCTACAACCCGTCTATCCCTGACACATTAAACAGATTCTTTCCACGCTTTGACACTCCAAGCAGCAGGGCGCCTGAAGCCAGGAGAGCACCATCGACCTCTCGTTCTGCAGCTGCACCAAGTAACCTCCTCCCTGAAAAAGGTCAACACTAACAAGGCTGCAGGCTGCAGGTCCAGCCCTAGTGTCAGGTTGTAAACTTAGATCATGTGCTGACCAGCTAGCAGGGCTTTTTCTGGACATCTTCAACCTCTCCCTGCAGCTCTCCATGGTTCCTGCCTGACTAAAACCATCCACAATCGTGCCTGCCCCCATAAAACGCACCATCACCTGCCTCAGTGATTATCGTTCTGTTACTCTGACCCCCATCATCATGTAGTGCTTCGAGAGGATCCTCCTGCAACACATCAAAAACGCCATCCCTGCTAATCTAGTCTGCAGTTCTCCTACAGAGAGACTCGCTTCACTGAGGATACTGTATCCTTAGCACTTCACTCAGCTCATACTAATCTGTAGCATCCCAATACCTATGCTAGGATGCTATTCGTGGACTTGAGCTCAGCATTCAACACTATGCTCCCATACATAACCTGGGATTATCCACTTCACTCTGCTCTTGGATGAGTGATTTTCTAACCAACAGACCCCAGGTGGTGAGGATAGGGAAACGTACAACTGCTCCACTGATCCTCAACACAGGTGCACCACAGAACCCCATTTGGTTTGGTTTGTAGCTTATCTTATGGTTGGGTTTTGTTAGATTTGTTTTGCATTTGCTTATCTCTGGTTAGTTATGGGTTTTGCATTAATCTATCTTGGTTTCTTATTTCAGGTATTCCCTCTTCAGGTTTAATTTCTTTAGTATAATTTAATAAATTAAATTTTAATTTAACCAGAAAATCCTTGTGTGGTCTCCTTTAATGTTACCTCACCAAACGAGCCTGGTGGACGTAACACCCACAAACACAGTTGTGAAGTTTGCAGATGACAACACTGTGGTGAGTCTCATCTCCAACAATGATGAGTCCCACTACAGGGAGGAGGTCCGCAATCTGACACAGTGGTGCTCCAGGAACATTCTGGTTCTGAACACGAGTAAGACCAAGAGGTAATAATAGATTACAGGAGGTCCAGGAAGACTGCACAGTGCAGGAGAGGAAGGATTTAGCACGGGTGGTGAGAACAGCGCAGGGAATTGTGGGATGCCATCTACAGGATTTGGACTCAATTTATACAAAACGAGTCCAAAGACCGGCTAGACGCACCGTTTGCCCCTCTACCATCAGGCAAATGCTTCAGAAGCATTAAATCCATAACTAATAAACTTAGAAACAGCTTCTTCCCAAGAGCTGTGAGAGCTATCGCTCACTGATTGGAGGCTGTGGTCCTACATTTACATTTCATGTGAAAATTAGTCCACTGTCATTGCTGCGGTTCCTCAGTAGAGGGCAATAGAGACGACCCCTGCTGAGATTCTCTCCATCAAATGTTCATCATATGTTACAATCCATCTAACGTTAAATATGTTAAAATCCATCATATGTTATAATTCAATTTTATTTATATAGCGCCAGGTCATGAAACATGTCATCTCGAGGCACTTTACAAAGTCAAATTCAATCATATTATACAGATTGGTCAAAAATTTCCAGTTGATTGCTTCAAAGCCCCGACAAGCAGCATTCACTCCTGGAGAAGCGTAGAGCTACAGGGAGAGTCGTCTGCATTGTCCATGGCTTTGCAATCCCTCATACTGAGCAAGCATGGAGCGACAGCGGATAGAAAAACTCCCCAAGGAAAACCTCCAGCAGAACCGGGCTCAGTATGAACGGTCATCTGCCTTGACCGACTGGGGGTTACAGAAAACATACATTGATCCAGTAATCTGTTCTACATTAGATGGTAATGGCGGGTGATCTGTCTTCCCTGGATGATGTCACAGTTAACAGAACGTCAGACCAGGTGTACCTACTATGAAGAAAAAGGAGAGAGAGCAAAAAGTTAAAAGCTGAAATGACAACAGTCATTTCAATGCAATGCAATGCAAAACTAGAGAACAGTAGACTGGAGAACAGTAGAAATCAGTAGAGTGAGAAAAATAGGCCCTGATGTCCTCCAGTAGCCTAAGCCTATAGCAGCATAACTATAGAGGTAGCTCATGGTAACATATGCCACTCTAACTTTAAGCTTTGTCAAAAAGGAAAGTTTTAAGATTAGTCTTAAAAGTAGACAGGGTGTCTGCCTCATGGACCAAAACTGCGAGTTGGTTCCACAGGAGAGGAGCCTGATAGCTAAAGGATCTGCCTCCCATTCTACTTTTAGAGACTCTAGGAACCACCAGCAGACCTGCAGTCTGAGAGCGAAGTGCTCTGTTAGGAACATACGGGGTAATCAGAGCTCTGATATATGATGGAGCTTGATTATTAAGGGCTTTATACGTTAGAAGAAGAATTTTAAATTCTATTCTTGATTTAACAGGAAGCCAATGAAGGGAATCTAAATTTGGAGAAATATGATCCCTCTTGGTTATATTCATCAGAACTCTTGCTGCAGCATTTTGGATCATCTGAAGACTTTGAACTGCATTTTGTGGACTTCCTGATAGTAAAGAATTACAATAGTCCAGCCTTGAAGTAACAAATGCATGGACTAGTTTTTCAGCATCACCCCTGGACAGAATGTTTCTTATTTTGGCGATATTCCTGAGGTGAAAAAAGGAAACTCTGGAAACCTGTTTAATATGGGATTTAAATGACATTTCTTGGTCGAAAATAACACCAAGATTTTTTACTTTATTACCAGAGGCCAAGTTAATGCCATCCAGATTAAGTGATTGATTAAGAAGTTTATTTTTTGAGGACTCTGGTTCAAAGATTATAACTTCTGTCTTGTCAGAATTTAATGCAGGAAATTTAAAGTCATCCAGCTTTTGATGTCAGCAAGACATGACTGCAGTCGAAGTAATTGATTGGATGCATCAGGATTTATGGATAAATATAGCTGAGTGTCATCAGCATAACAGTGGAAATTAATCCCATGCTGTCTGATAATTTTGCCAATCGGAAGCATATATATAGTAAAGAGAATTGGTCCAAGGACTGAACCCTGTGGTACTCCACAGGTGACCCTAGAGTTTGAGGAAGATTTATTATTAACATGAACAAACTGGAATCTGTCTGACAAATAAGATTTAAACCAGCCTAATGCTTTCCCCTTAATCCCTACAGTATGCTCAAGTCTTTGTATGATAATATTGTGATCAACTGTGTCAAATGCAGCACTGAGATCTAACAGGACAAGTATAGACACAAGTCCATTATCTGAGGCCATGAGAATATCATTGGTGACCTTCACCAGAGCTTTTTCAGTGCTATGATGAGCTCTGAAGCCTGACTGAAACTCCTCAAGTAGGTCATTACTTTGTAAAGGTTCACAAAGGTGATTAGCAACTACTTCCTCAAGAATTTTAGATAAGAAAAGAAGATTAGATATAGGTCTGTAATTTACTAACTCATCTTGATCAAGAGATGGTTTCTTAAGTAAAGGTTTAATAACAGCCTTAAAACTAACAACTTTAAATGCCTGTGGTACATATCCATTTACTAAGGATAGATTAATCATGTCTAAAATAGGACCACTGATCAAAGGGAATACCTCCTTAAACAATTTGGTTGGGATTGGGTCTAACATACAGGTAGAAGGTTTAGATTAAGCTAATATTTTAGATAGCTCAGAAAGCTCTACAACTTTTAAACAGTTCAGACACTGTGCAGGTTCTAAAGATTCCTCCAACGCTGCCTCACTTACTGAGGACGAGGTAATCATGTTTGGGAGGATGCCAATTATTTTATTTTTAATGGAATCAATTATATTTATGAAGAATCCCATAAAATCATTACTGCTAAGAGCTAAGGGAATGGATGGATCAACGCACATTTTGAGCAAAACCAATTGAATCTAGGATAGTTTTAAAGGCTACACTAAGGTTATCACATTCAGTGTCAACATGAATGTTAAAATCCCCCACTATAATAACCTTGTCAGTGTTTATCACCAAATCAGATAAGAAGCCTGACAGCTGATCCAAAAACTGAGTGTAAGGGCCTGGTGGACGATACAAAACAACAAACAGGTTTTATTGCTTTGCAGTTTGGATGAGGGAAACTGAGGGTTAAATGCTCAAAAGAACTGTACAAAAGAAATCATTGCACAAAAGTAAAAAATTTTCAATTCAATTTAATTTTATTTATATAGCGCCAATACATGACATATGTCATCTCAAGGCACTTCACAAAGTCAAATTCAATCAAATTATTCAGATTGGTCAAGAAGTTTCCTATCTAAGGAAACCCAGTAGATTGCATCAAGTCTATATTGAGAATTTGTGAATTTTATCTTATTCAGTTATTTTTATTTTTTGTTTCTGCACTCTGCCTAATTTGTGTCTCCTGGGCTTCCGTAGTTCATTCCAGCCCTCGTAGCTCCTCCGCTTCCCCCTTTTCCCTCACAGCGTTGTTTCGCGCTGCTGTGGGTAAGTCAGAGGAAAGTTCGCGGCTGCGATATATGTTGGTTTTTATGTATGGATGTTGTTCATGTTGAGGTCTCTACCATATGTTGTTTATTATTGTTTGTTAGTGTGTTTTTTTGCAGTTTTGACCATCATTGTGGGTTTTTATAAACAGTTTTATTATAATTTATTTTTTTTTATTTTGGCGCGTACAACCGGTGCTAGTCCAGCACAGCTCGGTTGAACATTGTTTTTATTTTCACATTTAGGGCTGGAGTGCAGGGAGAGTGTGTTGAAGAGGATGTTGATTTGTTTTTACTCTTCTTCCCCAGGTATGTGTTTTTATTTTAAGTTATACCTTTTTATCTCTGTTCATTTAACTCTGTCCCACTGTATTGTGTTGTTGTGGCCATCAGGTGGCGTTTTTCTCCTCTTGTTTTTAGTTTATGATTTTTGTGAGGAGATTTGTTTTTTTTGTTGACTTTTGTCAAATCTGAGAAAAAAAATGTTAGTAGACAGCGTTGTTTAGCGCTGCTGTGGGGCTGGAGTGCAGGGAGAGTGTGTTGAAGAGGAAGTTGATTTGTTTTTACTCTTCTTCCCCAGAATAAAATATCTCTTTGAAACCTGACTGACTTCTAGAGATTCATTGATGCCACCCGTTACAGTTGCTTTGCACACAGTGACGCACGGGCCCTTTATTATGAGGTGGAGCTGTGACTAATTAACAATGTAAGATTCTGCAGTGCTGTTCTTTTCTCCTCTTTCAACCTCGATTACCATAGCAATGCAGAGAAGTGAACAGATCATTGTAGAATTTTCTTAAACAGATACGATGATTCATGATTTGTAGCCTTTCTCTTTATTGTATAGATTTATTCTGTGTACAATAGTGCATGTTGATGAAACACAGACTTCAAGGGTTAACATCGGCACGCCGCAGGGTTGTGCCCTCAGCCCTGCTTCACCCTTTTCCCCAAGGACTGTTCTGCTATCCACCGCACAAACACGGGGGTGAAGATTGCAGACGACACCACTGTGGTGGGTCTCATCTCCAACAATGATGAGACCCACTACAGAGATCAAGTCTGCAATATGACACAGTGGTGCTCCAGGAACAATCTGAACATGAGCAAGAACAAATTATAATAGATTACAGGGGGAGGTGGTGGAGTGCGTGGACAGCATTAGGTTCCTGGGTATTCACATCTCCTCAGACCTCTCCTGGACTGTGAATACCTCCCAGCTAGTGAAGAAGGCCCAACAATCGTCCTTTTTCATCAGGAAACTGAAAAGGACTGGACTTCACACTAAACTGCTAAAACACCTCTACACAGCTACGATAGAAGGTATTTTATGTCTCTGCATAACTGTATGGCATTGGTTCCCAAACGGTGTGCTGCGGCACACTGGTGTACCATGAGGAAAGTCCGGGTGTGCCGTGGGATTTTGTGACAACCATAAATTTGTAATAATCTTATGGTAATAAAAAACTACTAAGAATAATAATATTTAATGTACTATATTAGTACTTTGTATGCACTCATTTCATAATGCAAACTTAAAACAGTTATTTAAAAAAAAAATCCTCAAAGACAGCCCCTTATTTCACTGTTCGCGCTGTTGCGCAGGTAGAAATTATAACTCCGTGAGACATCAAAGGCTGTAGGACAACATTAAAGCAGATAAACAAAGAGGCAAAATGGAGTTCTTTCTTGTGCGGAGCAAACTACCAACCACCAGTGCAGAGACTGCCGACAACCCACCACCAAAAGAAAAGAGGAAAGAAAACTGCCAGCAAACAGTATCATGAATGTTATCTGTCTTATGGCTTCAGTTGGACTGGGGATGTCAACTGTCCTCACCCCGAATTTGTCCTCTGTCCGGAGAAGTTAGCTAATACTAACACGGTTCCAAGCAAGCTGAAGAGGCACTTGGAAACCAGACATACATTTCATGTTGAGAGAAACTTGGCCTACTTTAAAAGAGCGTGGGATTTGAACCAGAGGCAGCAAGTCCGTTTGCTGGATTGTGTGAAAGTGTCTGAAAGGGCAATGGAGGCTAGTTACATGCTAGCGGAGGTTATTGCAAAGCAAAAGAAGCCTCACACAAAAGCGGAGACACTAATCCTCCCCGCTTGCAAAAAAATTGCAGGTGTCATGATGGGCCCAGATGCTGCAAATGAGCTGTCCAAAGTGCTGTTGTCTGACAATACAATCAAAATAAGAATCGACGACATGTCACAAGACATTGAGCAACATTTGGCAGAGAAAATGCAGGCGAGCGTCAGACTTCTACTATGATCAATCATAAGTGGGGCTGCCCAACTTCTGGCAAACATCAGATATGTTAATGGTGACTCTATCAAGGAGACTTTTTTCTTCTGCAAAGAAATGGAACACCATACTACGGGAGAAGAAATATTAAGGGTAACTAATAACTATTTAAAATAGAACGGTCTGACCTTGAATATGTGCGTCAGTCTTTGCACAGAAGGTGCAACATGCATGACGGGAAGAGTGAAAGGATTTATGGCTAAGATGAAAGCTCAAAATCCACATATTGTGACACACCACTGCATTTTGCACCAAGAGGCATTAGTTGCCAAAACCATGCCCCAGAAAGTTGACTGAGGTGCTGGATCAGGCTGTGCAGATGGTGAATTACATCAAATCAGCTGTGCGCTAAGATGGGAGCCGACGACCCAAACCTGATCTTCCACACAGAGGTACGTTAGCTGTCAGGGGGAAAGTCCTATCCCAACTTTATGAGCTTCGGGAAGACCTTCTGCAGTTTTCACGCAAACACGCTGTCCCACATGAGGACAAGATCGCGGATGGGAGGTGGTGAGCCAGGTTGGCTTACCTTGTAGACATATTTGGGCATCTCAACGTGTAAAATGCCAAGCTTAAGGCAGGAATGAAAACATTTTATCATCCACAGACAAGATGTGGGGATTTATGAACAAATTTACCCTGTGGCGCGAGCCTTTGGAACAGGGCTCTATGGAAATGTTCCCTCTGGCATCAGCTGCGCCACAGACAGCTAGGGAGCACACTGTGTATGCCGAACAGCGTCTGACCTTAAAAGAGAGGTTTGCGAACTGTTTTTCCACGTGTGGCTGACATTGAGGACAATGATTTGATCCGAGACCCATTCAACCAGGAATCATCAACAGAAAAGCTCACCATGAAAGAGAGAGAGGATTGCACAGAGCTCCGCGTGGATCGAAACTTTTATGATTTTATAAGCTCCCACTAGATCAGTTTTGGTTGGCTTCTGCATCGGAGTACCCAAGCATCGCTCACCACACAACTGTGTAATGTCTTCTTTTCCCCATTACCTACCTGTGTGAGTTAGCTTTCTCTGCTCTGATTTACATGAAGAACAACAGGAGGTCATGGCACTCTGTTGAACAGGACTTGCGAGTGGCCCTCTCCTCAGTGCCACCAAGGATTTAAAAAATCTGTGCGCTCTGACAGGCACATGGACTGTATCTCACTAATGTGTAATTAGGCAAAATAGTTGTATGTGTAATTATTTATAGCATGTTTCAATACTGATTCAAGATGTTATGTTAATAATTTGTAGGTCACGACCATGGAAGCAGCTTATTTCCATTGACAGTTCTAGGTGCTGAATTTTTGTGACCTGTCTGTTTTGAATGGGTGTGTTGCTGCTTTGATGAAGCCTAATTTCATAAAGTTCCAAATAAATTTTTGAAATACTTAGTAAATAAATATTTCATGTGTGATACAGTTGTCTGTCTCATTTTATTTGGCATTAGTAAATTATATACATTTAGATATTTTACATGATATAAGTGATAATATGTATTATAAAGCCGAATAAAGTACGATAGGTGTGCCTTGAGATTTTTACTTGCTTTTTGGTGTGCCTTGGGCACAAACATTTTGGGAACCACACCATACAGTGTATGGTATGAGAACTACACAGTACAGGAGTGGAAGGATTTGACACGGGTGGTGAGAACAGTGCAGGGGATTGTGGGATACCGTCTACAGGATTTGGACTCAGTTTATGCAGCATAAGTCCAGAAAAGGGCCAGACAAATCTCCACTGATCCCACCCACCCAGGCACTGTTTGGCCCTCTCACATCAGGTGAACGCTAGAACTAATAAACTCAAGAACAGCTTCTTTCCAAGAGCTGTGAGGGCTATCGCCCCCTGCTGAGAAGTTTGTGGTCCATCATATTACAGTCAAACTACTGTTATTGCCTATTTGCATACTCTTACTCTCAGAAATATGAAATTACACATTTATGTAAATTAAGTCTCAAGATCACTGCACAAAAATTACCTCATTACTAGAGATTCGGGAAGAAGGGACTAATCCATGTAACATGGCCCTCAGACTCTGATACAAACTTGCATGCTCTAATGTGTGTATGGGGGGGGGCATGTAAATACTAAGTCTGATGTGCATGTGTGTCGTGTTATTTGTGTGTATCCTAAGCCAGTGTTTGCCTAAAAGGTAATTTCACCATTATAAAACATGGTCAAATAAACTACAGATTATTTTAATATCGACGCTATTAAGGGATATGTGACGATAGCTGGTAGGAAACACAGGATTTTTGCCTGGCTTAAGCAGGAGACTAATGGAAGCAGAATTCTTATGAACTGGGAATCTGCCATTATCTTGAGTTTCCTACAACATTCTGTGGAATATTGGTGCCAGAATATTCCAGAATTCTTTATAAAACTCCACTGGAAATCCATGTGGACCCGGAGCCTTTTTATTGGGCATGCTTTCGAGAGCTTCCTGAATTTCAGCTGTTGTCAGCGGTGAATCCAGGATGCCTCTAATTTCACTCTAGCTGCCACCTGGCCTTTCCCTTCTCATGCGTCGCCTCCTGTGCGCATATTTGTAAAGGAAAAAAACACAGCAATACAGCATCACTTTTCAGAGGAACATTTCAAGTGAAGAGGTAAGTAACTCATTACTTTATAATGCTGTTAGCAAGAGAGCATCTTGATCTGCTTGGTGTGCTCTCCGCCATGTTGCTCCAACGCTCTGCTGCTCTTTAAGGCAGGGAGGGGCTGCGTCCTAAGTGGCAGCTATTCACAAGCACACACATGCGTGCACATACATGCTATGCAAACAAGAGACTGGAGAACAACAAAGAGAGTCACATCATACCATAGTCCATAAATATTACCTTTAGTTCTTTCCATCACTATATTTTTCTTTCTATCTAAAATAATGAAAATTTGCTTATGGCTCCTTTAAGCTCAGATGTGTCAAAAGTATTCACATTTATTACTTTGGTAAAAGTATAGATACAAGGGTTTAAAAATAGTTCTTTAGAAGTAGAAGTATGTACTTGAGATTTTTACTCAAGTAAATGTGTAAAGGTACTGGTTCCAAGACTATTTAAAATCTAAAAGTAAAAGTGATGTACGACAAAACAAAATTCCATTTGGACAAAAACCTAGGGCACACTACAGCAGCTCACTACCCTACCCCTTCAAAAATATTTCTTGCTGAAGGCCAAAATAAATACAATGTTATATTAAGATATTGAAAAATTTGGGATGCAGTAGGCTAACTGTTTCACACTCATATGTGACCATTAAAAATTAATGCATTTTTGGATAATATTGAAAAAGTCAAACTTATTATACGTATTATATACAGTACTTATTATATTTAGTAACTTTTACATTTATTTTCTTGAACTTGACTAAATATATATGGCTATACAGTGCCACAGTTTGTAGCACTGCTGCAAGCCTTAGGACTTTCTAGCCTTGCAGCAAGAAGGTCCTAAGTTCAATGGTCTTTCTGTATGGAGTTTGCATGTTCTCCCTGTGAATGGAGATATTTCTCTTCAGGTACTCCAGCTTCCACCCATAGTCCAAAAACATGACTGGTAATTGGTTTCTCTAAATTGTGTAAAAGTTGTTCGTCCTGTGTGCTTCAGTTTTTTTTCCAAAGCCACCAACAAATCTCTAAAGATCATTCCTTACTCACTAGGCCAACTCTGTAGTCACGTGACACCCCATCCAGTGTGAAACAAGAAGTGAAAGAGACGGTGAGCTTGAGAAAATGGAGGAAATTTTAAATGTTAAAACGATGGCTGCGGTAGAGTTAGTCAAGAAGTAAGAGGAGCAGCTAATCTCTGGTCCAGTTGCATGGTGAACCCGGACATTAGTCTGACTGTACATCAATAACGAAGGGAAACTGTGCACAAGATATTTACATATTTTCCAGCCAATACTGTGGTTGGACAATGTTTAACTATGATGCTGTCTGGATGGGATATCAAGGAAGAGGCCCATGTCTGACAACAGTGCAGACACAACGGTTCAAACACATAGTTAAACTGCCGAGCTGAATGAATGGATGCAAATGCAGTGTTTTAGGCACAGGCTGCACCTGGCAATTGAGAAGTTTACACATCTTTATGTAGTTATCTTTGTCTAAAGGTGCGGCTGCTCCATTGCATTATTATCATCACTTGAACCTACTGTACCATTTATCTTTATCAAGGTCAACTGCTCAATATATTGATTGTCGGCCGTATCGCCTAGCCATTTACTCAGGTCCTGGATTCCAGGGTCAGGAAAAAGGCAGCTAACATCTCTGTAGACCCTGCACATCCTGCACACAAACTGTTTAATTCAATTCAATTAAACATCTCAAGGCACTTTCCAAAGTCAAATTCAATCAGATTATACAGATTGGGTCAGATTATACAGATTGGTCACAAAAAATGTCCTATCTAAGGAAACCCAGTAGATTGCATCAAGTCTTGACAAGCAGCATTCACTCGTTTAGATTTTTAACACTACAAAGCACTCTTTACAAAAACCTTCCACCACAAAGACAGTTTCTTTCCCCACGCAGTCAAGCTGCTGGAAACTTAACAGTCAGAATACCCAGATCAATACATTATTTACACCAACCAAACCGTGCTTTCCGTTTCTTTAGAAAAATGTATGCAGTCAAAATTCTACATATTAACAAGAAAAAATATTTCTGTTTTCGTTTTGGATATTTGTATTGACAAGGCAGCCTCTAGTTCAGGGGTCACTAATTAAAAATCAGCGGAGTCCGAATAAAGAAAATCAACAACCAGTAAAGGTCCGGACACATTTTTTATTACAATCCGTTACTTTAAACAGTATTTAACACTGAAATAAAATGTTTATGCATCCACCTTATACATTGACTTTTTAAACAAAAAAATAACATAAAAATAGAACGTTTTTCTATTTTAAAATCCAAAGTGCTTTTTGAAATAGAGAACTACAATCTTTCACAGTTTGGTATATAGACAATTTCTTGACTTTCACATCTTTTGTAAAACAACTGAACTTTTTTTAATTTCTTTTTTATTGCTTAATGAGAGAAGTGAGCTTTAGGCTGCCCTGCATGGATTTTAAACCTGGGTTTGATTGGCAACAAAGCCAACCTCAAGCACTTATCGAGGTGCTCATTCGTTCTGCGCCTTTAAATCAGCTATTTTCTCCGTATGTATGAGCAAGCGGATATGTTTGGTAACGCTCCGGAGGGCTTTGCCATATTAACAAGAGAAGCGGCGCAAGTGAAGTTAGCACAGTGGTTGAAGCAAAAACAATGTTTGACTGCACAGTGGCGCAGTGGGTAGCACTGTTGCCTTGCAGCAAGAAGGTCCTGGGTTTGAGTACACCCCTGGGTCTTTCTGCATGGAGTTTGCATGTTCTCCCTGTGCATGCGTGGGTTCTCTCCGGGTACTCCGGCTTCCTCCCACAGTCCAAAAACATGACTGTTAGGTTAATTGGCTTCTTCAAATTGTCCTTAGGTGTGAATGGTTGTTTGTCCTGTTTGTCTCTCTGTGTTGCCCTGCAACAGACTGGCGACCTGTCCAGGGTGTACCCCGCCTCTCGCCCAGTGAACGCTGGAGATAGGCACCAACAAGCCCCGCGACCCCATGAGGGATTAAGCGGTTTGGAAAATGGATGGATGGATGAAAAAATTTTCTCGCAAGACCATATATTCCCGGGGCGTGGACATCATGCCGCATTACTTGGCTCACTTGCTTAGTGTGCAAACTCAACTAAATCTGGTACTTTTAAAATATCCATTGAAAATTTCTGTATCTCTGCCACCTTTCAGCTTTAGAGCCTTTGCGTCATCCTGGACAGCCTCTCCATCACTTTCCACATCCACATCATCATCTGGGTTACTTTCATCTCTGCAGCATCAAGTTCTTCCTTCACACTGTTGACAAACTGGTCCACAGTCCACTTTACAATCCCAGCTCCCTTTCCTCCCTGTCCTCCATAAAACGTCAGCTAGTACAAAGACAGCAGCTTGCATCATTACATCATCTACTTCACTCCTGTACATTAACTCCACTGGCTCCCTGTCACATTCAATATAAACCAATTTTATGATCATACAAGGCCAAACACAGCCTTGGAAATGCAAGACACATCACCAACACTATTATGACATAATACATTTTAATTTGACACAGATTGCACATGACAATAATCAGTCTCTGCTTTGCCCGTTATTGTTCACCGATTAATCATTACAGTTTATAAAAAGGCATGATTTAACTTTTTTGAAGTTTAATAAAATTGTTATATTTTAGCCCAGTGACTGGAGACCTGTCCAGGATGAACCCTGTGTCCGCGCTCCACTTTAACTTCATAAAAAAAACTCTCTGAGAATCGCCTTTCTCTGGCCTCACCCAGTTAGAACCCGTTCTCCAGTCCATGTTGTAGCTGCAGTTTATTTGTTTTATCTTTTTGATGTAGTTTTCTTAACAATCTGTAAGCATCAAAATCCTTGTCATTTTATTTTGTGTCCTGGAGCGCAGCTGCTCATCAGGTGAACACTGTTGCATACTGACTGACAGCCGATGCAGCTCTGCCTTCTTTGCTTCACAACAGCGCAGTTTTTTTTTTTTTCTCCGAATCGAACTCAGTCAAATGCCGACTTTTCTTCTTCAAGGGTCATGCTAAATTAGCCTGAGCTAGCGCGTTACTCTTCTTTGTGTTTTAAATAAAATATAATAGCGAATCACGAGGAGATCCCTGGTTGGTCACCACGTTTATCAGCGAGGGAATAAACGCTGACAGACGACATGGCACCACAGGTGGAAATAATTCATTAATTAACTGCAGGAGGAGATTGACACGCTTACCGAGGGAAGTTGTTGTCAGCTGTTCTTTCTGCTGAAGTTTCTGACCTGCTGGTTTGCATTAATCCAAAGAAACCTTTGACCACCGCTACTTTCATTCATGCCATCTGTGGCCAGTTTAAAATGTTCTCCCAAAAGTTAAAATGATGAACACCGATAGACCTCAGACTGGCAATGTCCGCTTTGGAAAGACCCGCCCTGCTCTCATTCTGATTGGCTAATGTCCCGGCTCTGCCAGGTTTGATTGGTTGAGAGCAGTTTCAGATTATAACCTTGAATAAAAAGTCTAGACGGGACTTTTTGCGCTCAATTTCCAAATGATGGAAATCCGTCACAGCGACGGAGAACTTTAACCCCTGAGTTAGACACTGTCGTTGGACAACATGCAGTAATATATAAATGTTTTAAATCAGGTTGGGTCCGGATTAGGTAGCAGGTGGGTCCGGATCCGGACCCTGGTCCGCTAATCCGTGACCTCTGCTCTAGTTCTTCCCGTCTCATTCACTAAGGACTGCCTCACCCAGTTCTAAGATTTGGCAGCAAAGGAAGAAAACAATTATTAGGGACAAAACACTTGAAATATACATATATTGATTACAATTGGAATTCCAAGGGGAGACAAACACAATCGTTATCCTAAAGCTCGTGTATTATAACCCGAAGTCCACCCGTCCATGCTGGTTGTAAGCGAGTGTCTGTCAAACCCCGACCAGGGGCGCACTTCTAATAGCCGGGACCCTCACTGCATACGTGACTGAATGATGTCTGGGGGGGCTGTGTACACACTCATTCTATCTGTGTTTGTGTTCTCACAAGCAAAACAGATCCACGTTCCAATATCAAACAGGGCCCCAGGTTCTTAATATATTATGCCAGATGTTTTCAGGAGTTAACTGAGATAAGCATCAAGAACAATAAAAAGACCATGTGATCTTGAAGTTATCTTACATGCTTTGGCATCATCTCAGGTGGACTACTGTAACAATCTTTTTACTTGTTTTAACAAATCTGCAAGGCATCGCATTCAAACTGTGCAGTTTGAATTTTGACAGGAACTAGCAGGGGAGCTCATATTACTCCTGCTCTAGCCACTCTTCACTGGCTACCAGTTAATTTTAGGTTCCAGTTTAAACTTCTTGTTTTAACTTTTAGGGCCCTGCATGGTCAGGTCCCCAGTATATTTCTGACATGCTTAAGCCTCAGACCTCTGCCAGAGATCTGAGGTCTGCTGATTAGAATATTTTGTTAGCCCCGCGTACTAGGTTTAAACCCCATGGGGATCGCTCATTTCAAGCTGTTGCACAATTTTCTCCCATTGTTTTTACGTCATATGGATTCTGTTAACCATTTTGAAACGCAGCTAAAACGTATTTCTATAGACAGGCTTTTAATTTAATTTGATGTCATGCTTTTATGTGCTTTTCCTTTGTGTGTTGTAAAGAACTTTGTGATTTTATATTTTAAAGGTGCTATATAAATAAAATTTTACTTACTTATAATCCACCTTATAACGAAGTGGTCAAATTGTTTTTTGGTTGGAGTCATTAAGGGTTTTGCCTGGTGGCAATCAAGAATGAAGTGGGTAAGGAAATGTTGGACACAAGCTAACCTTTAATAATAATCATCTTGTCATTGCAACATATAATCCAATGAATTTTGTCATCTGTATTTAACCCATCCCTTAAAGAGCAGTAGGCTGCCACTATGTTGTGCCCAGGGAGCTTTCTGGGTCTTGATCAGGGACCCAGAGGGGCAGTCTGTGAGTCCAGCCAGTAACCACGCAGCCTCTCCAAGACACAAGCTCCCTGCTTTCCAACAACTAGGTCAACAATCCCCTTTTACAACAAAACTGGGCAGATAATGTTGTTTCTTTAGTTTCACATCTCATGATGATATGTTGATTTTATTTCTAAATTTGGTATTCCAACAATACAAAGATAATATGTGATTATTAACTCCATTCCGAGGAATGTCCTGAAAATTTCAAAGGCTCTGTAACTGAGCTTCATATAACTTATCCTGGTAATCTCACATTTGTTTTATCATTGCCTATATACCAGCATGACCCCCCTGGTAATTCATATAAACAGGTTTCCAGGCTTTCCTTTTTTCACCACTGGAATAATGCCAAAATTAGAAATATTCTATCCAGGAGTGATGCTGAAAAACTGTCCTTACATTTGTTATTTCAATGCTGGACTATTTTAATTTTTTACTATCATGGAGTCCACAAAATGCAGTTGAAAGCCTTCAGGTGATCCAAAATGCAGCAGCAAGAGTTGTGATGAAAATTAACAAGAGATCATATTTCTCCAATTTTAGCTTCCCTTCATTGCCTTCCTGTTAAATCAAGAATATAATTTAAAATTCTCCTTCTGACATATAAAGCCCTTAATAATCAAGCTCCATCATATATCAAAAATCTGATTACCCCATATGTTCCTAACAGAGCACTTCACTATCAGACTGCAGGTCTACTGTTGGTTCCTAGAGTCTCTAAAAGTAGAATGTGAGGCAGATCCTTTAGTTATCAGGTTCCCCTCCTGTGGAACCAACTCCCAATTTTACTCTTTGAGGCAGTCTACTTTCAGGACTAGGCTTAAAACTTTCCTTACGATAAAGCTGATAATTGGAGCTATCTCTGTAGTTCATCAGGGTATATTGTTCTCACTCTGCTGTGGTCTCCTACTGTTTTTTAACTTTTTGTTCACTTTTTGTTATTTTTTCTCTTTATAGTAGGTACACCTGGTCTGGCGTTCTGTTAGCTATGATACCATCCAGGGGGCAGATCATCTGCAATTACCACATAACATAGAAAGGATTCCTGGATCAATGTTTACTTCTGTGCTTTTGTGTGTCTCTGCTTTTTCTTCTCTAATCCTCAGACGTCGAGGCAGATGTCCGTTCACACTGAGCCTGGTTCTGCTGGAGGTTTTTCCTTTCAATTAGTGGAGTTTTCCTCTACACTGTTGCTTCATGCATGCTCAGTATGAGGGATTGCTGCAAAGCCATCAACATTGCAGATGACTGTCCAATGTGGCTCCATGCTCTTGTCAAGACTCGATGCAATCTGCTGGCTTCCTTAAATAGGAAAACCTTTGACCAATCTGTCTGTATGATTTGATTGGATCTGACTTTGTAAAGTGCCTTGAAATGACATGTGTTGTGAATTGGCGTTATATAAATAAGATTGAATTGATCTACTCAGGTAAAAACAAGCCAATAAATTAAAGTAAAACATTGTAAAGTTTAAATATTAACAACTGTCTCATATTTCCCAATAAAAAAAAAACTTGATGAGGAGACCTTAACCAGCCTGGAGAGCTACGTGGACAAGTGTTTTGACAACATCATAATGGGGGAGCCAAAATGTTCCACAAACACACCATCATCAAAGCGCACCTGTTCAGAAAGCTTAACCAGCGCTTCTATGACATCTCCAGAAAAAAGCTACACTGATGTCCATGAAGTCTTGATGCATGTCTTGCCGTGGTAGAACAAGTAATTTCAGTGGAGTTCAGCCAGGAACAATTACCTTCACTTAAAGTAGAGAACCAAATGCTGAGATATAACGTCAGGAAACTCACCGATGGAATGACGCAGCTGTCCTGAGTAAACAGGAAGATGAGGGAGAAAATTCTGGATATACAGGCTCGAAGTATGAGGGATTACTTTGTCTTTGCCAGATTAGCAGCACAACAAGTGAATTTAAAGCATGTGACACTGGTGAAAAAAATATAGTTGGACACGTGATTAATTAAATTAACTTTGTGCATAGCTCAGTAGGACGTTTGCACTGTATGTGGGTTAGGTCAAGGCACACTCTCACATCCACAAACATATGTGACACGCCACAGCAAAAGTAGGAACAAGTCGGCTGAGCACAAACGGAGAAAACCTTAAATTTCTGAGAAAATAGTGATTTTCATTTTATTGCAAAATATGCTAGTTGAAGTTTTAAAGAAACACGCCAATCCTTCAAATGACAATTTCGAAGGTTTAAAAATAATAAACTTTGTGTTTAAACAGCCTGTTTTCAGCATAAAATCCCCCCCAGCGGCATCTGCATGTTGGGATGGGGAAATTACAAGAAATTCATAAATCAGCTAAAACTGTAAATCACCTGAGTTCCCTAATGTGTTTTCTGCCTGCTGTAACTCTAACAAAGAGAAGTAGCAATTTTAATCCATAAAAACGTTGATTTCACAGTATTAGATAAAATTATAGATCCTGAGGGTAGATTTGTAATAATAAAAATATGTATTTATAACCACAATGTATCTACTTGGTTTACTGGCCTGGTGGCTGTGCTGCTCCTGAGTGGGTCTGGGGCTCAGGATTCCTGGGGTATGGCGCCCCTGTGCAGGAGCCTTGACGGGGCCTTGGGGGCTTGGGCCCTGGGGAGTATGTCACTGAGGTTTGGGCCGGTGTATGCTCAGGTGTCTGGCCCTACCCGGGGCCTCTGATGCGCAAGAAAAGGCTTGAGGCCTCTCAAACTGGTGGGCAGTTTGGTTCTTAACATCTCATTGCAGGTGCTCTTCGTGTCTGGTTCCAGCTCCTTGTCTCAGCCCTGGTCCATGACAATTCTCAGGGCTGATTCTATCTGGAGAACAGGAGTTTGTATGTTTTGAGTGGGTTGGCTGAGTAGAGTATAGTTGTTTTGGAGGGGTTATATAAAGTCATATTTTTTGGTTTCAGGGTGTCAGTTCCTGATTGCCTGGGCAGGGTTGGGCGATCAGTGTGATCCGGGGGGAGTTGGGGTGGTGGTTCGAGTTTGCGGCTGATTTTCAGGTCTCGTCGCTTACCTCTAGCCTTGGACTCCATAGATTTTGGTGCCGTTGCTAGTGGTGCCTCCCTCTCCGGCTGGGTTGGGGACTGGGAATGTCACTGGGGAGTGGGAGGATTTCACAGCCCCTCTGTCTTGTGATGAACTTGGACCCAATGTTATTATATGACTTAGACACTTTCGTTTAGAACATTTTCACAACACACATATGTAGGGCACAGCGTGAGTGACAGGTAAGGTATCTGGGGGGGTACAAAAAACTACATTTGGACACTGAGGGTTCTGGGTGGGTTGTGTGTGTGGGGGGGGAGGGGAGGCGGGGAGTGGTGGTGCCTTCTGGAGGGGGGGGGTTGGTGGTCCTCGGTGTCAAGTGTGTGCTGGCTTACTCCCCTTACTGGATCCCATCCCCTCGCCCGGCTTCACTCCTTTGGCTGGTGCCTTGACCTGCTGGTGCGTTGGTGATCCTCGGTGTCTGGGGCTGGGTGCTTGGGTGTGTGCTAGCTTTGTGGGGCCTGGGATCTCCTGCTCTGCCAGGGCCCCACTGGGGTGGACGGGTGCCCCTGGGCCCATGGCTGGATCCGCTCTGGCGTAGCTGGCTGCTGGCGGAGCCCTTGGGCTTGACGCTGCAGCTCCCAGGGTCTTTGGCCTGAACGGGGAACCTCAGGTCTTCACTGAGGACTGCAGTAATAGGATGAAATGAAGGGGTTTGGGTAATAATGCGAGCAGCTGATTTCTGAATAATTGTGTCTTCTACAGAAAACAAAAATTCATCTGAGGTCATCAGTCAAAGCATCTACAGCCCCATATTTTCATCCAACGTCTTGAAAATAATTTACATCAGCTCTGCCATTCATCTCATTTTCCATCTGATACCAGAAATAAAGTGTAGACAAACTGAATGACATCTGATACACATGGGGTGTTTTGGAACTATGGGCTCAAACCCTGAAAACAGTAATATTGCTTCCTTTGTTGAAGGATGAAAGGTATGCTGGAGCAGACCCCTTAGCCATGGGTATCTTTAAGTGTATAGGTCTATAGCCTATGTTACTATGCAGATACCATCTGAAAACTTTATTTAAATTAGTAAGGTTACTTATTTTCTTTACATACATAACATTACTATAAACCACTGTAATACACTGATAATGATCAGTGTATTGCATAAACCAACACATCAATAAACATGATGTGTAGCCTAAATGTATTCTATGATGTGTATACAATCTCGTTTCTCCGTAATAATTAGAGCTAATGAATGTCCCTGCCGCTCCTAGTCAGTGAAGTAATCAGTAAGATCTAGGGCTGCAACAACAAATCAATAAAATTGATACAAATTGACAATTAAAAGCATTGCCAACAAATTTTATCATCGATTTGTTGTGCCACACAATTAATGTGTCACTCGCCACATCGTGGAGCCATTTACCTCACCTGCAGAGCGTCGTCAATGCTGGCTGGCTGACTGGCTGCAGAGCAAGCTGAACGCAGCAAGGTGGAGGCAGAGCAGAGGCGGGGTTTTCAAATGCTGCTTTTTTGTAGTAAATTCTACAAATGAGGACACGGCTCGAACTAAGTTGGAGGACGCCAGAGTGTTAACCTTGTTTGGTCGTCTCTTGTTCTGGACCTCGTTCCAAGCCTTCCCTTGAGCTCTGACGTCTCAAGACGAGCTGTCGGCTCACATCCCTCTGGTTACTGCTCCAGAAGTTTCCCAGTGATCAAGCACCTTTCCAATGAGTGTATTCTGCATGTGGGTTAAACAACTCAAAACCATGACACTATTGGTGTAGAATAATCTAGTTCAGGTTTGAACAGTCTAGGTATTGTAGTTTTTAAAGTAGAGCAGATTAAGTATGCTTAAAGTAGTGAGAAAATATGTGAAATTGTCCTTCAAATGGAGTGACAGAGCGAGGGTGAGCGAGAGGACAAGAGAGAGAGGCCAAAACAAATAATATTTGACACCTCATAACTCGGAGACTCTTTGTCCGAACTGGCCCATATTTAGTGTGCCGCTTTCTCTTTAAAAGCTGTAGAAACCTGGAAATGGCTGACGTCTGTAGGACCTTCCTAGGACTACTTCTGGTTAGCAACATGCTAAGATGAACATCATCGGGAGATGGTACTCTGCGAGTTTGGTTCAAATCTTCTCCACTGGGAAGTGTCTAAAAAAGAGGAAACTGTTAGGCCTCCTTCAGCAACACAGTCTCACCAAAACTGAGCCCCAAACTCAACGTTTCACCAAAAGTTAGTGTAGTGTCATTTTCCACAGGTTGGTGGCACTATGGGGCCCAAGTGGGTAGTCTCTGGGCCTCCTGCCGGATCCTGTCAATACAAATTCAAAATGAAAAAGTAAGAAAATATGTGAAATTGCCTTTAAAATGGAGAGAAAGAGAGAGCGAGAGGGCGAGTGAGAGAGAGAGAGAGGGCGAGCAAAAGGGGAACCTAGAGAGGGTGAGCAAGAGGGTAAGTGAGAGAGAGAAAGAAGAAAGAGGGCGAGAAAGCGAGAGGGCGAGTGTGTGTGTCTGTATTACATAGGCCACAGACTGGATTAAACACAAGGCAAGGCAAGGCAAATCTATTTGTATAGCACAATTCAGTACATAGACAATGCAAAGTGCTTTACATGATTAAAATATAGGAAATAAAACAGAATAAAAGCAAGTAGGAATAAAATGTAGAAACAAAAATAGAACATTAAAAACAGTTGGACTAAAAAAGTTGAACTAGTGATGTTTCAGTAGAACTGTTTAACTAGAACAGTGGAAGACAGTCCTGAACAAATGTGTTTTTAATCTTGATTTAAAGGAACTCAGGCTTTCCGCACTTTTACAGTTTTGTGGAAGTTTGTTCCAGATAAGTGGAGCATAGGAACTAAATGCTGCTTCTCCGTGTTTGGTTCTGGTTCTAGGTATGCAGAGTAGGCTGGAGCCAGATGACCTGAGTGGTCTGGAGGGTTGATACACTGATAACAAGTCTGTGATGTATTTAGGTGCTAAGCCATTCAGGGATTTATACACTAACAGAAGTATTTTAAAGTCTATTCTCTGAGATACAGGGAGCCAGTGTAAGGACTTTAGAACTGGGGTGATGTGCTCTACTTTCTTAGTCTTAGTGAGGACACGGGCAGCAGCGTTCTGAATTAGCTGCAGCTGTCTGAACCACTTTTTAGGCAGACCTGTGAAAACGCCGTTGCAGTAATCAATTCCATCAAAAATAAACGCATGGATTAGTTTTTCCAGATCATTCTGCGACATTAGTCCTTTAACCCTGGAAATGTTCTTCAGGTGATAAAAGGCCAACCTTGTAATTGTCTTTAGATGCTTTTGGAGGTTCAGGTCTGAGTCCATTACTACTGTCATGATTTGTCTTTGGATGAACCCGGACACAGCACGCACACACAGAGCTTGTTCTTGTAGTGAGTTTTATTGTACAGAATGATGGGTGAATGACGAGAGGAACCAGAGTCTTATGGACGAAGGTGAAGGGTGCGGAAGCTGGCTAGCAGGAGGAGCACGGGGAGACTGACCCGGAGGAGACTCGGGAGCGGAGGACTGGAGAACGTTGAGGCTGCTGTGGATCTCACCGTGCAGCCGAGAGGATTCTTGGAGGTGCAGATAGGCGTGGGCGCAGGAACTCTGGCAACCAGACGTGGGAAAATCTCTGGTTGCTTGTAGATTTCACCGTGAAGCCGAGAGGATTCTTGGAGGTGCAGATAGGCGTGGGCGCAGGAACTCTGGCAACCAGACGTGGGAAAATCTCTGGTTGCTTGTAGATTTCACCGTGCAGCCGAGAGGATTCTTGGAGGTGCAGATAGGCGCGGGCGCAGGAACTCTGGCAACCAGACGTGGGAAAATCTCTGGTTGCTGAAGATTTCACCGTGCAGCCGAGAGGATTCTTGGAGGTGCGGGCGCAGGAACTCTGACAACCAGACGTGGGAAGATCTCTGGACAGAGGCGCAGCAGAGGGTGAAAACAGGCTGAGACTGAACGGGAGTGAACACTACGGGCCGGCAACGAGAGCAGAAAGAGGTATGTTTAAATAGAGGTGGGACCAGGTGGAGGCAGTTGCGGGTTAATTGCAGCCTGACAGGTGGAACCCATCAGGCTGCGCAGTAACGAGAGAGAGAGGGAGAGAGGCTCAGCATGCAGCCCTCACGCTGCATCCTGACAACTACACCCAGATTTTGGGCCTGATCAGTGGTTCCTAGCTGAAGCGACTGAAGCTGTGTGCTAACTTTTGATCTCTCCTCTATTGGTTCAAAGATTATTACTTCAGTTTGGTTTTTATTCAATTGAAGAAAGTTTTGGCACATCCAGGCATTGATTTCTTCTAAACATTTCCTCAGTGCTTGAACTGGTCTATAATCACCTGGTGACATGGTGATGTAAAGCTGTGTGTCATCTGCATAGTTATGGTAGCTGATGTGGTTGTTTTTTATGATCTGAGCTAGGGGGAGCATGTAGATATTGAAGAGGAGGGGACCCAGGATGGACCCTTGGGGAACCCCACATGTGATTTTTGTCATCTCTGATGTAAAGTTACCTACTGATACAAAAAATTCCCTGTCCTTTAAGTAGGATTTAAACCAGTTGAGAGCTGTACCAGACAGGCCGACCCAGAGTAGGCCGACACAGACATCCATCCATTATTCCAGGTGGAAAAAAATCATGGAAAAAGGGGAAAATTTGAGGAAAAGCAAGAGTCACCAAAACTTGTTCTTAAACAACTTGATCTAACTCAAAAAGTATTAGAGATAGCAACATAATTATTTGACTGTGAGTATCACAAGGCTTTGAAAACAATCGTGGTTATTTTTATTTTGTACAGAAATCAGTGTAGGAGTGGCGATGATGTAACAAAGTGGATCATTTTGAAGGATTTTATTCTGAAGCTGTTTCAGTGATTGGCAGATTTGCTACTCCCGAACAAATCTTTCCCGCAGCAGAATGTTAAAAGTTATCCAAAAAAATTCCTTTTTTGTGAGTGGCAGAAGGGTCTGAAGATGAATCTATGCAAGGCTCATGTCTGTATATGGAACAATTTAGGAGAGGTGACGATTTGAAAAAAGGTGCCGTTTTGGATTTTTAGGTCTGATTTTTGGAGAGTCCCCCATAGAATTTGTATTGAGGGCATGTGGACTTATCGGCGGTCTGGGGCGATTTGCAAGAAATCTATAAATCCCACAACAATGAGGGTTACAGTTTTTGAATCCAGACAAAAATACCTACGTTTTGATGTTAAATTTATGTGAATATAGGGAAAATTGAGCATGTGAGAAGAAGTTGTTCAGAGTAGTAGAATTTCTAGAGGGTACACTCTAGCTGAGCCCCCTACCAACCATAACAACGCATGTATTTTGTGAATTTTATGAAAATGCTAAATTATTTTAATTATTTTGTATGAAAATGGTAAAAGATATGAAATAGCTGAAGTAGTTGAAGATACTAAAAGGGTTTGTGAATATTTTAAAAGTTGAATGGAGTTTGTAGCTGATTGCATGTGGAAGTAGTTAGCTGTGAAAAAGCATAAACCTTTAGCTGAAATTTTCTGAATTTTATGGGATGTCCATTCATTTCCAATGGTGTTTTTTTTGCAGAAAAAGCTGAATGTTTCAAAAGGTATAAGATATATTGGTACAAAAAGATATAGCTGTAATGTCCTGAATGAGCTGAATAGTTTAAACGTTGAACGGTTGAAATAGCAAAACAATTGCAGGAAAATAAGCAAATTGGAAAAGTAGAGCGGAGGAAAACAATAATGAATGCCTACTGCATTCACACTAATTATTGTTTCATTGAAAAGGGAAAAAAAGTAGTTTGTTTACAATTACATTAAAATTTCTGTTATCCTCTTCTGTATACACTAAACACATAACAAACTAGAAAAAAATTGCATTTCCTGCGAAAATGCAGTGTGAATGCAGTAAGCTGAATGAGCAGAATAGCTGAAAATAGCTGAAAGAAAAAGCTGAAACAGAAAACTGCTGGCTAAATTGCATTAATGTTGAAGTTTGCATAACCTTCTGCTGAAGGTTAGAAGAAAGAACAAATTGCATAAAACCAAGGCATACGTTACGCTGAAATACTGTGGGAGCAGAAATATCTGCTGAAAATAGCTGAAGAACAGAAAATGATGTAGTAACACTTGATGAGCTAGTAAAGCATCTGAAAAGAATGAGCAGAAATAGTTAAGCATTCAGCTGAAAACAGAAAAACTGTAAGCTAAGTTGCAGCTGAAATACTGTGTTAGCACAACTTTTTGCTGAAAGGGGTTGAAGAAGCAAAAGCTGACTAAAAAACAGTTGTTGAATTTGAAATAATTAGTGAAAACTTCAGAGAATTAAGCATAAACATTAACAGCAGCTATTGTGTCAACAGATCAACACACTTTTAGCTGAAATGCCAGAACTGGAGCTGAAGTCTGCAAAAGCTGTTCCATATTTAGAAAAATAGAGGGAATTGTATAAAAGCAAGGCAGAGGCTGAAGCTGACATACTGAGGAAGCTGTACTGGAAAGGGCTAAAGAGGAAAGTTGAAAAAAGTTGTTGCAAAAGCAGAGTTGTCATCTAATCACTTAAATGACCCCTTACTGCAAGCTGAAACCTCCAAAATAATCAGAAATGTCACCTTATATTCAAATGTAGCACATCTTGATGCAGAAGAGTTACAAACCTGACATATTAGCAAATCTATTTAAAAACAGAGCAACAAAGGAGGTACTTAGCTAAAATCTATATAGTACATCATCAGCATGAAGCTGAAGTTGGGTTTGTGTTTGAGCTTGACCAGCTCTAATGTGCTCCTGGTGCAAACAAAGTACTGATATTAGCCTACTGCATTCAGACTAATAAACAGATTATTTTAGAATTTGTTTTCTGTTTTTAAAGATGGTAAAAACGTTCATCTTTAGCACCCTACTGTTTCCAATCATTTAATAAAGGGACACCAGAAGATTTATTTCTATGTAAAAGAAGCAAATTATGGAAATTACCACTGACTATATATATGTATATATACATAACCTTCAGCTATCTTCAGCTACTTCAGCTTTTTCATATCTTTCACCATTTTCATATAGTACCTCCTTAAAATAATTTTGGCTTTTCAAGAAATTCAGAAAAATGAATGCGTTGCAATGGTTGCTAGGGAGTTCATTTAGAGTGGCCACTCTAACGATTCTATAGATTTTCCTTCTCTGAACAACTTCTTCTCACTCGCTCAATTTTCTCTCTATTCGCATAAATTATACATCAAAACGTAGGAATTTTTGTCTGGAAATGTAACCCTCATTGATGTAGCATTTATAGATTTTTCGCAAATAACCCCAGAGCACCACGAAACCTAAAAGCTCTCCATTGATTTTCTATGGAGGTGTGGTGAAAAATCACACCTGACATACCCAAGCAACACATGTTTTCGCATCGTCGCTACTCCTAAACCGTTTTATGTACAGGCATGAGACTTTCACACATTCATGTCCAGGCCCTTCTGGCGCTCACAAAAAAAGAATTTTGTCGATACTACTACTACTACTACTGATACAACTACTGATAATACTACTACTACTTACTACTACTACTGCTACTACTACTACTACCAATACTACTACCAATACTACTGATACTACTACTACTACTACTAATGATACTACTGATACTACTACTACTGCTACTACTACTACTACTACTGCTACTACTGCTACTACTACTGATACTACTACTGCTACTACTACTACTACTGATACTACTACTGCTACTACTACTACTACTACTACTGATACTACTGCTACTACTACTGATACTACTACTACTGCTACTACTGATACTACTACTACTACTACTACTACTGCTACTACTACTACTGCTACTACTACTACTGCTACTGCTACTAATACTACTACTACTACTACTACTACTACTGCTACTACTACTGCTACTTCTATTACTACTGCTACTACTACTACTACTACTACTACTGATGCTACTGCTACTACTACTACTGCTACTACTACTACTACTACTACTACTACTGATACTTCTGCTACTACTACTACTACTACTACTACTGATACAACTACTACTACTAATGATACTACTACTACTACTGCTACCACTGATACTACTACTACTTCTTATACAACAACTACTACTACTACTATTACTACTAATGATACTACTACTGCTATTACTATTACTATTACTACTACTACTACTACTACTACTGATACTACTACTACTACTGCTACTACTACTGCTACTACTTCTACCAACGATACTACTACTACTAATACTACTACTACTACCACTACTACTACTGATACTACTGCTACTACTACTGATACTACTACTACTACTACCACCACTGATACTACTACTACTACTACTACTACTACTGATACAACTACTACTACTACTACTGATACTACTACTACTACCACCGATACTACTACTACTAATACTACTACTACTACCATTACTACTACTACTGCTACCACTACTACTACTACTACTACTACTTATAGTACTACTACTAATACTAACTTTCAAATATCCTTAAACTATCTTCAACTTCTTCAGTTTTTTCATAACATTCTTCGAATCCTTCAGCTGTTTTTCATTACTACTGATAGTACTACTGATACTACTGCTACTACTAATACTGCTACTACTACTACTACTACTTATAGTACTACTACTAATACTAACTTTCAAATATCCTTCAACTAGGGCTGGACGATATAGAAAAAAAGCTTATCGATAAAAAAAATGCATATTGATCGATATCGATAATTATTGAAAATCTTTAAAACCATATTTTATGTGCAGCTCTGCCTGGACATTTTATGATATTGCTAAATGATTTAATTTTAATAAAGAACACAAACACAGAATTCCAATTAAATCTTTATTTAACCAACTTTTTTAACCATAACAGAATTTTTTTTAAGAAAAATAACTTAAGAGACCTTAGTTATGTTATTAAATAAAGACTTTATTATTAAATAAAGACCAAAATAAATATACCAAATAAATAAAATAGCCTATTTAGGTGGGAATAGTGCACTAGTTACTTCTCAGGTTTCATAATTGAGAGGCTGACGCAGGGCTGAGGTCCGAGGTTGTGGCGTGTAAGGACACAGTCTGCAGCTCATTTTGCACTGATTCCCTGCACTCTTTGCACAATTTAGGGAGCGCTGTTAGAGAAAAACTTGTGTCCCGGAACTTTATATCGCGGACTTTATACCTCGCGGAGTGGCGAGTAATTGTTTGAAGCCAGGTTTTTTAACTGCAGACAACAGCAGCATGCCCGCGGTGTCGCGCGGGGCCGACACAGCTCGCGCAGCAGCGCGTGCGGAGTGAGCGGCTTGCGTGACGAAACAAGTTGGTTGGGTTACCAGACTTTGTCTTTACCGGTTCCTTGCAAGTTTTACAAATCACTGTGGTTTATTTCTGTCAGACTGGTGAACTAGTAAAACCCCGTTTTGGGACAATTTCCTCCGCCGCTCCTTGCTGCGACATATTCACGTGCTGTGTGTTGTGGTTTGAGAGAGCGGCGCTTTGTGACGGCGTGCCTGGGTCCGCGATTACGATTGGTCGAGAGAAAGTAGTGACTGTAGCATCAACTAATATGATAGGCTGAAAGGAAGGAAGGAAAACTTTCTATCGAACTTTTATCGACCCTATTTTTTCCTATCGCGCCACATGTCTACTGATCGATATATATTGTTATTGAATTATCGTCCAGCCCTGCCTTCAACTATCTTCAACTCGTTCAGTTTTTTCATAACATTCTTCTAATCCTTCAGCTGTTTTTCATTACTACTGATAGTACTACTGATACTACTACTACTACTACTGATACTACTGCTACGACTAATACTGCTACTACTACTACTACTTATAGTACTACTACTAATACTAACTTTCAAATATCCTTCAACTAACTTCAACTAGTTCAGTTTTTTCATACCATTTTTTTAATCCTTCAGCTGTTTTTCATGTTAAAATTGGTTCTTTTATTTCATTTCAGCTAGTTTTTCACTTCTGCATGGATCTTCTGCATCTTCTCCTCAAATCATTCTGCAGATTAGCATTCTCACTCGCTGTTGCGTAGGAACAGCTTTTTCTAGTCAAGTGAGAATGCTATACAGCATTCTCACTTATTAAGTTCCTTCAGGTGTTGATTATTATTCCGTACGTTTTTCGGCATCTAACTACTCCTGCATACTTCAACCGATTTAAACAATTTTCGTATCAAAACGTTCAGCTCGTTCACGACATTACTGCTATGTCTTTTGGTAATTATAACTTTTATAATATTTAAAATATTTAACTTTTTGTGAGTTTTTTGCTCTCATTGAAATGAATGGAGAATCCTTAAAATTCTTCAAATTTTTCAGCTTTTTGACAGCTTACTGCTTCAGCCTACTTTCAGCTAGAAACGCCATTCAACTTTTAAAATGTTCAAATAACCTTCAGCTATCTTCAACTACTTCAGCTTTTTCATATCTTCTACCATTTTCATATAGTACCTCCTTAAAATAATTTAGCATTTTCATAAAATTCAGAAAAATGAATGCGTTGCTATGGTTGCTAGGGAGTTCATTTAGAGTGGCCACTCTAACGATTCTATAGATTTTCCTTCTCTGAACAACTTCATGTTGTGCCAGTTCAGACGTGACTACTGCATTAATTCGGGACATGACGGACTGCATTTCCCATGATGCAAGGTGGTCAAAATGGCCACCAACTCCCATCATGCAACTCGGCCCAAAATGGCCGCCGCCCCTAACGACGGACAGAGAGATAACGTTACTAGGGGGAAAGGTATTTATTGCGGCCGAGGACCGAAATCTGCCTTCTTTCTCTGGCCCACCGCCAATCTGAGAAGACATACAGCTATACTCCGTGGATTAATTACCCACACGCCACGTGCTCGAGTTTCTCGCTGGACCGAGATTTTTCGACGCAAACGTAATTCCCTGCTTTGCATAGTAGGAGGTCGACTCTAAAAGGTACTTTTAATTCCCTCTGATCAAATACTGGAAGCCGCCTTATCTCCCAGTGATCGAAAGAGGACCACGCTTTGCTGGGCCGAGCAAAAGCAACTGTTGAGCCCGGAGGAAGAGACGAAAGAGCCTCCTCGCCCGCCCCTGCCGCTGCCTGCTCTGGTGCGTTCAGGACGCCGCGTGATCCGGAGCGCTCCGGATCGAAGCCGGGACTTTCATTCGGGACCACCTCAAAGTAACGGGGTTCTCCCCTTTTATTTCTTTTCCATCCATAGGATGTTTAGAAGTGCCTGGGCAGACGTTAGAACTTTGTAGGTGTGGGTTAATGCTTTTATTCCACGACGAAGTTGGAATTATTTTGCTGAATATTTTCTTTGTATGTGCATGCATTTTACATTTGATTTTGCTGTGTTGATTTGTGATTCATCAATATCCCCGCCGTGGGTCATTGCTTCAGTTCTTTTCCATCTTCTTCGCCACTTTCCCCCCTCTTTCTTTTCGCTTCTTCTTATCAGTTTAATCTTTTTGTCCGAGCTCAATTCGCGGGCTTTGCTTAAACTCCCAGTTAGCCGCGCCCTCTCGCAGCGAGGCATTATCCCATCAGCGTAAGCGTGGTTATGTCATTAGGACCTCCCCTCACGCATCACGTAAATTGGTAGACCATACGTCATCGTAGCAGCCATCTTGGGAGGGTGACGTGTACCTGAACTGTAGGGAGCTTAGCTGAACTAGCTTTTGTAAGACATCAAAGCGTCCAGTGAGATTCCCGAAGCTGTCTGTCAATGCTGATACGTCAAATGCCGGTGTTTTGAGGGCGGTGTTAAACCACTGTGAGTTGAGTTAAGATCTGCTAACCGCTCATTTTAATCCATTGTTTATTTTTGTTTTGTTCTTTTATTTCCACATATATATTTTGCATGTTTTAGTTTTAGTAGTGAGTAAGAATTCCAAAGTTGTTGAATCAGAGAATTACTGTAACAGGGAATTGCTTCTGGTTCAATAAAACCAACGACTGCGGAATAGACATTGTTTTGTGTTCAATCCAATTCACAGTTGCCTGGTTATTCAGAAATCAGAGCTAACCTCCTTTGGAGTTAACATCTGACATTAATACAGAGACAGTATCATTGGATGGTGATAAGGGATAAGGATTTAAACTCTAATTGCAGTTACATTGGGGTTCTCACAGCCTGCCGGATAAACCTCGTCGGTCACAAGTCCGACCAGATCATTTATCCCAGCATAAATGAGTTCATAACAGCAAATTAACTAATGCATTAGTGGTATAAATACTTACAAGCTTATAGCTAACATCACCACCATTTGAACTATATTTTGTTATAGCAGAATTTTGAGTTGAATGATTTATTATTTAAATTATAATACCAAATTATAATTAATAATAATAATAATAAGCATATTCAACCAGCTTCTGGCATAACATTTAATTGGCTTTTGCCTGGGTGGGCTAGTCTACTTATTGGCGTTCCTTTAGACCAGGGGTGTCAAACTCATTTTGGTTGAGGGGCCGCATACAGCTTAATCTGATCTCAAGAGGGCCACACGAGTTAACCACTGAGCTATATTATACACTGGAGTGCTGATTTTGCCGAAAAACTGAAGTCACTGGCCGCCATCTTGCTACTCCCTACTCTCACAGAATCCCATAGGATTTGGCTGCAACAACAAGCAGTTTTCTGGCTGTGTGAAAACGTTTCACAGGTAATTCTACAGTCAGTGGATGTACTAACACTATCAAGTACTAGGAAATTAGGTGCTGAAATATTTTACATGTTATTCATATTAAATATATATATATGTATATATAAGTATGTGTATATGTATATATATGTATACACATATGTCAATATACGTTTTTGTATATTGTTATTTATATATTTATAAATGTTAAACATATATATTTGAATGAATAAAATGCAAAATATTTCAGCACATGACTTTCTCAGTACTTGATAGTTTTAGAACATAACATAAAACTATGTGGCATTTGACATTTTAAAAGTCTTAAGCCCCCCCCCCTGAACAGGACAAAATCCTCGTTATTTGATGCTGTAGCGCACATATTCCCTAGTTACTGGGGGGAAATAGGGAGTACCAATATGGTGGCTGGTGGCTTCAAAGCGACTCGTTCAAACAGACGGTGATTAGCACTCCAGTGTATTATATAGCTCAGTGGAGTAAACTCATTGCAAGATTAAATAGAACTAATAAATGTGGACTTGTTGTTGATTTTTATATTAAGTTAATTTCACTTTTACACAATATATTATGAATAACCTCAATGTTTTTAAGAAAAGTATGTGCAATTTCAACAATACTTTTACTCAGTTAAACATTTACTTGTGCATTATGCATAAGAACTGATCACAGTGATTATACAATGTTGAAAAACATTTATTCACATTTTTTGGAACTTAAAAACACTGTCCTGCATGACAAAATACATCAAACAGATAAAAATTAAGAAATGATATGAATTTTTCCACACCTGAAGCGTAATCTGCTAATTAAAACACAGCGCCCCTCGTGGACAATATAGGAACTGCATATTTTCAATTAAACGAAGTACATGTTTTTTTCAATAATTGTTTTATCATTCTCTTCCTTTTATCTTGTCCACTTGTGAAAGTCAAATCTGATGAGCTCTCAAAAGGGCTATTCAGTCATAATTGATTAAGGAAGTATTCCTACTAAATATGTACGTGTTTGTGGTGGTTTGAGGTTGTTAACCCGAGGTTTGAATATTGATTTATAAACCTGGAGTTAGTTAGACTGAACTGACTAGAACGTACAGCGCCTCCAGCGTCTGCTACTGATCAGTCATCTTCTGTGTCGTGTTCTGCTTTGAAAAGAAAGACCTTGCCTCCATCTGGTGGACGTTGTGTGTAATTGCATCATAATTGTTTTGATGAGGGAAACGATTCCCCATCTGCTGGACATTGTGTGTCATTACAGCTCAGTCTTCCCAAAAGTGAAGGGCACCCTGTCTCCATCTGGTGGCCAGGATAGGTAGTTGCAGTCACGGTTAAAAATTCAGGTGAAAGCACTCGGCTTCCCTGAATGGATATTTGAAAGTCAGTTTCTTAAAACTTTCTTTATGGTTACTCCTTTTAATAACTTTTGTCAACTTATTATAAATTTTTTTATTCCTTTTGAATTTTTTTTAAAACTTTTAATTTTTGTTAAATTATTTTTCTTTCTTTTCCCCCTTCTGCTCATCATAAGTGGTCAAAATTGAGCTGTGATTTTGAAACTAAGGTTGCGATTTAGCGGTTTTTAACTGTCATTCTTTGCCACCTCTGAAGTTCCAAACACTTTGCTATTTTCCACACATGTGTAGAGCACCTGTTCTTAAATAACTTGCATCACAAACAAAGCCACAGCTTTATCACTTAATTACTGGCCGAAAGGTTAGTGGTCCATGTCACTCACAGTTAATATTCTCAAAGTTAAACAAGCATATTAACCGTTCCTAAAACATAGGAGTTGTAAGTCGCAGGGTTGATTTTCCCCTGCGCAGCCTAATTAAACACACGTATTTGACCACACTTCCTGCAGTAAAGTGTCAGTCGTAGTGCGAGTTGCTGTTGACAGTTAAAGTGAAGCCACTTAACAGTTGTTGTTAGCAGTTGTTGTTTAGCACTGAGCTAAACTAAAGAGTATGCGTTGTTGCTTAGTGCTAAGCTAGAATACAGCATTGTTGTTTGTTGTCTGTTGTTTAGCGCTGAGCTAAACTACAGTGTTGTTATTAGGGTTCCAAGCCCGCAGCGCAGGCGAACGGCTATGCCGTTCGTCTGCTCTGTGAGCAGAGAACCCTATTGTTTTTCATGTGTTTTTAAATTATTTATTATTATTATTATTATTATTACGGGTAATTATTATTCTCCGCTAAAACGCGTTGGGCGGCCCATGCGGATTTGTAACGAACCTATTGAATCAGGTATCCAAGTACAGAATGTGCACCGCTACTCAAACCCAGAAATTCAGACCCCTCAACAACTAGGGGGCGCTATAACAAAGGACAATGCGTTTTGGCCTATAACCACCAAACTACTGGTCCCACACTCAAAAACTTCACATCACTTTGTTTATTGGATGATTCTGCAAAATAAAGGGAATTGGCACACCCTTCGTTTCCCAGCTAGTTTTCGCGCTACATGGCTACAAAGGTTAAACCTTTCTTGTTTAACTCCTCCTACATTTTTTATGCAATCCGCGCAAAACTCCACATATAACAGCGTAATGGACAAATAAAAAAAGTGAACGCGCCGGATTTTTGAATTTTGACTTTTTCGAAAAGTAACGCTAAAATAAGTGATTGTTAGCTAGCTAGCTCTAAATGTAATTGCTGATTATTCTAAAACCATAACAGATTTTGACATGTCCTTCATAACCCATAGTCCAAATAAGATTTTGCACATGTGACCCGCGTTTGAGGATCGTCCATCACTAGGGGGCGCTGTGATGTCAAGAAATCTACTACGCAAGAATGGCTGATCGGATTTTTACAAAACCTTCTTCATCCCCTTCCAGTCATACCCCTGAACTCAGGTATTAAATATGGTAATTATTAAAACAAGTGGGCGGGGCCTATTTCCAAAAGTGTTAAAAAACCTGGAGAATAATAAAAACAATAAAGTAAAGAATAAAAAATGCTTTAAAATCAATTTTTTGATCCCAGATTTTCAGGATGTATTCTGTGAATAAGGTGTAACAATTCTCTCACTGCATGTATTGTTTTTTTTTGAAGTGCTACACTCTGAATTTTTAAAAGTTTGTAAAATGGAGAAATCAATGTATTTTCCACAAATATTGTTCAACCCCCCAAAATATGGCCTCTATTTGTAAAGCACATGCAGAATAAACATGGATTTCAGTTTGGTAAAAATCCAGGCGAGTTTGACCAATTTACAAGACTTTGAAAATAAATGGTACAAGACTATAAAGTTTAATATTTTATTTCTCTGAATCCATTTTTTTAATGACCATAAAAAAAATCCTGTGGTTAGATAAAGCACTCTTTGAGATCCATGAATATTTTCAGAATTTTAGAGCCAACCGTTGATTATTAACGAATTTATGAAGTTTGTGATCAGTTCACAGCTTTCATCATCCAGAGCTCTGACTGCAGAGCTTTGAACAGGGCGGCCATTTTGCCCATATTTGGGCACATCACAGGAAGTGACGTCAAAGCAGCCATCTTAGGTCAGACCAAGCTGCCATCTTAGGTCAGACCATAGAGAACACAGACATGAATACGTAGACGCCGCGTCCTCGGTTGAGAGGCGTGCCGACAGAGCGGCCATCTTAGGTCAGACCAAGCTGCAGTCAGACAGAATACAAGTCAATACAGGAAAATGTACTTTATGTTTTCAGACACTCTGAATCCGGTGAATTCTCACCCGATTTCCAGATAAATCAACTGACTGAAAACGTCACCCCTTTAGGGGCTACATGGGACCAATTGATTGAATTAAATTATTGTCTAACTTAATAAATAATTTCGATTTTGTATTGAAAGTAAGCAAACTTCCAGAGCTACGTCCCAGGAAGCCCGACTTTTACTCCGCTTATGGGTGCGCAAATAAAAGGACACTAGGAACCAGATCCTGGGGAATTACCTTCCATAAGTAAGATTTTATGATAGATCATCCTCATGCTTTACAGTTACAGTTTTCCGGCATAAACACAATATGTGCTAATGGGTACAGCGATGGAAGTAGAGAAAAGTACATTAAACACCAAAAACAAACAAAATGGTCCTAAATTACTGGATAGACATGATTTGTGGGGAGTGGGGGGGGAAGCCCGTGCTGAGGGTGATTAGGTTTTTTGTTGATTTCTTTTTGTTGATAATTGCTGTTGTCTGTAGATCGGTGTCTGTGTATATAGCTTAAATATATATATATATATATATATATATATATATATATATATATATATATATATATATATATATATATATATATATGCTTGTCGGGACTTTGATGCAATCAACTGGTTTCCTTATATAGGACATTTTATCCAATCTGTATAATCTGACCCAATCTGTATAATATGATTGAACTTCATTTTGTAAAGTGCCTTGAGATGACATGTTTCATGATTTGGCGCTATATAAATAAATAAATTGAATATATATATAATATTGGAAGAATTTTAGAGCAAACTGTTGATTTTTAAAGAATTTATTTATGAATTTAAAGAGAATAACATTTCCGAAATGTGCCCATGTAGGGATTTAAAATTTCCAGTAGATGGCAGTATTTGATTATATATGGATTTTTTACACACACACACACTTATATACATAAGCTTTACATTGAATGTAGCTAGTTGCGGAGCCAGAGGGGTGGCAGGGGTGGCATTTGCCACCCCCAACAGAGCCCTTGCCACCCCCTACTGCCACCCCACTGGAAATGGTAATTTTAACATATAATACTTATGAGATCGGCAAAGATTTGCCAGGAAAACTGTAATTTCCGACTGTCCCTGAAGGCAGCCCATGCAGTAGCAGCCTACATGCTGCGCACTGACGCTGTTCATTGGTTAAGCTGACATGTGGTTCCTGCTTGATCCAAAACACACCCGCGGCTTTAGAGTACACCGTTGAGGAGTTTTGCAGGTATTTACAACATTTTACCGCTCAGCGGTAACCGCTGTGTTACCTTCCTAATGAGAGGCGGCACTTGTCATACATTTCTAAAAAGAAAAAAAAAATGGTTGTGCACCGCTCCGTCCGTAGTGCCTCGTTTATTATATTAGCCATGCTAGTGCTGATAGATCGTGTTTTAGACAGATTCTTTTAACATATGTTTCAGTGCACATGCTGCCCTGTAATGTTTTATTAATTTGGCCAGGATATATCTCCCAGCTCTTGCTTGAAATGTGTGTGGTAAGAATATGTGAAAAACCATTGTTAAGTTTATAATGACTGAAATGTAAATAGGCTATGTCATATGAAAGCTTTGAATTATAACCTAACTAGTTATATTAATTAATTTAATTAATCTATTTTTAATTTAGTATTATTTTAGCTAGCTACAGAAAACTAAAAACTATTGTTTAAATAATATTTAAAATAGTGTTGTCTTTGCCATACAGTCATGGAGTCTAAATACCAGGCTGCCTTATTTTGTGTAGAGCCCAAATGAAGAGAAAAGAGAATATCTCACAGTTCTTCTTAAAGAGGCAAAAACCAGGGCCAGACCAGGACCAGACAGAACCCTGCAGCAGTGACCAACCTGGAGAAGCCAGCCAGGAGACACCAGGCCCAAGTGTATCACCAGCAGGTTAGAGGCTGTGACAGAGAGTTATTAAGTAGTAAAATCCAATAAGCCTAATTGTAAAGGTTAGCATGATGCTTTTTGCATTTTTTATTGTGTCTGTTTATGAACACAATTGAAACAAGTGGGCAGGGCCTATTTGCAAAAGTGTGAGAGTAGGGAGTAGCAAGATGGCGGCCAGTCACTAGGGGAGGTCACTGGCCGCCATCTTGCTACTCCGTTCTCACACAGAACCCCATAGCATTTGGTTGCAACAACAAGCAGTTTGGCTGTGTGAAAACGTTTCACAGGTAACTTTAAAGTCAGTGGTTGTTATACTTACTATACAAATTACTTTTGTTTTGGTAACACTTTATTTGTGCCTAAGATTTACATGATACTGTCATAAACAGAGGCTGCACAGTGAAGCAGTGAGAAGTGTTGTTGCCTTCTGGGTTCAATCATCTGGGTCTTTCAAATCCTCCCGGGTCTTTCAAATCCTCCCGGGTCTTTCAAATCCTCCTGGGTCTTTCAAATCCTCTGGGTCTTTCTGCATGAAGTTTGAATGTTCTACCTGTGCATGCGTAGGTTCACTCCGGGTACGCTGGCTTCCTCCCACAGTTCAAAAACATGACTGTTAGTTTAATTGGCTTCTCTAAATTGTCCTTAGGTGTGAGTGTGTGCAAGAATGGTTGTTTGTCCTGTCTGTCTCTGTGTTGCCCTGTGACAGATTGCCGACCTGTCCAGGGTGTAACCCGCCTCTCGCTCAGTGAACGCTGTGTGTATATATATATATATATATATATATATATATATATATATATATATATATATATATATATATATACACAGAGAGCTATATACACGGTAGACTGTGCGTTAATGTAACGCAGAAGGTCTGGAGATGCTACGTTGGTGTAGCTTGTAGGACCTGAACAGGGGAGAGAGGCAGAGTCAAGTGTGACGGGGCCTCTGGGCCGTGTTAATAAGGCTGGTAGCGGATGGGAAAAAACTGTTTTTGTGTCGTGAGGTTTTGGTCCTGATGGACCGCTGCCTCCTGCCAGAAGGAAGTGTCTGAAATATTTTGTGACTGGGGTGTCACAAAATCGGCCACAATCTTCCCTGCACGCCTCAGAGTCCTAGAGGCTTACAGGTCCTGGAGAGATGGAAAATTGCAGCCAATCACCTTCTCTGCAGACCGGATGACACGCTGCAGTCTGCTCTTGTCTTTGGCGGTGGCACCAGCGTACCAGATGGTAATGGAGGAGGTGGTTTAGACACACCTTCTCCTTCAAAGAGTTTTCTTAATTTTCATAACTATGACAATTGTAGATTCACACTAAAGGCATCAAAACTATGAATTAACACATGTGGAATTATATACTTAACAAAAAAGTGTGAAACAACTGAAAATATGTCTTATATTCTAGGTTCTTCAAAGTAGCCACCTTTTGCTTTGATTACTGCTTCGTACACTCTTGGCATTCTCTTAATGAGCTTCAAGAGATAGTCACCTGAAATGGTTTTCCCTTCACAGGTGTCCCCTGTCAGGTTTAATAAGTGGGATGTCTTGCCTCTTATATGGGGTTGGGACCATCAGTTGTGTTGTGCAGAAGTCAAGTGGATACACAGCTTATAGTCCTACTGAATAAACTGTTAGAATTTGTATTATGGCAAGAAAAAAGCAGCTAAGTAAAGAAAAACAAGTGGCCATAATTACTTTAAGAACTGAAGGTCATTCAGTCCGAAAAATTGGGAAAACTTTGAAAGTGTCCCCAAGTGCAGTCGCAAAAACCATCAAGCGCTACAAAGAAACTGGCTCACACGAGGACCGCCCCAGGAAAGGAAGACCAAGAGTCACCTCTGCTGTGGAGGATAAATTCATCCTAGTCACCAGCCTCAGAAATCGCAGGTTGACAGCAGCTCAGATTAGAGACCAGGTCAATGCCACACAGAGTTCTAGCAGCAGACACATCTCTAGAACAACTGTTAGGAGACTGTGTGAATCAGGCCTTCATGTTAAAACAGCTGCTAGGAAACCACTGCTAAGGACAGGCAACAAGTAGAAGAGAATTGTTTGGGCTAAAGAACACAAGGAATGGACATTAGACCAGTGGAAATCTGTGCTTTGGTCTGATGAGTCCAAAGTTGAGATCTTTGGTTCCAACCATCGTGTCTTTGTGCGACGCAGAAAAGGTTTAACAGATGGACTCTATTCAATTCAATTCAATTGTATTTATATAGCGCCAATTCATGAAACATGTCATCTCGAGGCACTTTACAAAGTCAAAATCAATCATATTATACAGATTGGTCAAAAATGTCCTATATAAGGGAACCAGTTGATTGCTTCAAAGTCCCGACAAGCAGCATTCACTCCTGGAGAAGCATAGAGCTACAGGGAGAGACGTCTGCATTGTCCATGGCTTTGCAGCAATCCCTCATACTGAGCAAGCATGAAGCGACAGTCGAAAAAAAAAACCACCCATTAGCGGGAAGGAAAAACCTCCAGCAGAACCGGGCTCAGTATGAACGGTCATCTGCCTCGACCGACTGGGGGTTAAAGAATACAGAGCAGAGACACAACAAGAGAGACAAACATGCACAGAAGCACACATTGATCCAGTAATCTGTTCTACATTAGATAGTAATAGCGGGTGATCTGTCTTCTCTGGATGATGTCACAGTTAACAGAACGTCAGATCAGGTGTACCTACTATGAAGAAAAAAGAGAGAGCAAAAAGTTAAAAGCTGAAATGACAACAGTCATTTCAATGTAATGCAATGCAAAACTGCATTGCATCTACTTTTTTTAGACAAATGCAAGAAAGTAATAAATATTATGACATGCTTAATTGGAAGGGAGTGGGGAGCAGATAGATGGTGCTGCTGTAGAAGGTCGTGAGGATGGGCGGGGACAGGTGGGCTCTCCTCATCCTCCGCAGTAAGTGCAAGCGCTTCTGTTCCCTCTTCTCCAGTGACATGGTGTTCACAAACCAGCTGAGGTGGTGTGTTATGTGCACCCCGAGGAATTTATTGCTGCTGGCCACCTCCACAGCTGAGCTGTTAATGAGAAGTGGAGCATGGCGAGGCCATTTCTTCCTGAAGTCCATGATGATCTCCTTCGTTTTCTCCACGTTCAGGATCAGTCCTGGTCCTGGTCCTGGTCGTTGTTGTCTCTGATCAGGCCCACCACCGTCGTGTCGTCTGCAAACTTCACGATGTGATTGGTGGTGAACCTGGGGACACAGTCGTGTGTCATCAGGGTGAACAGCAGGGGGCTCAGGACGCAGCCCTGAGGAAAGCCCGTGCTGAGGGTGATGACATCAGAGGTGTTCTGTCCGACCCAGACCAACTGAGGTCTGTTGGTGATGAAGTCTAGTAGGCAGTTGCGAACAGGTGTGCTGAAGCCCAGATGTTCCAGTTTTGATGGTGTTGAACGCTGAACTGAAGTCCAGGAACATGCTCAAGGGGGCGGTGCGTGGGTGGGCTTGGAACCCGTTAATAACTGCTTGCAGTTCTAGTTTATTTGTTGTTGTTGTGTAGTGCCAAGCTACAGTTGTTGTGTTGCTATCCAGAGCTGTGACAAAGAATGGATAGTAAAGGTTCTTCAGTTGAACGCCCAGACCCCTCCATTGGAATGGAGGCCCAGGAGGTCATTAGCTCATTGCTTAAAATGACACCGGACGAACAAACCCGCCTGAACCAGTTTAACATAGAGGACTGTGAGAGGAAAATTCAGGAATTGGTGGAGGAGGTCCAAAGCAAGCCAAAGGGTAGATTGGTCGCAGATGTCCTAGGTGAATTATCTGCGTTATACCACCGAAGGTTAGTGCTAGAGACTGAGAGGCGTGTTTCAGCTGAGGAAAGAATCAAAGAGCTAGAACAGAGAAGTGTTCAGGGCAGCTGTCATCTCACAGAGGAGCGAGAGGAGGATCTCATTAGCTTGCAGCCAGAAGGATCTGAGGGTGAGAACCCCATGGGAAAACATGGGGATCACACCTGGAGGACATTGGATGAACTGGGCCCTCAGACACCTTCTGAGCGACGGGTAAGCGAAGGTCAGGACAGATATAGCAGTGTGATACGGAAAGAAATGCCTAAACAACTTACGGTGGCAATCAGGACTGATCCACATGATGTAAATCATGGGACAACACCTGCTTCCCACCTGACCCCTGACACTGTCTGCTATGATCTTATCCCCCCACCAGGGCGACGGGAGCACCGTTCCTGGGACACAGGTAAACCCCACTCCTCTGAACTGCGTCCACGGACAAGAGTTCATGACAGGGAGGGTCCCCCGGCGTCCCACGAACCGCCGCCGATGCCAAGTAGGTGGTCAGAACCAGAGCCCCCCTGCTATCGTGGTTACCGCAGGCAGGAGTCGTCAGGAGAGGACTCAGATGGACCGGCCCCGATCCCTGAACAGGGACTGCGGGTGCGTCAGCTTGAGTCCCTGGCCCAAGACATAGAGCACTTTGATCCTAGCAATACAGAATCCACCATCGATGACTATCTCAGAGAGGTAGAGCGCTGTCTGCTAGACTTATATAACCCCTCTGCTCGAGAAAAGTTGAAGCTTATCTGGAAAACCACGTCCAGAAGTGTCCATGTTTTCATAGAAAGCCTCCCTCCAGCTACGCGCGACCGTTATTCAGCTCTTTGTCAGGCTTTAAGAGAAGAATATTCTGTGTTCACAGACCCAGCTTCTGCGACTCTTGGAGCTTTTGCAATTCAGCAAAAGAGAACTGAAGCGCCCAAGGAGTATTACCGCCATTTACGGGCTGCTTACTTTCAGGGACGAAATGCTCCCGGCTTGGAGGAAGACCACACTTTCAAATCTTTGTTCCTCCACAACCTTCATGAAAGTGTGCGTTATGAGGTTACCATGCATTGTAGAACCAAGAGACTTACCATGCAGGAAATCAGGAAATACGCGCAGGTTGCATGGGAAACACGTGTCCGGCCCAACAAAGGAGCCGACAGTGATAACAGGGTTCTGCAGATTCAGACCGAACCAGAAAACAGGTTAGGTCTGGAGGGACATGAGATGCCTCCCTCTAAACCTAAAACTAGATTTGGGTTCAAGAAGCAACATGGTTTTGAGCCGCAGCAGAAGAAAGCTTCTCATGATAGGAGAGGTCATCATGACAGCATGGAAGGTGAGAGGTTTCAAAAATGTCACAGGCCGGATCCAGCCCGACACGGTAAGCAAACTGACAGGTCGGAAAAGCCAGAAAGCACACATGACAACAAAGGCTGGAACCTGCGCATGGAAGAGTCAATGAGAAAGGAGATGGAGGAGACTTTTCGCAGGTTGCTAGCCGACACAGTGCGTCAGATCGCGCCACAGCCGTCCCAGCCATCATCCAATCCTGCCGACCCTCCTGGGAAACCAGGCCCAAAACCCACGTCAGCATGACTAGGCATGGACCAGGTCCCACCTTCTAACAGAGTTTATCTGATTAAGTGGGGGAACCAACCGAAAAATCACCAACAACCTTCTAAGATCCCATCAGCAGGTGATCAGAAAACCCCTTTTCTAAGGTTTTTAGGTGAACTAAACCACCGTGAAAACGCGCATCGCTTATTTTACTTGACAGTTATAGGAGGATGTGTAACGGCAAATGCTCTTTTAGACACAGGTTCAGAGATCAGTCTGATGTGCTCAGATTTGTTTGATGAGGTGACCAGAGCTATGGTGTCCCTTGGGAAACCGTTCCAGGTGGAGACCTGTAACGTGGGCATCACCAGCTACACTCAGGATCAGTCATGCATCACCAAACGGGCGTGGTTAGACATCACTTTCCGTGACATGACCCTTGTTGACCCCATCTACATCTGTACTTTGGACACAGAACCTTTTCTTGTGGGTCAGGATCTGTTGAACAGGTTAGCTCCACTCATCGACTGCCATCATGGTCATCTTTGGGCCCAGGTGGGGACTCCCAAGCCTCTTACTTCTGGAAGTGGACCGTCCGTCCCTATCAACCAGGTGACCTGTTCAGAAGAGCCCAAAGAACTCTTAGCACCATTTCTGCCTTCAACAGAGCCGATTTCCAAATCCTCTGACACACCACCGCTTCTCAGCGATCAGAGAACTTCTCTCTGCAGCCATACATCTTTCCTCTGCTCACTTAAACACTCTGGAGTTGAACCCTATAACCCCAGAGTGGCCGAAGGTGTGCACCTGGAAAGCACATTCATGCCAGACGTGCTGCTGGCTCTTTGGTCAGAGAAATCTGCGATCAGCAGAGATCTGTACAGCTCTCTGTGCCGTGAAAAGCCCCATCTGGCTGAAACAAAACACAGCCACTATTTGCTCTCAGCAGACTGGCCTCGCCGGCTTCTGAAAGCAACGGGGGTGTGCATGCTTTATGCACAGATTGGCACAAGACAGCTCTCTCATCCTTTCAGCATTGTGGAGAAATTACATCCTCCAGTGTTTGTTGGTGCTGATTTTCTGGTACGGCTAGGTGCACAGCTGGACACTTGTAACCAGGTCCTGTGGGCTCAGGCTCACGTGACCCCAAGTTCCTTCCTGGGCACCCCTGAAGTCATGCGATCAGGGCAAACAATCCCACAGGCTTGCCAGGTGGCTAGCGAAACAAACATGCTAATACCACCACAGACTGCAGGTGTACCTATCAGATTAGCCATCCTGAAAGGACAACAAATACAGAGCACACAGGTTTTCTTCCAACCCCTTTCTTATTTCCAGAAATCCAACCTGGTCATCCGGGGCACACCCCTGCTTGAGCTGAACAACCGCTCAGCTTACCTTTTAGTGGAGAATCCAACCCACAGGCCGATCCAAGTGGTGGCGAAGAAACCTCTTGGGGTGCTCATCGAAAGCTCTTTCCACGACTTTGAGCTGAGCATTCCCGTCATTGGAGACCTGCCCTTATCCTTGACCGGCAGACAGGACTCTCCAGACACTGTGTTTACTTTTCCTTCCAACATGATCCAAATCAGGCGACATGAAGCTCTGCCTGCTGGATCCCTTTGTGGTGCAACGCTTGAAGCTGAAGGAAACCTGTTGGCGTATACGATAGAAACCAACCCAACAGAACCAGCACCAAATCAACCAGAGAACCGGGACTCACCCACTGAGCCCTGTCCTGGTTTCGAAACAGAAATTATGCAACAGCTGGAAGAAGCTGATGCACTGACCACTGAAACAGAGAGAACAGCACTTAAAGAGCTGCTCCATGAGTTTCAGCCCATTCAGCCCAAAGATTCAAACGAACTTGGGATCACATTGACACACGTCCATGACTCACCAGTAGGAGGACACAGAAGCTGCAAAGCTAATCTGAAAACTCTCCTACAGGTGGCGTCCCGGCCTTCAACGGCCCAGGACACCCAGGAGTATGTACAAGGCTGCTTAACCTGCTGCCAGTTACAACCCACACGACCGCTAGACCGAGCCCTGCTTCAGCGAAGGGGGGTTATATTTCCGCGGTCACATTTGCAGACTGACTGGATCGGTCCAGTCCCCAAATCGTCAAGAGATAACAAATATCTTTTGACAATAACAGGCAGTTTCACAGAATGGGTCGAATGTTTGCCGGCACCGAATGACACCGCTGGCACCACTGCAGCCCTGCTGCTAAATCACATTTCGAGCCGGTGGGGCCTTCCCCTGTCCATCGACTCGGACAGAGGAACGCATTTTACGTCAAACATCATGACCGTGCTTTTCAACATGTTGGGCGTGGAAGTTAAGTTCCACATCCCCTACCACCCACAGTCATCGGGACAGGTGGAGCGAATGAACTGCACCGTGGTCAGCATGTTAAAGGAACATGCCAGCAGCCATGGCAGGGACCGGGGCATAAGGCCTCCTAATGGATTCCTAATGCTAATCCGCTCTACCTCACCATGCCCCACAGGGGTGACACTTTTCCAGATGATGACAGGGAGACAAATGACACTTCCCCTGAATCTCATCTACCAGCCCAAAGACGTCAGTGTGACAACCGTCTACACGGCACACCAGTGCGTCGCTGATTTAAAAGACCATCTCCAATCGACTTTCACGTGGGCTCAAAAGAACCTAGAAGCCAGCGTGCAAAGTCCAGAGTACAAATGGGTTCATGCGAACCAAATTAAACCGTCCACCAAACTCTCCTCACAGGGAACGGAGCCTAACTCCGCCCCCGCCAAAGAGAACAATGCATAGCATTAAATAGGACAGGTGCATGTTAAATCAGGACATTTTAAACATGCACTAATAAAACAAATGTCCATACATAACTTCACGTCTATAAATTCACACTCAGCAATAACACCATGCATTGCTTTGGAAACGCTCACAGAAGTGGTAAAGAATGACATGATGTATACTCAGGTTGTTAGAGACTTAATGCAGGACCTCACTCGAGAGGTTAGTTCATCCGTAAATAGCCTTGCTGAAGGACGGATTCCTCCGTACTTGGTACCAGTAGATCTGGTTGAAAAGGTTCTCAAATCTGCCTCTAGTGAAACATTGCAACCACCACAAACACACCTGGCTTACAGCCTAGGTAGTGCAATTCCAATATTTGTAAATCCTGACAACTTGGAGATAGGATTTATGCTAAACCTTCACATCATTGAAAGAGCTAACGTGTATAGGCTCAAATCAGTATTGAATGTCGGTTTTTGGCAAGGTGAGACCCACGTACACTTACAAACCCCCTCGATGCTAGCCTATCATGATGCTGACCCCAAACTTTATTTAGTTCCTAATTTGGATTTGTGTACCAAAACCAAGGACATCCACTGGGTATGTCCAAGCAACCCATTTATCAGAGACGTTACCAATTACCTGTGTGTTCTAAGGAATGAATCCCCTGAACAAAACTGTCAGGCTAGAATGACCCTTAAAGATGCAGGTGTGGAAACCAAAATTGAACGGGCAGGTAACCGCTGGCTCGTTAGCACCCCAGAGGCAGAAGCCCTGTTATCTTACGAGCAGCACGACACAGTTACTAGACTAAAACTGCCCAACCAAACCATTTTCTGTTCCCCACCTCAAGGTGCTGTAGTTCACATTGGAAACATGGTTCTGCATCACCTTGACGTTGACAAATATGACTCAGGGATTGAAATAATAGATGTCTTTAAGGGATACAATTTCAGCATTGATGTCAGCATTGAAAGACAGCTTTTACTTGCAGGCACCCAGCTGATTAAATTCAGTCTCACTCCATCAGAGTTGAGCTCGGTCCCTCTGCTTCGCTTCCCCAGAGCTACAGAGTCGACCGACACTCACATTATGACCATTATTGTGGTTCTCCTTGTATTTGGATGGGCCATCACTACGGCGATGGCGTATGCAGCATACAAGCAGATCAAACGGTTGCAAACCAGGATTGACACCCTCACCTTTGTCGCCCCCAGGTTCGTAACATCAGCTCCTCAAAGGCCACAAGCTGATTAGACTACGAACCGCTGTCTCTCTCCTTTCCCTTTTCCCTCTCTCCTTTCTTTGGTTCAAAGTTCTAACCTGATGACCAATGAATGTATCGACAATGGTGATTGTGAAGTTTGCATTTTCTTTTTTTATTACCTTATTGTTGCCTTATTAGCCAATAGAAATTACTAGCTATAGCTTAGTCTGCCCAGGCTAGGTCACTGACCCAGGCACAGTAAATGCTTTGTTTTTTTCCTTCCTCTTGGATAATGAACTGAACTGCATGAATCCCAAAGGACTAGTAGAAAGACTCTTAGGTTGTTCCACTCATGCACAATGCAGTGTTTCCCGCAGGAATTTGGTTATGCAAGGCGGACCGACTCGCGGAGCGGGGAGGGGGGGGGGTGGACGACACGTTGTCCGCGGACCGACTTGCGGAGCGGGGGGGATGGGGGGGGGGGTGGACGACACGTTGAACGCGGACCGACTCGCGGAGCGGGGGGTATCCATGTGTTTTTTTTTCCCGCCATTCACGCACGCGCGAAAGCAACAACAATAAACGTCACTTTTTTTTTTTTTTTTTGGAATGTTGGCGAGGCGGTAGCGGTAGCGGCCGCCTCGCCAAGATAGCGCTGTGGGAAACCCTGCAATGGATTTCCGTCACGTCTGAATGGACTTGGTTGTAGCTTTAAAGACTGTGACCAGCATCTCACTCTTCAAAGCTAAAGAGGGGTATGTTGTGCCAGTTCAGACGTGACTACTGCATTAATTCGGGACATGACGGACTGCATTTCCCATGATGCAAGGTGGTCAAAATGGCCACCAACTCCCATCATGCAACTCGGCCCAAAATGGCCGCCGCCCCTAACGACGGACAGAGAGATAACGTTACTAGGGGGAAAGGTATTTATTGTTGCCGAGGACCGAAATCTGCCTTCTTTCTCTGGCCCAATCTGGGAAGACATACAGCTGTACTCCGTGGATTAATTACCCACACGCCACGTGCTCGAGTTTCTCGCTGGACCGAGATTTTTCGACGCAAACGTAATTCCCTGCTTTGCATAGTAGGAGGTCGACTCTAAAAGGTACTTTTAATTCCCTCTGATCAACTACTGGAAGCCGCCTTATCTCCCAGTGATCGAAAGAGGACCACGCTTTGCTGGGCCGAGCAAAAGCAACTGTTGAGCCCGGAGGAAGAGACGAAAGAGCCTCCTCGCCCGCCCCTGCCGCTGCCTGCTCTGGTGTGTTCAGGACGCCGCGTGATCCGGAGCGCTCCGGATCGAAGCCGGGACTTTCATTCGGGACCACCTCAAAGTAACGGGGTTCTCCCCTTTTATTTCTTTTCCATCCATAGGATGTTTAGAAGTGCCTGGGCAGACGTTAGAACTTTGTAGGTGTGGGTTAATGCTTTTATTCCACGACGAAGTTGGAATTATTTTGCTGAATATTTTCTTTGTATGTGCATGCATTTTACATTTGATTTTGCTGTGTTGATTTGTGATTCATCAATAACCCCGCCGTGGGTCATTGCTTCAGTTCTTTTCCATCTTCTTCCCTGCTTTCCCCCCTCTCTCTTTTCGCTTCTTCTTATCAGTTTAATCTTTTTGTCCGAGCTCAATTCGCGGGCTTTGCTTAAACTCCCAGTTAGCCGCGCCCTCTCGCAGCGAGGCATTATCCCATCAGCGTAAGCGTGGTTACGTCATTAGGACCTCCCCTTACGCATCACGTAAATTGGTAGACCATACGTCATCGTAGCAGCCATCTTGGGAGGGTGACGTGTACCTGAACTGTAGGGAGCTTAGCTGAACTAGCTTTTGTAAGACATCAAAGCGTCCAGTGAGATTCCCGAAGCTGTTCTGTCTGTCAATGCTGATACGTCAAATGCCGGTGTTTTGAGGGCGGTGTTAAACCACTGTGAGTTGAGTTAAGATCTGCTAACCGCTCATTTTAATCCATTGTTTATTTTTGTTTTGTTCTTTTATTTCCACATATATATTTTGCATGTTTTAGTTTTAGTAGTGAGTAAGAATTCCAAAGTTGTTGAATCAGAGAATTACTGTAACAGGGAATTGCTTTTGGTTCAATAAAACCAACGACTGCGGAATAGACATTGTTTTGTGTTCAATCCAATTCACAGTTGCCTGGTTATTCAGAAATCAGAGCTAACCTCCTTTGGAGTTAACATCTGACATTAATACAGAGACAGTATCATTGGATGGTGATAAGGGATAAGGATTTAAACTCTAATTGCAGTTACATTGGGGTTC